>WEIV01006667.1:344522-439551 GCA_013390005.1 Calyptomena viridis | reverse complement strand
CCGCGGTGGGGACCCCGGGAACCCCCCGGGACCCCCCGGGCAGGGGCCGCCCCGACCCCCCCCCGGGCCAGACAGGACCCCCATCCCGCCTCCGACCGGCGCAGAGGGCACAAGGACGTGTTCGGGGGTTCCCGCAACCGCCGCTCGGCTCCCCGCGTCCCGCCGGGATGCCCACGGCCACGTGGAATGGTGGAAGCCGGTAGGGGTGGTGGCTGCGGCCCACCCGTGTCTCCGTCCCGTTCCAAGGGACCATTATTCCTGTCCTGCTCCATTATTCCTAGCCCTAGGTGCGCTCCAGGAGAGGACGGGGCTCCGGAGCGGTTTATCCAATCGCTTTGCCACGAGCTCGGCGTTACCAATGATGGCACCAGAGACGTGGGCAATATCCAGGCAGACTTGATCCCCCCTTCCCTTGATTGCAGTGTTTACTCTTTTCCATTAGGTTAGATTAGTTGCATCTTCACTGCAATCTTCTAAAAATACTTATTAACCACTGGCAACCTCTTAACCCGATTTGTACAGCAGAGCAATGAATACATGCATGGAAGAGGCCTTAGTTCATGTGTTTGGGTTATTTACATGCAAGATAAACGGACTAGCACCCTCAAGACAAGAAAGAATCGATAGATCTTTTTTCTGTCTTTATTGCAAATGCCCATTCTGAGCTACTAAAACTTACCCAAATTCTTTTAAAAAATGCTTTACAAGCTGCGTGTTGCAATTGAATACCATTGCTATGATACAAATGGTGTGACAACAAATTACATACTGCTCTCTGTACTTCAGCTTGGTTGTGCTTAGGTTTGGGTTTTTTCCTTTCTCCTTTGCTGTTTCTGATTGAAACCTACTTCACTTAAATAGCACCACTTCCCCTTTGAAGACTTCCATCTTTGTGGCTGACAAGTTCAACAAACCTGAAAAGCAAGCCCATGTCCACAGGCCCTTTTTAAGGATGCCTGGGCACCTAAAGCCTCAAAGTTTAAAGCTCTTGTCAAACTGGCAAAAGAGAAAAGGACATATGTGTTCCTAGTGATGAGGTTTTTATGAAGTAAGCTCTTACGTTCTGGATTAATTAAATTTATTTTGAAAGGCATTATGCTTGCTTACACATACTGCAAATACTAGTAATGTGGCCTGAAGCAGAGCTGCATGGGTCAATCAGAACTGGCTACAAGAGGCTGTGCCCAGTCTTGAGAACTATTCTGGCTTCTACTGAAAGTGGCTGCCAAGGGGAGGCACCAGAAGCCTGGCAGATCACCATCAGTCCTACTGTATCCCTTTCTTCAACTGTGCAATTTACTTAAATTACCTTATAAGTTACACATAGGGCCACTTCCCAGTCGTTTTCTTGTAACCATCGCAAGCACAGCTGATACAATGTGGCAACATCAACATCCCAGATAATCCATCAATTAATGAATATCTGGGAGCCAGTGGTTTCCTCACCAGGAATGGCTGAGAGGCAAAGAACAGTATATAGGTTATGTACTGCTGCCATTGGAAGTGAAAGGATCTCGTAATTCCCTCAGTGACGCCATGTATATGTTGAAAAAGAAAATATGAACTTCATAGCTCTCCAAAGGTAAATGCCCAGGATGACAGACTGAGCATGTCTGGAGAAATAAATGGAATATTTCTGCTACTTTGTTCTTCAGCAGTTTCCATGACTCATCTGTGGGGCAACACAGCAAAGGAAGTTTTTCGGAAGGGGAAGAAAATAGTCTGAATCTTTCCAAAAGCCAGTTTTGCCATAACACAAAATAAGGTCAAGGGACCTGCACAGGAGAACAAGTTTTTAGGAATTAAACAGCAAGATGGACTTTGTCAGATCCCATGATGTTAAGTGAGTCGCACTGATCACACAACAAGGTTGAAGAGAACACTCCAGTCACCCAGGAATTTTGGAAGTGATCATGAACTGGCCAGAAGGCAAAGATTTTGAAATATCACCAGAGGAGAAGGTGACATGTGCTGAGGAAGCTCCACTGCACAATGAATTACCAGAAAACAAGAAGCAATGTGAGCTGTTCACTGATGGAAAGCTGCTGTGTGGAGCCTATGGACAAGGTGAATCCTGTCAGTTTGCAGGGGTGAAAGCATCCAGGTGGCTTTAGACATGGCTGAAGAAGAAACATCTCTTTACTGACTCGTGGACAATGGCAAATGCTCTCTAGGAGTGGCTACTGCAGTGGAAGCAGAGCAACAGGCAGTGCAGGGAAAACCCAGCTGAGCTGCTGAACTCTGGCAAGATATTGCTGCTTGTAAAAGTATGTTGGGCCACCAAAAAAACATCAAAACAGGCTGCTAAGATTAAAGTGGCTCAGGTAGATCTGCACTGGCAACAAAAGGGTGAATTATTTATTCAAGAACTGGCTGGGCATTGGCTGGAAGATGATGAGCAATTGCACTGTGCATCACTTGTTTTGTATATTCTTCTATTATTATTCATCTGTCCTATTAAACTGTCTGTACCTCAAACCCACAAATTTTACTTTTTCCCCCCCTCCAGCTCACCTCCCCCTGCCCCACTGGGGGAGAGCAAGTAAGAGAGCAGCTGCCCAAGAGGTTAAACTGCAACAGCAGCCCAGAACAGCACAGTTATCCTAAAGCAGGTTAACTCATGCAGCATTTGTTTCATTTCTTTGCTGCAATTTTCAGTCAAGAGCAGAAGATGCAGTTTTTCCTGCTGTGACAGCACTCACTGCCAGTGCCAGTACAGTTGTGCAGCAGACTTTCATCCCCTGGACAATTTGGTCTCTCCAGAAATATTGGGAAACAGTATTTCCAAGTACTTGGAAGTAATGTGCCATAACTATACTTGCAAGGCATAAAATATTCTAAATGCATTCTTATTCCTGTTACTGTTTTGCAGAGGCCAAAAATGACAGATATTGATTCACATTTATTTTCACGATGCATGTCATGAGCCAAGTCACGACTCTGAACTCAGAAGATACCTGTGACAATTATAGTACTTCCCACATTATTGTCACCCTGCAAAGATGGCACTGCTCCACACAGTTGCTGTGTGCAGCTGCAGTTGTATCGCTCTACACGCAGCAGACGTGAGAGTTCAACATGTAAAGTCATGTACTCAAACCTAGTCAAACACCACGTACTCGGTACGTTCATTTGTTTAAACTGTAACAAATGTGTTACAACAGGATCTTACTCCTACACCTTATGGAAATAAAGGAAAGAGCTAAAGCAGGATTATGAACTTGAAAATAGTTTTGCAACTTTTTTTCAATTACAAAAAGAATTCCTCAAAATAAAACCCCAGCCTCAAATAACTTGGATCCACATCCCCCAGACTCTCCTTGTAATTCACACCTCTCAAGCTCTGTTATTTTTCAGCCATCACCTTCCTTTCTGCCTGAAGACTTTGTCAAATGCTGTCCAGACCAACTTTGTGCAATGCATTTCATATGGTTTCAAGTGGAACCTCTAGGCTGGGGTTTCTTCAAATCCATGGCACCCTTACTCTGGTCATAACACCTAATGTAATGGTGCCAACAGTGATCTGAAAAATAGGAATGAAACTCCTTGTCATCACAGAGGCTATGAGCCTTCTACCAGCAGCATATGAACCTGCCTTTCAGTGACCACAGTCACTTTAGTGACTGCAAGTGCTCTGGAGTCACACATGATCCCACGTACACAGGACCCCTCTCTGTGTCTTCAGCTCCTCTCTACCTCCTATTTTTAAGAACCCATTGGCCTCAGGACCTGAGCAGATACTGGTGTGCTCACATCCCTCTCTGGGAGGTGATGAGCACTTCCACCTTCCACCAACTTGGATGCTCTTAGCACCCAACCAGCATCACTGAAATGTGCTGCTTTGCAATCAGTTTCGGGAGATTAAATCTAGGCATGGCAGACATCTCCTTACGTGCAAGGTGTTGGATCTCTTTTAAAATATGGTGTGTGCTAAATGCTGTAGATACAAACAAATCAATCCAAATGCTGGAAGCATATCGAGTGCCCTCAAAGGCAGACTGATCAAACACACAGAGCTGCATGAACAAATCTGCAACATGCTGAAAGCAGGGGTGTAAACAAGTCAGGGAACTCGTCAATGGTAACCCCCAATCAAAACAAAAAAGAGAAACAAGAGTCAAAGGGGTTTAACTAAGTTGATAGGCCCAAATCCCACTGTGAAGTTAGTAAAACAACTAATATTTAGGGATTTTCCTTGTACTAAGGACTGAAAATGTGTGAGTAGTACTGCTTACTGCTCATAATAATATATATGAAAAATGTTCTGTTAAAATAATAGTAAAAATAGTAAACCTGACGGAAAATTACTGTGCTTCAAGGAGCTTCAAATATGTTATTGTCTTATTCCAAAATTAAATAAATGCAAAGCAGCACATGTATAAGAACAATTTAGTTGAAAGACTAAAGATTCTGGGAGCCTAATCTAAACATTAGATTATGCCCCAGGATATTTCACTGAATTTCTCATCTCTCCCCTGCAGAGTGAGTTTGTTTTGCTTGTTTCTGTGGGTGTTCAACATCAACAAGAGAAAAAGACATTTGAAAAAATAGGACAAATATAATAGAATTTGCTTTACACAAAACCTGTAAGAGCCTAGTTAATATTCCATAATATCTGGGGGGATTTGAGAAGGCAAACAGATTGAAATAAGGTATTAAGATTAAAAAAATAAAAAACAACAGATGGGACCTTGGACATAAATCAAACTCCATGCAATAAGCAAAATGCACTGCCGACACATTTTATGAAGTACAATCTTTAAGAAAAGTTTTGTCATAGAAATAACATCTGGAAGCTTCAGTGCCTCAGTGGTATTAAGATAACACATTTTTTACAAAGAAACCCAGTTCCTCAATGCAACACTTACCTGCAGTTTGAGAGATGTTCCCACTCCATGTTCCTGGCACACGTAATTACCTGGGAGAAGTACAAGGTTAATTTCTTTAGAATCCAGTGCTAAGTTCACTTACATGTGGCATGTTTTTCCACACATACAGATCAGTTTTCTGAGCATGTGTTAAATGTCAGCAGCAACACTAAGCAAAAACCTGGTGTGTGTCCAGCTGCTGAAGGAGAGGGGCAACTGCAGTCCTGCTCAGTTCAGTGACAGGAACTCTTGCCAGCTGAGAGTGACTGCAACTGTTCTCAGGTTGGGATGAGGGAAGAGAATGAGCAGCAGAAAAGGCCTGTTGCCCACGACATTTCAGAATCTTTTTTTTTAAGTACCACTGAGAGAAGTGGTCTAGTTCATTTAAACAAGAGACAGTATAATCTTCCGTAGGTATCCTACAAGATGCTGAATGATAATTTGCACATGCTTCCTCATCTTCAGCAACAAAACTTTGCTTCCTAAAAGGAACAGTCTCAGTTCATGGCTTATGTAGGCAGATGGGAACTTCTGCTTGCCTGTGCCTTAAAAGCACATTTCTATCCCTCATGATCACAGGATGAAGCTCGAAACATGATTTAGTTGAATTCTGATTTTCCAGAAGCAAACAATAAATAAAGTTAGCTGGTTTAATAGTGATTTTAAGCCAGGTGTTTCTGAGGCTTGATTTGCAATTGTTGACGGTCCTGCAAGAAAAATCTTCGTAATGCAACAGAAACACAGGTTCCAAATAAATTCTTTCCATTGCAGCAGAGATCCATCAAGGCCTCCCTCTTGCAGGAAATTCTCTGGTCACCCATACACACCTTGGCTGCACCAGTACAACTGGCATGTGCAGCAGCAATGCCCACCTCATGGGCCAGAATCAGACTATACCTGGCTACAAAAATTTGGGCCAGATCTCATTTTTTAACCAACCCAGAGACCTGGAGGTGCTAGAAGTCACTCTTTACAAAATATCTGGAGGGCTCAATTATTACCCTTCCAATAAGAGGAAAGGGGGAGGGGGAGAAAAGGGAAGAAAGGGAAAGAGATTGAGAAAACAAGTATAATTTCAATATTACAGCAGACTGGCAGAATACCAGTCACCACAAAGCACACAGACTAACCGTCAGGAACAGAGCACAAGTTAACCTCACTTCCCATGCACCATAAAAGTACATTATGAAAACTGTCTTTCTGGTCATTTTGATTAAGAAATCTGGTATCTTAGGCATGAACTTCTCCCAAACAAAGGCTGCAGTAAGTGAAAGAGGAAAGCAAAAAAGGCTGTACCATTCTTAGGAGCTGCTTGTAGGCCTGTTACAAGCAGTGGCACTAGTAAAACGAGCTGTACAACCTCTGTACCCTCTTTTATCACAATGCCCTACACTATCCTTTCCTGTTAGCACTTGGCAGGAACAACAAAGAAATTGGGCCAAAGGAAAATGCTGAGTTCTGCTGTGTTGCTGATGCCTGGAGCAAGTATCTCTACCCTCCCTCCATTCTTTCTTCTTCCTCAAATTCACCTCATGCACTTGACATGCTGCCCACTGGCATTTGGCCATTATCTCCCCAAACCACACCTGCTCTCTACTGACTATATATGTCCCCGTTCTCAAAAGGTGCTTGGACTGTGATAGAGGGTGCTGGGAAGCTCTTGTCCTTCCCATCAGGAACTGAAATGCACCTGGGTCAGGTGTTTTCAACCTTTCTCAATATTTGCATCCGTAACATTTTTCCAGTGCCCATGCAAGAAATGCCATTTGCTGAGACAGTGCATAGTAAATAAAGACTTGCTTTCCTTAATCACCTCCCACAGAGCAGCTGTCCTCAGGCAGCCTTATTTGTTGTCTTTGTAAAAGAGGCATGAGTGATCCCCAACGTATGACTTTGGTTCAGATCACCATTTGTGGATTTCTCACAGACTTCCCCTGTGGGGAAGAAGGCTGAAAGAAGATCCCCTGACATAAAAGTAGAACACCCAAATGCGCCATTTGAATTGCAGGAATAAAAATATTTCAACTCATTGGATGGGGAAGGACAACCTTTCAGGCTAAGATGAAAAGCTGAATTTACACAAACATTTTGGTATAGTTGAGTTTTTCTGCCTGTGGAAAATTAACCTTCTTATCCAATAGAATGTGCTTTGGGTCATGGCAGTGAGCAGATGTCTGTAATCTCCTGCACGTGGAGAATTTCCATAACATCAGAATTAGCAAGAAGTAAATGGGGAAAAAAACCCTGAATGGAAACAAATGGAAGACTGACGTGTCTGTGTTCCACAAAATACGTTCTGCAGCTGCATCACTGCTCTGGAACAAAGGGGAATATAATTATTTTTGTTTTGCTTTCATTTCCCATTAGCAAAGCAAAAGCCGAATAAAAGTGGTTGTTATTTCTGCAGGAGAGAGCCAGCAGAGGTGAGTGTTTGAGGTCACAGAGGGAAATCTATGAGGACACTATATCTTAAGTACGAGTAGCCCATGGACCGAGTGAAAAATATATCAATAAAATACGTATAAGTAAAATTCACCGGTAACACTCGGTTACTGCAGGGCTGAATCAAGGCTTCTCAGACGCCCTGAGGATAAGGTTCAGCCACACCTGCTGAAGTAGGGCAGGAGTTGGCTGCTCTTACTGTCAGCACAGTCCTAATTGCTTTGGGGGACGTCTACTTCTCTTACCATGCTGGCCCCCATTCCCAGTGTGCCTCCTGCTTGCAGGGGAAGCAAGGCTTGCCACGGTCTCTCCCTGTAGACTGGGGTTTCTGGTTGCTGGTGTCTGAAACAAATATCTTCCACCATACTTGTGGGGCTGAGGTGATTTGTCATACAGGCAGATACTCAACCATACACAACTTGCCTCAAGTTTTTTGCTTCATCCTTATTTATGACAGCAAGAAATGAACCTCCTCATTCTGTCTCCCTTCTTTCCTTGCATTTTGGAGTTAGTTCTCTGGCCATAGAGGTATAAGACTTGCACCACTTTCTTATTTGCCTGCAAAAATCATCACTGTGGATAGAGAAAAATAAATTAATAAGAATTAAGTAAGGAGGAGAGACAAACCAACCAAAGCAACTGAGCTGCGGGATTCAGAAAAACCCACCAATCTGTGTATAGTGGTAAGTGCCAGTCAATGGAAACCTGCAGCATCCTTCTACTATCTTAATCAATCTCTTTTAATTGTGCTGGACAGGAAACAGACAGCTTTGGGCTGGGAAAGCCCCTGCTTGTAAGAATGCCAGGACATTGTCTCTTCATGGGGAGAGGAAAGCGCAATAGCTTGTGTGGGAAGGATAAGGAGTTTCTCTCTATTCCTGTCCCCCGTGCAGAGATTGGTCCTTGCTGTGTTCCCCCACATCCCATCAATCCAGTGCTCTCCCTAAGCACCACCCAACTGAAACTGAAGGAGAAAAATATTTAGTTTAACACCTGTTTCTCCCATTTTTTTCTGTTGTTTTTGTTTGTTTCTTTGGTTTTGTTTTCTTCTGCTTTTAAATACTTAGCAGGCAGACAAAGCATGACAAGAGGTTGTGCAAGGCCTGCTGCTTTGGAATGCCTACAAAACGGTGTTCAGTTCCAATACAAGCATCTGACCTGGCTGCCCAGCGAGAAGGGGTAAAGAGGTGAGCAGAGGCACTGCATGACTGCAGCAGCCCTTGTGGTTGCACAGAACCCACCCAGGAACAGGGCACTGTGTGACCTGACACACGCCAAGGTGTCCAAGTCCTGTTCAGTCCCTGGTAACCAAGTAATTCCTTATCCTCCAACCAGCCAATACAGCTTCAACAGGGGATTTCTCTCATTCCTGGGAGCACATCTTATTACTCATGGCCAATAAAAACATGAAAAACCCAGAGAAGACTGTGCTTTTTGTCATTAATATGATCTTTAATAAATGGAATAATGCACCATTTTACAGCAAGCCTTTTCTTTTAGGCCTAAAGAATAGCCTTTTAAATGTCCTTATCCAATGTCTCTGTATCAATACAATCTCTTTATTTAGGTTTATATATAACAAAGCAATTCTTACAAGTATTCATAGAAAACTCTGTAGTGGCTTTAACAATGTCAGCTTTCATAGTGGCATCCACAGATGATTAAAAAACAAAAATTAGCTTTTTATTTCATACTCACACTGTTCCATGAAACACAACTTATACAGCATAGCAAGGGTATTGGGCAGCTTATACAAAAGAAATAACTGAAAGCAATTATTTATAAATTCATACATGATATTTCCTCAGTCGTTTGAGAGGAAAACCAAAAATACCCGTTAACAAAAGGGTTCTGATGAGACTCCATATTCTAGGATTTCTCCCCTCTTCACCCAGAAAAGCTCGCTCAGAAAGTAATGCTCTCTTTACAGTTTTTCGTAAGGAAAATGGCAGTTTCACATCTCCATATTTCAGCTTCTACAGAAGACCAAACCCTAGAAATTGGTCCTTGCCATATTCATATTCCTCTTTTACTGCACTTGGGGGGCGGGGGTGGGGGAATAATCAACAGCGATTGTAAAATATGATTCCAGCTTATATAAATGTGAATAGAGCACACTTTCCTCTAGAGACAAAAAGCAGACAAGAAACGTTACATACAAACCATTTTAAATACACTTCAACAGCGTGAAAGAGAGAGTAGCGTCACCAATCAGGAAATTCAAAAGTGACAAATGAGTCAGCTATAACTTGGACTTGCCTGTTTGTTCTTGTGACTTCTTACAAACTACAGAAACATTAACTGTTTTCTTTCCTTCTGAATAAAGACTGAAGTGTGATACTTCATGATACAGTTCTGAAGCACAAAAAAAAAAGTGAATCAAGTGCTCTAGAAATAAACCTCACAGATTTTTCCTGTCTTAAAAACAAGTGAGTGGGCTACAAAAATTGACTCTGGAGACCTTGGAACTAGGAAGTTATAAAGGCTAATTATTTCTGCTTTAAAATAGTTACCAGGTGAGATGCTGTGCCCCTGATGGAGGCATGCTCCTGTGATGCATCTGCAGAAGCCTGAAAAGACTGAGAAGAAATCCTTCCTTCCTGTGACAGTTACTGTGCTCTTGAAGCATGGCGTATGCCTTGAAGGTAACCAGCTGAATGACTTGCAAATTTAAACAGTTGCTAATCAATAGGCTTTTAAAAATATCTGACAATTACATTATAAAGTAACATAACTCCAACTAGTTCCTGCTTATAATGCACACGTGTATATTAAACCACAGTGAAATAAATAGAAATGGCTATAAAAAGTGATTTTTGTGTTAGTAATGCACCACTAAAACAGACCTGTGTGGAGCTCAGATATACACTAAAGGAATTGGTGTAAACGAGAATTTATCTTGAAATTTTCCACTCCCACTGCCTCAACGTAGTTCCACTGCTTGACAATAACCACAGCTGCACTGCGCCGACCCGGCCCGACAGCCGGGAAACCCCACCAGCAAACACCCAGCGAGGCATCGGGAGCCAGGGCTCGCCCATGTGGTTCCCACACCGCACATCTCAGGGCTGATCCTCCCAAGCAATGTTTAACACCACAGCCAAGCAGAACACACCCCTCCTTTGCCCATAATCAATGGCAGACTTGTCTTGGATTGCAGCAGCACCCGGCTCAGCCGTGAGCCGACGAGGTGCCGATTCCCTCAGGTACACTTGTGCCAAACACACCACCCACCTGGGTTTGCAGGAGCACCTACGTCTGTTACCTGCACACGTGGAAGTTCTGCTACTGATTTTACTCCGAAGAAACCTCAAAATGAGAAATCTGATTCGTTACTATTTCACATCAAAACTGAACCCACTTGGGGGGTGGGTGAGATCAAAAAGGGATTTACTTCTACAGCTACAGTTTTATATGACAATATAGAAGCCTAAAATGTAATTGGATTTAATGCACTAAACCATTATGTTCAAATAGCAACCACACACATAACTATAGCTACTACATAAAAAAGCCATGTAAAAATTATGTGTTAAGTGTTCTGGGTTATTTTTTGACCTCTAAGAGAGGTACCTTAAATTACTCAGCTTCAGATAAAGCTTGTCATGTGCATTCCCAGGTCTCTCTCAGTCTCATTCCACCTAAACAATCAGTGACAAGTCTGTCATGTGAGATCTCGAACTACTGGACTGTAAGTCACAGTCTGATCCTAACTTCATTGTGATGCACTAAAGACAATTTTAAGATGGCATATGAAAAAAGAAAAGCAACTGTATTCATTACTGATGCTGTAAGTCATGCACAAGACACAGATGCATCTAAATACATAAGGAGTTTACATAAAAAATATGTATCTGGCTTCACTGCAATACATAGTTTTTTCACTGAAGAAAGACTTAAAGTTGAACAAAAAATAATAAGCATATTTATAAGAGAGGCTAATATATCTACCTGTTAAAATGGGTAATGGGAGACCAGACAGAGAAGTTCAAAAATCCACATTTATGCAAAATAGTAAGTTGCCTAGTCTATAATCCAACTTTCATACACTATTCAATTGAATTTCAATTTACTTTGATGAGCTGCTGCAAATTTTCCAATTAGATATTAGGTCATGTATATGCTACTGTGCTTGGTAATTATTATTTTTATGGCACAAAACCATTTCAGCAATGGGAACTGCCATAATTTTTATGCAAGTAAATGTCCACAGTAACATTTCAAAAACAGAATGACTATGAACTTTAGAGTATTTTTCATGAAAGAAAATAATAATATGAGCATAGATGTAGTAATATTAAGTGGATTGTTTTTTTTAACATTTTAGAAAGGAGTATCATTAGAGCAAAATGCACTGAACCTATAGCATATACAATGTATACATATATATTCCTTAAAGTAAGAATTAATTATTATTACATTTTGGCCAATAATCTATACCATACAATTAAAGAACTTCCTTATTCTCCTGAGGCAGGTAGGACTATGAGTTTCTTTTAGAGAAAGTTGATGCATGGAAGGATATGTACTTTCTAAACATACTTATGAGGTGAGATGAGATTTTTTTGTTGCTTATTTCCTGAAACTTGGCAGCATATATCTTGCATTATTTTGTGCCCAGTGCACTGAAAAAAAAAATCAAAATGTGTTGCCTTTGAAAATTAGGTAGTTTTCTATATGAAAGCAAGACACAAATGGGCAGGACTAAGAAAGCAAAACACAAACAGAAATGCTGTTTATGAGAATATTCTAATTATGACATTATCAGATGGTTCTCTTTTAAATTAGGAACCTCTTTGCTTTAGCTGTGCAGTTTAAGTGCATCCTGAAGCTTCCAGAAAGGCCTTGTTAATACAAATCGTTTAGCACATGAAACTATTAAGCACTATAAGCAGATTCAGGGGATGTGTTGCAGACAATATGACATGTAAATATGGATTTTAGAAGGAAATAGACCTGACTATGAGCCATGTCTGTTCAAATTATTAGAATTCACATTCTAAAAAACATGTTATGTTGGCAGCTATCTCTATTATAGGAAACAGAACAAGAGACAATGCATTAACCCAAGCAACTCTTCTGGCTTCTACTAAGTAGGTTGTTTTCTATAACCAGTAAGTTTTTGGATTTTGTCTTATATATACTAACATTACAAATGTTTGCTCTATCATTTTACTTGAATTATATGTTATAAATTACCATAGCAAATATTCTACTGTTGCCTATTTCACACAATTCATATTTATTTACACTATCATTCTATTTTCATTTTGCTATCTTTATCTTGTCTGCAATATACATGAGACATTGATAGAAAATTATCAACTTGTATCATTATCATTTTTTCTTAACAGACACAAAATCAAAAACTATAAGGAAATAAATCACATTCGTCTCCCTTATTTATAGTACATTTATCAACTATCCCTGTGTTTGATCTGGAGAATTCTCTCTCTTACATGTATTCTGCTTGGTTAAGGATGATTCCCTGTGGTAGGAGATAAAATTCATTATCATTTAACTCAGAGAGAAAGTACTCTATGGAGTTTGGATTATGTGCTGTGAGAAAAAAAAAAAAAAAGGGCATTACTAAATTAAGCATTAAAACCAAACTGCTAATCTGGTCCATCTAGCTGTGCAGAATTACAATATTTTGGTAGCTGCTTAAGAGCTGTTTTGACTGACCTCTCAAAATAAACAGTTTTTCTCTATTCAATCTATAGGGGGGCATTTTGCCATAAAGTACATTTTTTATATCATGTTACAAATTATATTTATCCATGGTAGACTGCAAAGCCAATGCTTGCTACTAATAATTCATCCCAGAGGCCTTCCAGCAAATGGTAGAAATAAATAAATAAAGGGGAAAAAACTCCCATTGTTTGCTTTAAGAATGCTTAAGGAAAACTGCAGAACGATTTCATCTGGTATTAAAATGATTTTGATTGCATTGATCACAAAAAAGTTGGAATTCTCACAAAGGCTTGGCCTGCAAAGAAAGGCTAGAGAAGACTGGTGCAAATCTGTCTTAGCAGAAAAAAGCAGCAGTCAGAGAAGTAACTTTTCTCTCCCCAGAGTGTTCCGAGTTAGACAAGAGAGTCTCAAATACTCTTTTCAGCCCACATTGTGAAATGCTGATGGATGATACAGGCAAAGCAAAGCAAAAGTCATTGGGAAAGGAGTGAAGAATCTTCAATAATTGTGATACAGTGCTCACCACAAAACAACACAGCACACTTCAAAAGGAGCCTCAAAGGAGGCCAGGAGAGAAGAAAACCACAGCGAGCATTATGAACAGAATGCCAAAAATTCTGCTTCAGGTCTTGAAACCCAGCTGAGCAACTGGCAGGTTTTCAACATCTGGGATGTGAAATTGCAGCAGATGGGAAGCTGGAGAGTGAATTAAAAGTCAAACGAGTTGAAGGCTGTATTTTTGAAGAGGGGAGATATAACTGTGTATTTATACAGGGGGATAACATAATTATGCCTCAGAGACAAGAGGTACTATTTGAACTGGTGCTTCAAGAACATCAGGAGCCTGAAATGTGCCTCTTGGCTTGTATTACTACAACTACACTCAATCAAAGTCTGGATTTAGAGAGCTATCTCTTGGAGATATCTAGCAGAATCTAAGAAATGTTAAGAAGCATTACAAGAGAAAATCATAGCAATCAAGCACAAACAAGGGATTTTTGGGGAACATCAAGAATGAGATGTAGCGAGGCATGTATTAGGCTAGTTGTATCATCAGATGCAGAAGAACAAGGCTGGCAAAGTTTACCTCAGGGGGAAAAAATAATAAACCAGAGAGGAAACAAATGAGCTTAAAAGTAGAGAGCATCTGTTTCAGTCAGCTGAAAGGCTGAGGGAGGCAATCGTTTGCTGCCAGTATCCTGCCACAGGAGTCTGTCAGGCTCACTGAAGTGATTTTCTTCCTTTGAATATCACCAGTTTTCAGATAAAGTAATAAAACTTTACTTGGTACCAAAGACTGACGTGTTATACCTTTTTTCCTAAACAGTTTTTACTGAAGTCTTTTCAATCAGAAGGAGTATTTCTTAGGTGGAAACAGGTCCTGACTAATAAGAAAACGAATTTTCTTTCAGTAGACAGTAAAACCAATCATTCCAAAAAAAGGTAAGGTTTACTTGAGATGGTGAAAAACCAATTTATCTCAATAGATATTACATTCACATTCACTGACAGGTAAAATTGATATGCATACAAACTGAAAGAAGGGACTACGCAGAGGGGGAAAAAAATTCCCAACTGTCACCTACAAACACCCATGAATTTTAAAAGCATGCAACAAATTTTAAGAAGATGAATGAGGGGCTCTCTAAGTACTCTGAAGGGAGGACAAGTTTCAATTCAGCTTGACAACAACTGTCAATTAGGATGCACCTACCTGCATAAGTAATTAGGTTGATTTTACCCCAAACTGCCTGTAAGGAGGTAACTCAGGTAAGATTTGTGACTCATCACAAAACTGTTTTGTGCCAAGTAAGATTCTTTTTTTTTTGTCTGTGTAAACAAAATATGTTCACAACCTATCTTAACTTGAGCTTTTAAGTATTATAGTTATTAATATTTCTGAATAAAATGTATTTTTCTGTGTACATGATTAGTGATCTAAATAAGCTTTTATATAAATACAGGGGGTGAAACTGCACACAAAATAAAATGGAAAAAATGGCTGACATTGTTTCCTGACATTTCTTCAACATTTTGTTATTCACAACTTCACAGACTGGCGTCTCCTACTATAAAGGAAACACATTTTGATTTGTAAGGATGAAAGGAAAGGTACAGAGCTCAAATTTTTTTTTTGTTCCTTTTTAAAAGCCCTTTCAAGTTGGGGAAAATTCATGCATTGTCACCTCTGAACACAATGTGATATAGGCAGCTGCTTCAAGCTGGCTACAGTGTGCAAAGTTCACTGTCATGACTGGCTGACTGCTCAACTGTCAGGGAAAAATTAACAAATACAAAAATGGGAACATGTGGCAGTTTTAGAAACACACTTTTCAATAAAGCATACTGTGAACTATAGACTATTGCACATTTCAACATGACACAAGAAAAATAAGGAGTTCAAAAGAGAATACACTTTGCAACATAGAAATATACAGACTAGCTTGTGCACAGAAATCAAAACATGGTTACAAGACACCACTGCAGTCAAACCTGTCTTATAGTCTGCTTATGATCTTAGTGACCTTAAGAAACTGGTCCAAACTGATTATCAGCAATACTTTTTTTTGTTACTTTTTTTTAAAAAAATATTTTGAGACCACATTTTTGATACACATATATATATTCCGTGGTCAAAACAGACAGACTTAACTTTAGCGATACTAAATAAAAGTGCAAAAACGTTCAAAAAATAAAACAAAAAATATGGAAGCATAAGCTAAAAATTTTCTGCATAGCTGAAATCTATTTAAAGCGAGTCCTTGGTAGGGGTTGCTGACAGGAGGAGAAAGCAGTTTTTTAAAACGTCTTCTGCATGTTTGTTTCAAATAATGCAAAAAAAAGGTCATTTGTCGGCTTTTAGAGTATTTCACAGGCAGTTCACTCCTGCGTCCTTAGATACCATTGTGGTGGCCGTGCCTCCTTCCGCCAGGTAAACAGCAGTGCTGGATTTGGAGGGCACTGCCTGGTCACTGCCATTGTTGTTGACCTCGCAGTGCAGCGGCTCGGTGGAGATGACCCACGTCGAAGGACGCCACCGCTTAAGGGAGTACGGAGTTTTCACACGTTTCTTGATCTTTTCTCCTGAGCCTGATTTGCCATCCTGTGTGGAGTCACCTACTGAAGGGAAAAGAAAAACCAACAAACCAAAACATAAACAAAAAACCAACCAAAAAAACCAAACATCAAACCAAAAACAAGAGTAGAAAATAGTATTACGAGGAAGGTAAGATTAGACTGGAGTCGAGGGTTGTTACTTTTGTGAAACAGAACAAAATCTTATCACACAGAAGCAACTGTGTGGCACAGGCATGACAGGTACATCAACTGCAACAGCTGCCACTAAAACACGGGGTTAGATTCTGTTCTCTCTCAGAAATTACTTCAGTGAAGTAATTTGTGTTACCTGGAACGCACATTGGCATCAAACAGGAGAATCAGCATTTGACATTTGAGGGGCTTTTGCAATCATAGTATCTTATATTACCTGTAATGGGAGGTACAAAAGAACATTGCTACTACAGGACAGCAAAGACTAGAATCTTAAGAGCATAATTAAATTTTAGGCCCCCTAATCCTACTTCACCTGGAAAAGCATTTCACCTGAAAACAAAATGGTCCATTCTCTGGTAAGATCCTAAGGCAGGATTTGGAATGTTTGATTGCAAATCCAGCTTTAATGGTGCAAAAATTCAGCCATCGTGTAAAAATTGTACTGCAATCACTAAATTGCAGTAAAAATCTGATTGTTAAAAAAACTTTATACAACCCTTTAACTTAACCTTCAATGAAAGAAAGTTGCTGCAATAACCTTTTTTCTTTACCTTAATAAGATTTCAACTCATGTCAACATGTTAAGGCAAAAATTAAGGTTTCCTACTTAAAAAGAAGGCTTAAATATTCCACTCCTGAATATTCAACTACATTTCTTGAAAGCTATGTTCTGGTTTGGTTTTAAACCTTTTATTCCCAAAGACACCTGGCATCTCAGTTTATTTCACTAGCATTTGTCTGAACATAGTCAAGAGATTTGCAAGTACCTTTCAAAGACTACAGTGCCTTCTGGAAATATATATTCTCTTTAAAATGTATACCAGGAGGCCTTTCCAATAGCTCATACAGGCTCAAACACAAAGGGTGTCCCTAATTTAACTATATGATTACATTCTTACAGTAAAAAAGAGTAACCTCTTAGGTCTTTGGCCATAAAAGTCTTAAGGTAGTTATTCTGAAACAGACTATTAAAATCCATTCCTTCTCTAACTATTTTGATTAATTTTTAACACATACATGGTAAACTGAGGAAGAATTCTATAATTCTTGGAGCTCAGATAACAAAATAGAGAACACTTGACTCCTCAACTAGGGGTTCATCTGGGTGAATATAGTAAAATCAGTTGCTTTAAAAGCAAGGAAGTATATAAATAATTATTATAATAAATGATTTTAATCAATTCATCTTAGTGACACCTACTCCTAAGAGAATGAGGAAAAGTAAAGGAAAAAAGGGTATAATGTGCCACTGCAGAAAGAAATAGGAAGCTTTTTCAATAGGCTTTGCAACTGCCAAGGTAGGAGCCTTGCAAGGAATGACAAAAGTTAACCTAGAATCAGAGTAGATGAATTAGAAAGGGACAGATGTATTCTGTGTATATGGAAGGAAGATAGTGATCTAACATGCTGGGAATGATGGAGGTAGGACTTTATCATAAAGACTGAAACTGTACTGATAGAGATTAAATTTATATAGGATTTAATAAGTATGCTTTGAGGAGGGACAGAAGAGGCCAAAGTAATTTCTATTCAAGCAGAAATACATAGTTATTAAGTATAAAAGCATCAGAGAAACTGTGCAAATCTTGCAGGCACTTACACTGCATACTACTGCTATCCAAACTATTTGTAGCTGACAGATCCAGCGAATTAGGCCTCTGTGCTCTTCTAGTCTGGGTCTGCCCAGGATTTCTCACTACATTCTGGATATTGACTGTAGCTGTGTCTGGACACGGATTACTGTTGTTGTTATTGGCATTTGTTCGGCCACTATCCAGCGGTCGCTCCCTCCTGTCTACGAGGCGGTCCAGAACACCTTCGTCATGGCCAACCTGCTGCTCCCGCCTCAACAAGGGTTCATGCTCATCAGGACTTGAATTAATATTCAGCCGACTATCCTCTCCACTAAACTGGTTCTGCAGCATCTCCTGGGCCCTCTGTGCTACCGAACTGGTTGTCTGGCCAGATGGCACCGTGCCATTGGCATATTGGGTTGTGCCAGCGTGAGAGTTTATGCTGTGGCTTCTCCCAGCCACTCCATTCATGGTAACTGTCACCACATGAGGTTCTGCAGCATTGATAGTGTTCATCTTGGCAACGCCTGTTTCCACTTGCTTCAAGTTTGATTTGTGCTTGCCACCAAATTTTAACCTTGACTCCTTCGTTGAATTTTTGGTGTTTAGGGGGAGGCTAGTAGGCCTTTTCGGAAGGTTCTGTTGCTTGGGTAGCGGATAGACCTGAGCAGATGGGACATCTGGAATCAAACACGCTTGACCATTGCCAGCCTGTGTGAAGTCCTGCTGTCCTGTCACCTCTACTGCAAGTTTTATCAGTGGATACAGTAAGCTGGAACTAGTGCTGCTGAGTGGATCTGGCCCACTAAACTGCTTAAGTGAATGTTCCATCAGATTCTCATCAGAGCTTTCTTTCAGGTTCTTATCCACTTCTTTTGGATCCAATTTATTTGTCTCTAAGTCCTCCTCTGTTAGCTGCAGACAAACAGGGGTGGGCCCACCTGGCTGCATGACATTTGTAGTATGTAAATTTGTTTCATCCGAATAAGGCATTTCAGATATGGTGGTCATGCCAGTGCTAGGTGTGAGGCCAGTTGTATTGGTGGTGGTAGTATTGGTGGACAAACTGGTGACACTTGTCTCAGGACTAGGGATGCGAGCTTGCGCTTGTTGTCGCTCGTAGTTAATGGAATTTCTATTTTTCTCCCCTGAAGTCAATGGTGTGGTGGACATTGAATGTTCAGAAGAAATGTTCTTCACTATGCTGTCAGTGTGGTGGATTGAATCTTCAATGTACGAAGAGGAAGAGTAATCTGGATATGGCCTTATCTTTGATACACGTCTATGATGTGACAGATTCCTTTAAGAAAAAATAAGTGATATTAAGGTCATATATCTGAAACCCACCTCATATTATAAAGCCTCTCATTTAAGAGAGCTGAATTTCTGTTTCTTTTCGTGCATAAACTAAGGACAGGCACAGTGCAAACTGAGATATTTCAGTAATTTCCTCGAAAAATCCTGGGTAGCAGAAAATTGGTTTTACTAGAGCAAAATTTTGTCATGGATGTTATTTACTAAGAGAACAGTAATTCTCTTCTATTTGTCCAATGTGCTGTTTGTCCAGCTGACTGCTAAGATACTACTCTAGATGCAGAGAAGTGACACTGAAGGAGGTCATCAAGAACTCAACAGACGTGATGAAGAAAGTGATGCTGGGAAAAAGTCACAAGGTCCTAAACCTTGCAAACTCTACTATTTTAATGATTTATGTATTCTACAATTTGAACATAATTCTTTTTCATTACAATAAAACACAGCCATATACAGCAACATTACTCTTCTACCAAGTCCAGATTTCTAGCTTGTACTATTAAGCACTAATGTTAGTTCTGCAAATTCTCACTCCCAGTGGATCATATGTAAGCAGAGAACATGCAACACTTCTCTCCCTGGAGTCAGAATAATGATGCCTTAAAAAATGGCCCTGCAGTTCTTTAACTGAAAAACTACAGGTTTGAGACTCTGTAATTTCCTGAACTTATACTGACTGAAAATTCATGGGTTTTAGCAGAACAATTTAAACAGAAGTTTTATGCATCATTTGGCAAGTGTCCTCAAATTCACTTTGTTACTTCATGTCATTGCAAGCCTGCTGAGCTTGCAGGCTCTGAGCTCAGTTTAAAAGTCTGCTCTGTGAGATATAAAGTTGTTTACATAAAAGGTACCTGAATTCCAGGGACACATAAGGAGATCTTTAGAACACAAGCTATCAGAATCATGTCATACAACTGATCCATATGCAGACTAGCTTATGTAACACACCCCCCACTTCACAGGTGCAAACAGGCTAAGCCAGCAGCAAGCTGTAGCTTCCCTCCTGGAGCAAGCTGAGCACTGCACCGCCCGTTTGCTGCTGACTAAACCCAAATGTCTTCTCTTTTTACCTCTCATTTTGCATGGCAGTTGACATAGGGTTGACTGTTGGACTAACTGATTTATTCCTCTCCCAGATCATCATGAGTTCTGCCATTCTCTCCTCAGCACACTGCGCTGTTAGTCGAGCTTCAGCATCTTGATCCCAGCAGTCTTCAATTGTTTCTTTAAGTGATCTCACAGCCTGCCAGGAGAAAAAACCCCTTTATCTTAAATTATTTTCCCTTTATATTGTGCTTCTAATTTACTGTTTTATGGCAGCATTCTGCATGCATGAAGACAGTCACAAGCTGGTGAGAAAAAGAAACAGAAGATACACGATTTCATTCAAAGCTAGTTCAACCTAACAACTGCAGTATGCATGACTAGTATTACCATATCTCATACACACACATCAACTGGAAGACAATTACGTAGAGAAAGCTACATTCACCAATGTACATACAACCTTCAGCCAGCCCTCTGATGTATGCATACTCAGCTTACTCTCCTTGCTTTAGGAGAGCTGCATACTAAAGATTGCTGATATTCTGGAAATGCCGTCACTGTTATCCTCACAGTTCTGTTAATGGTCAATGCCTCACTCCCCTGCACTGTATGCAAATAACACAGCCGTGCTCACTTCATCATGCTTTTCTTCTTCTGTTCACCACTGTAACATCCAAATGTCTCATAGGTATCAGTGAATTTGTCTGCACCATGGGAGGAGATTACTGCTGCACTTGTTATACAGATGGAGGAAACAGAAACACACACACACACGTTCCTGGCATCACACTGTGGGATGAACTGTACAGTCAGGATTAGAGCTCAAGACCTCCAAAACGTGTTGCCATATGCTCAGAGAACCAGAGAGGAAACAATTGGAATTACGAGCACTGAACACTTGTGCTTCCACTTCATCTGGAGTACAAAAGCCAGGCAGGCGTTTATGGGCCCCTGCTGCCAATCTACAGCCCATGGAGAGAATATGGATTGCCAGAACATCTCACATCTACAGCCCAGCTTTAACCTCTCCAGTGCCAAGGACTGTGCATAATCCCAGCTGGGCACAGAGGCATTCAGTGTGTCCTGCTGACTGCCTCTGTGCCAGAATTGCCTTGTGCCCTTCTGGCAGTGAAAGCCAGGACTGGCTCTGTGTGCAAGCCAAGAGCTCCTCACCCACTGAGCAGGCTCCTGGCATCGCCTGCATCTGGCAAGTCACTGCTGCTCAGTGATGCAGCCGCAGCTGCATAGGTGGGGATGAGCTCTCCCACAGCAAAACCTTTTATCTCTCTTCCCACAGCAGATCACACAGGGGCTAAACAACTACTCTCCCCTTAGCTGAGGGACATGAGTCTAAAAGTACCCCCAGGAACAAGAACAAGATAGTGTACTGGATCTGTTTTCCACAATAAAATGCCTTCATTCAGCTTTTAGGACTTAATTTTGTCACAATTTAGATAAAGTATGTAAATCAGTGGACACCTTAATCTCCTGCCTCACCTCTTTGCAAGACCCTTCCCTAAAGGTTTCACCAGCAGTAAATTCAACCAGTGTTTAATATTGTATTCTCCTTTAGCGGACCCTTTCCTGATGTTTTAAGGACCATGAAAGGAATACAGTCATGACTGTACAGATAGTTATCAAAACTGCAGTTCTAGAGCTTCACATTTACCACAATAATGTGTTTTCTATTAATTTCAGGTTCAAAGACAACCATACTAAACCACACTGTTTAGAAGTTCTAGCACTCATCAAAAAGACAGAAAGGACTAGAAGTCTGCATTATTCTCTTAATATCCTTCAGTGCTGACCTCTGAAGTCAAGCTTAGACCCTGCTTTGGCAAGTGAGACAAGAATGCTGTAACAAACAGTTTATAGCCCTTGAATTATTTTATGCACATCATCTGCTCAGATTGTTGATTTATACTGTGAAAAACAATACTGCTAATCAAGGTCTGTAACACAACACATATAGTTCAAGAGGCAGACAGACTGCACAGGCCACCATAAATTCAGCGTTCCACACCTTTTGAGTGCTTTAATTATGTAACCTAAAAATGAAACATTGCTTTTTATTTGTATTTCTCAAATGAAAAGGACAAACACATTTTTTTAATAGATTAATTTACATGAAAGAATTTTAACTCAACACGTCAGCACAGCTTTAAATAATGGAAAGAAGGACTTTTATTCCATGCATTAGACACAGGAGGTTAGAATCCAGGTCCAGGGTGCAGTTATCTGGAACTTAGTTTTCTCTGCTATCTCCCCTAGAGTGCTCATTCAGATGTTATCCCAGACCGGCATAGGGGGGAGGAAGTTGTCTGACACCCAGAAGAGAACTACAGACTATTTATTCTTCTTTTCTCTTAAAGCAATGATGTAGATCAATCCTTAGAGCTGGAGTTATCATAATATTTTTGATTTTTTGACAAAAAAAATTAGTAACAACACAAAGAATGTGTTAGGCAGTTTAAATATGCGGGTCATCTAATAATGCTGGAGTCTATCAGCTTATTAGAACATAATTATAATTTAAAATGGTAGTCTGCAAAACAGAACAGACCTTGAACTGTTTTAGTTTTAACTGTTTTTGAAAACAGCTGTCGCGCCTGGTTCTTCCCACACTGCCTTTGCCAATATGGCTATAGTTTTAACAGTTGTTGTTTGATTTCCCATACGCTTTGAGTGTGGATTCCTTTTTTTCCTCTCAGCCCCTCTGCCCCCGAGACTGGCTGGCCAAAATTGTAATAAAAGTCTCGCTACAAAATTCTCAACTGAGTTGCAACATGTTTTACTGCAGTGTACCACTGGAGGCTATGCTCCTCTCTGAAAACGGTTCTGTACTTATTTACAAGTACCAGCACAGATGAGGCCTTAGGCTCCTCATTGTCTGCACAGCAGCTACTTACTTATCAACTAAAGTCTCTGAAGATTGCAAGGCATAATTTCACCAAGGGAATAAATGGAAATATCTTTTAAAGTAAGAGTCAACTATGTTATTTTCATACTCTCAATAGCGCTATATTAAACAAGTTACCATGTATCAGGTGGAACCCGTAGCTGTTTGCATTTCGCTTTTCTTGTAACAAAAGACAAACAGCCCCCTCTAAGCTAAGGGGATTCACATTACTGCACCTTTGCTGCAGATGAAAGCAAGCACATAGACTCATCAGACTTCAGCTGACTTGCTGTAACTTGTTGGCCTGCAGCAGCAAGCAAGGCCCTAAGTCATAGCTACACTAATTCAAAACAACAAACAACATTACTATGTTTATGGTCTTGAAAATAAAAATTGCAGATCAAATGAAGCCATATAAAATTTTTAATGTAGTTATAATGAAATGATTGCTGGAAGCTTTAGCCTCTGCAAATTCTGAGGACAAGTTCAGAAAAAGTTTATTCAAATGTTTACAGATTTTAGTTTTGGAAGAGTATATTGACCATTTTTGCCAACTATTTTCCAGTTTTATTAGTTTATAAGATGTCAAGAGGCAGAAAATGCCTCATCTAGCATACAGAGAACACATGCACATGCATAATATTACAGATAGTGTTTAAACACTATCTATAGTACTTAAAGATAGTGTTTAACAACTAATACAAGAAGTTATCTTCTGGGTATCACACTGCAGCATCCAATAATAATAGTAATAGTATTTTTCCTGAAGAGAAATCTAATTTTCATGTCAATGGCTTTCGAAAAACTGAATTCAATATTTAAGAAGTCCAGACAGAAGCAGCTCCCTCCCCATCCTTAAATACTAACAAATACAAAAAAAATTCAAAAATTGCTTTTAAGAAATGAGTACACCCTAAAGCTGGTTAAATCACTGCTTTTTTTTGAAAATATTCTCTCTCACCAGGCTGTTCTCCTTCCATGCTTCTGGGAATTTTGGTCTTTGCTTCTCTCTAGACACCAAGACTTGCATATCTTCAAAAGTGGGATGGTTTCCGACTTCAGTCTGGAAAGCCATCTGGTACTCTGGCACAGATTCCCCTGTTAGGAAAAGAAAGAAAGGAGAAAAAAAATCAATCACAGATTAAAGGCAGAGCAAAGGCTTTCAGGTGATGAAAGGTACTATCAAAGTTGCTGTCTATCGAGATGTTCCCCACTTTCTCCAAAGTTTACTGTCACAAAAAAAAGCTGAATTAACTGCAAATGCATTAAATGCTGTTTAGCAACCTTCTGAAGGATAACATCCTTAAACTTTGCTGGTTGAATGGCACATTCAGAGTGTCTTGGAGCCTGAGGATGGCACCTACTTTCTGTGAAACACCACTGACTGGTAACATTCATGCACTACAAGCCTCTGAACATAAAGTGCAGCTGTTTGCCTATAGAGAGAATGCTGCATTTTAGACTCATTCTATATGCTATCACTTGGGAAGAAGATGGCAGGTGTGGCACAATCTCACATGTTAAGTTGTCAAAGTCTAATTCTTTTGTTTTATGTTACAGGTTTGGAGGATTTCCCTGCATTATCAATGTCACTGTCATAAACAGAAGTACAATTGACTAAAGGCTATGTTAAATTACAGTATTTTTCTATCCATTCTTTCATAGGGAAAATCTGAAAGACACTTCAGGCACTTTATCAGTTCTGGCAACTGGAAGCACTGCCTTTCCCATCAGCCTAATTCTCAGTGTATTTAAACTCTGGACAACAATAATAATGCTCAAATTGCAGTTACCATGAGGCCTGCAAACTGCTAAAACAGGTAATTTCAAGTCTTTCCGCAGGAACGATGCCCCACCCTCAAACACACCGCACTGACAACCACCATCGCAAACACTAGATGGCACCGACTTAATAGAAAACTCCCTTCACTTTCAAAGGCCCTGGCTAAGGAGTACCTTTGGTTGCTGGTACCACTTTCTACTATTATGCTTTTTCCACTTCTTTTAGTTACCTGGGAAGAGGTCTGTACATCTCATAAATATCTCCCAGTAGATGAGGCCCAGCGCATACATATCTACTTGTTTCAAAGCAGATTCACAGTCCCTCAAGTTCACTGCTCCTTCAAGCACTTCTGGGGCCATATAGCGGATCGTACCGACCTGGGAAAACAAAATCAAAGCTTCACATCAGCAAGTAATTTCCAAATTCAATTTATCGTGGACATTTATTTTTTTAATACCCTATGGTGCTTTCTACACAGGGAAAAAGGATTAGTTTTCTCCTAATCAATGTCCTCAGCTTCTAGACTCCTACCAGCAGCCTAGTCATAACAAAACCTTTCCCCTACTCAGTCACTTTTCTGTATGTACCACAATTAAATAATTTTATCCCTTATTTAATGTTTGCAGAAATGTAGGGTTTTTTCCCCCCCTGGAATTACTCTGTTAAACACCATGGTAGGTATCATAATGGAAGAGGATGCTACTTAACAGGAAACTTGTTCTCTTTATTCCTGTACTGGCATCAAGGCTGTATCCAACATCTCATTCCATAATCAAAGTTTATTAACAGCCTTGGAAAGTATCTATTCATTTTCACTAGGACATATCTTACACAGATTGGAGCACACTCTCATACAAGTATTGATGAGTGAATCTTGTCATAGGACTATTTCATGTCCCTGTATTTTAAACAGCAGTTTCCCTGTTTCTTTGTTCAGTAAGGGGAGATCTAGAAAGAGCAGTTGTATACTAGGTACTATCAATTTAGCACTCACTTTGCAAGGGAAGGTGATCAGCACTGCAAAACATATTCTTTGAATGAAATATAAAGTTTTTCTATAGAAGCACAGACAACAAATATACTGAACCATTAGGGAGTTTCACTCTTTGTTTAAAATAGTCTCACTATATTTCAGTAGCCTGTAATAGATGCCAAGTATATTCATGCTTGTAAAAAAAGAAAACAAAAACAAAAAAACCCCACTCTCTGAGTCATAGCATCATAAAAAGGAAAGCTTAAGAAATCAGTTTCTTCATTCTGCCTAGAATACATTATAACCCACTCCTAGCAGATGTTTTCCCAATCTGTTCCTTATATTCATAAAAGGACATAAATTCTATACAGCCTTTCTCAGCAGTCCATTCCAGACCTTGGCTGCCTTCTACAGCTTAGGAAGGTTTCTTCGTAACTAACCTGAATTTTCCCTCCTGTAATATAATCCCATTATCTCTTGTCCTACCCACACTGAAAGCAAACAGTTTATTTCTTTCTCTTTGTAGCAGCTGTTTACATATTTGAAGACCTGCTTCTGCCTTCCCTAAACAATCCTCATTCTTTCATCTTTTCCCATAAGGTACTCTTTCAAGCATGTTCTTTTGACCCTGTTCCTTCTCAGTTGGTCCCTGACTTTCTACACGGCCTTATTCTCACGTATGTATCCATTTAAACTCCAGAAAATTGTGGATGACACCCAGAGAAATGGCTGTAGGATGCAGAATGTAGTATGTCACCATTTTGGAAAAATGAATAACAAAACCAGGCAAGAATGTTTGGTCTTCAGTTAAGCCTTGCAGTACAAGACTGAAGGGACCTGTACCACATCATTGCAAAGAACATGGCAACCAAATCTACCTTATAACTTCTATCTCACACAGAAACACCATTCTCCAGGGTTGCTAATCTACTGCCTTTCAAAATGCTAGGTTTGTTTGAGCCTTTAGAGAATAAAACAACTTTCTTCCTATGGAGGTTTCAGTCACTTGTCACCTACACTGCACCATTCCCCCCTACAGAGATTGTACCACCTCAACATTCATCCTGTAGCAACAGAAACAACTCTTCCTCAGTGTTATTTCCGTATAAATTTGCTCTCTTCTATACACTGGTTTAGCTTTATTTGTACTTACCTCACTAATGGCTGCATTATCCTCTTCACCAGGTCGTACCAGTCTGTTTCCAGTTAACTTCATTGAGAGTCCAAAATCACTAATTACACACGTTCCATCATTCTTTACCAGTACATTGCGGCTGTTCAAGTCACGATGGGATATTGCAGGTTTGTAATGATCTATTTGGACATACGAAAGTCCTCGTTACTATTTCAGCAATTCTACTGTTTGGCAAAATGAGAGATCCAGATTATGTCTGCTCAGCCATCATAAGCAGAGAAAGAACTCATCTTTTAGAAAGCTAACATTTTTGCTTCTTTTCAATGAGCTCCAGAGTAGGTCATCCATAGAAAACTGACTGGCATTCAGAGTTTCACTGTATCTATATAACATATTAGGCTACTGCTATATACAGTTCTAGTGTTTGCCAATAATTTTCTTTCCAAGGGATATTTCAGCATGATTTTGGCAGTGGAGACATTATGTACTTAAGCACAGATCTGCTGCCACAGCCCTAACAGCCATTCCAAATACTCTCATACTCACACTCCTGTGTCAAATAGGGCACCAATTACTTATGACTGGAATTGGCATCGGCACCTATTCAGAAGATATGTAGACAATATTATTCCAGAGAATCTGAACACATGGATCTTGTGAGAGATCTGATCTTGTCCAAAGAATAATCTCAGTTATTCCTAGTTGATACGCAATTTATTTCATTAGTAAAGCAGCCAGCACTATAGGACTAATTTTATTGTGGAATATATTCTACTCCATGAGTTCCTGCCTAGCATTCTCAGACTATGTGTCTCTCTTCTTTATGATGGAAGGCTTACACATTTTCTGGCTGCTAATGGACACACCTGTCTGCACATTTCGAAATGATGGAGTTAAGATGATTGCTGCAGTTTCAATGGCACATAAAAATACTGATTTAGGTATTTTCGCCCTTGCACTTTTAGCAGCATCTCCAGTTTTCATTCTTTGCTAGAGTTGATGCTTAACATTTCAGATATTTAGTTTGGAATCTTAATCTAAACACTAGCACCTTAATGTAGATTTAATGAAACCATCCTTTTATTTACTGCCAAAAAGCTAACGCTTCAGTGCCAGGCCATATACTGCAGCCTGATACATCAGAGATCTCAGACTATCTGCTTTATAATCATGATACTTCAGTTGCTGAAATGTTTGCTGAAGCATGCAAGCAGATATAAAGACACCAATCAATACATTGTCACACCCAGTACTCCAATAAAACACCAGAAATCCAGCATATTGTTTGTACACAGCAAAGGCCAGGCCCAAACCCTCAGACAAAAATCAATATATGATAAATAAAACTTCAGTGGAGTTACAAGATTTAATTACTTCTCCTTGTGTCCACACAAAAACTAAAAATTGCTTTGGTGATTTGTGTCTGAACTGCAAAAACAAATGCAACAGCCCATCTGCTTGCCCTCTGCTAGACAGCCAGCCAGTGCTTCAGGTCTCCAGTCATCTGTTGCCATGATACAGCAGCACTGCACAGCCCTGCCTCCTCCTGCTGCCTCTCTCTGGGGCTCTCCTGGCTCACACTGTTTTCATGGCAGTGTCACAGATGGAGACTACAACATGGGGTCATACAGAAGGAAAGGACATCCCAGAAGTTCTGAGCGATCTCTACTTGCATTGATCATTTCCTACTCACCATGCTGTCACAGAGAGAAAAACAAAGGCAGGAATCCACTACCTGATAGAAGTAAGAGCACCTTGAAGATCTTGTTATCCCTTCCTGGCCTTACCTCCTCGAGGTAGCTCTGTGTGCAGGTACGCCAAGCCCCTGGTTATAGAGTGTGCCAAACGACAAGAGCTCACCCAGTCACTCGTGTGGAGACTCAAATACTTGCACAAAGAACCCTAAAAAAACCCAAACAAAAACGAAACAACAAACACAGATTAAAATCGTTGTTCAGTTGACTAACTTAAAATCTTTAGGAGAGTCAGTTTTATCTGTTGCTCTTGAAAGGAGTCTGCAAATGGCTTTTGTGTTTACCCACGTGTTCTAAACCCCATGATTGGACCAAAGCTGCATTAATTTCTCTTGCTGCCATTTGGTTTATCTAAAGTGGAATAGAAATTTTTTCACAAAATAACAGGGACTGCCTTTAGAAATAACATATAAGTCTGTTGCAGAACAGAAGAAAGGTAACTGCAGACATAATAGCCTGGGTTTCTAAACAGTGGGCTTTAGATCATTAGCAATTACAGAAGAATACTCAACATCTCTCACTGGCCCTGCTATAATCTATTAATGTATCAAAAAAATTAAAAAAAGCCCTACAAGGCAATTCAGAATAGCAGTGAGTCCACATGCACTGAAGAAACATGAAAATGCCTTGTTCCCCTTTTCTTAAAAGAGAAATTACATGTGTAAAATGGGGGATTTTCTATTAATTTGTCATGAGTCTCCAAGAAAACCAGAAGGGTGTCAGTTATGATACTAAGATATTCTAGAAACTGAGACTGCAATCCAAAACAAAAGCCAGACCCTGAAAACTGTGACAACTTTGAGCAGGTTTTATTCACAGTCAACGACAATATACTCAGATTAAACAAACAAAATCCTTATACATGAAGAACAAGTCATCCAGTTATCTCTGCATTTTTATTACAATATTTTTATGACTACAAACTACCCTGGTTTTGCCTACTTAAATTTGTAATCTCAAAGATGCTCCAATGTGCCACATCTTATCAGTTACAACTAAATACATATTATTGCAGAATTAGTTCTGTAAACATTTGCTTCGTAGAAGTTTGGTATGTGGCATTTCAGTCCATTCAGAATCAACATTCAGGTATGTAATGCGTGCACAGTTCAGGTGGAGGCCCACAGAGAGCAGAATTTAAAGTGACCAAATAGATTCTGTGATACATAAAAAAGCTGTGAATCCACTGGGAATTTATAGGAAGTTACAGGAATTTCACATTGTTTCTTACTGTCTAAAGCTTTTTAAGAAATATAAGCACTCTGATTAGCCTCCAACCATCAGCAACTTGGGTGCAGCAAGATTTTCTTGGCTTAGCAGGTTGAGAGCAGAGGCCATGGGTGTGTTGTCATGGTGTGACTGGGAATACTCACTGTAAAAAGATCTCAAACCAACTTCTGGATCTTTCTGCTGCAGAGCCTGCTAGCTACTAAATGTTTTTTAAGCTACCTGAGGGCTGTGATTTTCTGCTAGTTAAGTTCAATTTAAATGACAACCAGGAAAAGTTTTAGTCAAGGTTTGGAGAGAGATATATTTGTAACTAAGATTATCTTGTCAGAGTAATGAGTTACATGTTAAAATTGGGGACGTTTTCTGATTCTAACTTTTGATGTTTTTAATACTCAAAAGATTCTAGTGATGTTTTAGAATTATTTTTCTGTTGTTCTAAAAGTACACAAGTGTCTGACTACTGGGGCAATAATTCTGTGGCTATTACGTATTTCCTAGTATGTCATCCCTCGCAACTTATTTATTCATTTACCACAACTCAGAGTATCATCAGAACAGCCTGTTGGTTGATAACTAAAACTATCTTTCCTTTTACTACTCGCTTGCCTACCTTCTTTTGTCTGAAGGCGTGTTCAGATAATGACACAATCTGGCTCAAACCTATGTCTTGCTTTCACCAAGGCAACACCAAGAACAATCTCCTGTGTGAAAATGTTCTGCTTTGTGTGTTCTTATCTCTAAGAAGGAAGGCATTTTAAGGGGGAATGACGTTTTGGATGGGGAATATTTTACCTGTACATCTTGTCTTGGTTAGTCCTTATTAAAATCAAATTTATGGCTCCAGTTTGAACACTGCAACTCCCTTTTAGTAGGGCTGCCACAGCAGGCTTCCTTCTCTGCTGTTAGCTCCACTTATAGCAGAACATCTGCTCCCTGAATTAATGATCACACTGTGCCTTAATTACACCTGCTGTGCACTTTTTCCAATGACTTCCAATCAACCAGTGGATTGATTTTAGACTAATCTTGCTGTTCTTAATACCATATTGAGAAAGAATCTGTAAATATGATGTCATAAGCCTCATCTGTGCATTTAATCAGATTGTTAATAGAGTCTCTTTAAATAAGCAACAAGACACAATTTTTGATCAAAGCGCATTTCAGCTGAAAATCCTTCCATTCAAGAAAACAGCAAAACCAGATCACCTGTGAAGACAGTTGTGCTTTGTCCTCCCTGGAGCAGAATACTCACTTGATTTCACTTAACTCAATTACTTGAAATTCAGCCAGAGCTGATGTGCTTTGCCACTGTCCATCTGGTACAGGAACAACTGACCTTTTTATGGCCATTCCCAGTCTCTGCAATCTCTGTAGATGCCCGTCCCTTACAAGCTGACATAATCGAGTGTGTTCTCACTCAAAATTTTCAGTTAAGACACTCTTTATATATTTGTGCTATGTTGTCTTAAATTTGTATATAAAATATAAATGTGTAAATACATGGCTATATTTAGGTGCATGTATGTAAATGTATGCATTTAACTTTCAACACGAGCAATACAAGCACATATCTAGAGCCGAAAAAACTCTAAGACAGGCCATCATTACTGGTACTTATCACTGTTCTGCTCTTTTTTGCTACTCAAATAGGCAGCTTTTGTCCTACTGTTGCCATAACAGATCAGGTTTCAGCCATCACCTTTACACCCTGGAGGAAATACAATAGCAGCTGGACTTGAGAGCAAAAAACTCATTAAAAATTATTTACTGAATAGCTACCATTCTTGCCTATATAAAAGCAAAAAAGCTCCAAGATAAATTGTGAAACATGATTTTTTGCATTTATATATATATATCCCCCATATACATTACATTTTATGATTTATGCTGATTTTATGTGTTTGCGAAAGATTTTTGTTTCTGTGTGTACACGCACAAAGAGCGTTAGGAATTCAATGAAATTGAGGGACATAAGCATTCAGTTAGCTACGGAGATTTGAAGATTTGGTTCTGGAAAGTAAGGCTGCCTTCTTAAGACTCATCCTACATCATCAGTATGTACGGTACAGCAAAATAAATATGGTGTGCCACAGAAAGCTTCAGAGAGCATAACAGAAACAAAGCAACTTGATTTACAGTACCAAACACTAGTTCAACAAAAATATTGCATCTATTACTGTATTTATATTTACTATCTATTACTGCATCTGTTTTTCACTGTAAAAAAATTCCCACTATTTACAGTTACTGAGTGAGGTCATTATATTTTAATACTAAGAAGTTTTGAATTTATTAAATTATTTTTAACTGAAAACAACTCTTCAAATTCTGTTCTTGGATAAGGACAGAATTGACTAAGAAAACTTGCACCATAACCAAGACCAAATTACAGGTTAAGGATTTGTAAGGCTACATCTCGTAGCACTAATTGAGAAATGTTAAAGAGTATATACAGTAAAGAACATTAAGGTTCATTGAAATTGTAATTTATATGGATTATTTTTACATTAGTGTGCAAGAAACAACAACGGAAAGCACCACCAAAACCTAAAGTACATCCTTTTTATGTGGCTATTCTCAGGATTCTAAACCAAGCCAATTGATTTCTTTGAAGCACTTACATTGGGGTAATATTCCATCACCAATAAATATTCCATACGGCCGTCTGCAGTGAATCTCTCATCCCCCACAATGAAGCGGGCAATGTTATCATGTTCCATCAGTGGAATTCTGTAAATGTTCCTCTCATTGACAAAGTTCTGACGATTAGCAAAAGAAAATACTTTCACAGCAACTGGACGTTCATCTAGGGAACCCTTATACACTGCTCCATAGCGTCCCCGGCCAATCAACTGCAAAAAAATGTAAATAATTAGTTCACTAAATAATAGATGAAGACAAACTCCAAGTTTTCACTCTACAAAAATTGTATGCCAACCTATACACTGATTTATGCCACAAAAATAGTGAAGATAGTGAATATTTTGTAATGAAAAGCAGAATTAGAATGCTGTCATAAAACCTATTTTGGAGCTGGAAACCTCAGCACAGGCCAGTGTAGGTCTTACTAAATTGATCTATAGTCTGAATATTCAGCAAATAGATCATAAATAATCTATTCAGTACTTTTATATACAAAATCAATAAAATACATGTGTTTTGTGCTGCTAATTCTCTTATTAAACTTTTGCTTACTAAACATTTATAGCTTTTATGTGATCAATTTTATTTCACTCCAGAGACCACAGATGTTAAGCTAAACATTTTAATTTTAGGACAGTATATAAGCTGTACCTTTTAGGTTAGTAATAACAAAACATGCATTTGTAGTGCAAAACAGAAACCAAAAGAGGTAAACAGGTTTTAACAGAAAGGATCAATTAACTCCTGACTACCTGTGAATCTTTATTCTAGACCCCACTAGACATTCTTCACAGAATGGCCTTTACCATCTCCATGGCAACTGAAGAAGCAAGATGCAATCTCTGCTCTAAATCAAAACATAGGACCACCTTCAGGAAAAGTCCTAATTTCTAAAGCTCAAAAAATTTTAACTACTTAAGAATTTAAGCACCTATTTAATTACAATAATTTTCAGGAAGACCTGTACACAGAACTGTAAGGATTTCATAAACCATTTTTCTACTTTTTAAACACTTAAATATGGAAGAGGAATAGAAAACAGAAGGTATAACAAAAGCAATATTTAAAAAAATTATTAAATTGTCTAACAGGAAAGTTCTCAACAATTAAGTATCATTTAAAGGAGAGACTCTTCGTTTCCCAGTCCTTTCACGTCAGTGGATTGCAAAGCAGCAGCGAGTCACTTCCAGGTACAAACACAGAATGTATTCTATCCAGAGAGATGTCAAAAGACAAGCACAGGTTAAGACATTTGTCCTGCAACACCCTGTGACTGGGGGTGGGGAGTCAGCTCCTTCAGATGTAAGAAACAGGACAGAAGACCCCTCAGCAGATCTAAGTCACCACTTTCTCCAAGACTGTATTAGTACAACTAATTTCATCTGGGACTTTGCACACTTCCACAACAGACATTGTTAAACTCTTGTAGACTCTGCCTCAAATACTTTTTTGTTGGCAGAAGGCACAAGAGGTTCTTTGCTGATTAGGCTGCTGTCACCACTAGCACAGCCCCCACTGCATGTTTGCAGTCTGCGTGTGGTTTCCACGGGGAAAAAGAAGGAAAGTACCACTCTGCATCTCAGTCATTCTACTCATCTGTTTCTGGCTAAAAGTTTTTAAAAACTCCGTATGTTCTATCAAGCATTCCAACTGGAAGCATAACATTCTGCAGCTTCATCATGACACATCTAACACCACGCTGAGTAGAAAGTTCTGGTTGGCCTCTAGTTGCCGTGGAGATAGACAGTGCCCCACAGTGAAGAATGACTATACATAAATACATAAATGCACCACTATTGAATATGCTGCCCTATCAGCAGTATATGCTATATTCCAATAGTGTTACTAAAGAATTTCAAATTACTACAATATGATACTGTACTAAGAGCAAGTGGTGTCAAGTAAAAGGATGGATCTTTTGATGCAATGCTGAAATACAGCACATTTATTTTCCCCCACTACCTCCCGGTGTTTCTCTTTTGTTCTCAAGGTAGTACATGTTCTAGCTAATACCAACAATATTAATAACAAAATCAAACAAAGTAACTGCAGTAACCCCTTTTTCCTTTTAATTTCTTCTTTAAACTGTGATTTAAAAGAAAACATTACAGGAGTACTGATACATTCATTTTGGTCACTACACCTGGGAGGTGACATGATCACAAGAATTATATTGAATAAAAATGAGGATTAAGAACCGAGTTGAACATTCACCTCCAACAATTTCAGATTATCCAGATCCAATGAGGGCTCTGACGTCGCTGCCTCCATCATGTTCATACTGTGCAAACCCTGTTTACGGTCTCCTGTGAAGAGGGTGAGGAGGAAATCAGGCAGTTTCCTTTTCTGACACGCTCCAAGTGAAAACAATACAACTTACCTGGGACGTAGTGGAAATATATATTGTAGGCAAGTACATAACGAGTAAAAAGGAATCCTGAAAAATCTTCTCAAAGTCAGCAAAATGAGCAGTGAAGGTGCTGATCAGTTACAAACTACAGATACCTGCTACACAACTATTCTGGTAATTCAAAGTCACTGGCAATAGCTACAAAGCATGTTCATAACCTCACTGAAGCTGTACTGAGCAAAGGATTTGTGGAAGAAAAACGGGTCCTGAAATGCCAGCCTGGACTAATCATAAATCTCTCTGAACTGTTATGAAAGAGATATCACCATAAAGTGTCAGAGAGGAGAAAGGGGAATATTATGTGCACGCATATAATAGGGACTGGGGAGAACAGCGGATATTGGTATAACTAAGCAATAACCAAAAGAACAACTGAAAAGCACAAAACCAAAAACATCGTCAATCCCTACCTGCAAGCATCCTGTAACCAAAGAACAGAGCAGCAATCAAAACAGCCAGCACAGACACAGATGCCAGGGCAATAACGATTGTCTCATCTGGATGAAAAGAATGAGAAGAATCTGAAAGCAAACAAGACAAGGACTCTTTAGTTGTAAATTTGCAAGAATCAACACTATAAAACATGTAATTGTTACTACAACAATGAGGGGAAAAAAATGTACTCTGGAAGGTAAGACATTGCACTAAACTGGTTTTACTCTCAAAATCTAGGGATGGCAAAAGAGTTGATCAAACACAGCTCAGTGCACATTTATCAACACCCTTCCCCAGTTTTCCCATGCCCTGTCAAGAGAGGCACCATCAGCAGAAAGCGAATCTTCCTTTGAGCTGGCAAAGCTCAGCCCAGCCATACAAGGCCAGGCTGATGCAGTCCTGCTCTGCTATCTGTGCCTTAATCCAGTTTCCTGGTATGAATCAGATCTGTAACCTTTACAAGGTTTTTTTTGTTGTTTTTCCCAGGATGAAAATCTCAAGAGTTTGCTAATTATGCTACAAATGTGGTGAATACTGAATGGTTTGCATTCAAATATCTATAACATACATAATGCCACTTATGCAAATACTTAAAAATACTTTGGGGGTTTGATTTGTTTTATGTCAGTGCTTGACTAATTTTTCGCATAATTCTCACTCCTTAACTCACAACAAGACAGAGGTATCTCCACTGACTGCAGCAAAGTATCAGGAAACCTGAAACAACAGTAAAACATTCAACGAAATTAAATAACTAGTTTTATTGAGCCTTTTTAAAATAGCATTCGATTTTTTGTCAAAATGTGAGTATTTTGCTTTTTCAGGTTTGGTTTTTTTTCTTCCCCTCACTGGGGAGAAAAGATTTCATTAAAAGATTTGTTTGTGTCTGGGACAGTTTCTCCACCTCAGACCCCAGTCTTGGTTTTTGCAGGCATATGAAAATCCAGCCACTTTAATATAAAAATTTATTAGTGCAGATACTTGTCTGATGTCAGAATCACTGGAATGTGGCACTACAAGACCTCATTTACTTTGGCTTCAAAACCAAGTTCAGGAACTATGTTTAAACTTGTCTTATATATTGCAGAAAGTACTCCTTGAAAGACTGTAATGAGACCTAACTAGGCTGAACCACAAAATACGAAATTTACACAAGACTTAAATATTGGATAAATTTTTAGCTGAAATACAATTTATCCTTGTCTACACTAGCTGAATAAATTGAAAAGTTCACTTTGCCTGAATTGGATTTAAAAGAAATTAAACATGATTCAGTTATTCAAATTCCCAGTGTGGACAGACACAAGAGAAGGGAAAGCAAATTTAAAAAACATCACCTGCTATTTTTATAAAACCATAATGGTAAGGAAAAATAATAAAAAGCTGGTAAAACAGAATATCAGAGAGAATTTCATCTGTGACAGAAGTATGTGAAAAATCACCTATCAAAACCAACATGCAGCTCATATCTGATACACCATTTAAATAAAAGAGAGCTTGTGCTAACCATGACTCAATCAAATTTAAATTTGTTCTGTCAAAAGAAATACCATCACTACCGGTTTTGGTTCACTAAGAAAATAAGTTATCACCACAGAGCACTGTAATGTGGAAGAAAAGCTGTGACTACCGTTGCAAGGAGATTAAAAGATACACATTCCAACTGTCATATAAATTATGAATCCAAAGTATACACATACATATATATTAAAAAACACAACATCATAAAGTAAACTGTTACATCATATAAAGCTATATGAAACATTACACAAGTTTAAGAAGCTGAATAACTGCTTTGCAGGGAAATGATAATTTTGACTTTCCTATTTTTATGACTGGAATTTACATTTTATGGGGTTATCTTTTAAAATATATATTAAATGTGTCAGGTTTTGCATCAGTTCAAGACAGTGCCTAACATGTACTAAGAAGATGCAGGTTGTGAAACCTTTTTGCCATAATCTCAGCTGTATTATTTGCCATAATCTCAGTTGTATTTGACCACACAACAAGAGCACAGCCATTTGCAACCCACCCATCGCCAAATAAACTGTAATAATTTCCACCACTGCTTGCCAAATGATATCTGATGCCTAAGTTTACTTGCTCTACTTTAGTTTGTTGTACAATCAAAGGGTTAACATCAAGAGGGTCCTCCTCTGCCCCGCAATGGGATTTTGCTATTCCTCTAATCCTAGCATGGCCCAGGGCAAGGCCATCCAGGGCCACAGGTTGTTCAGCAGCTCTGGCTGCCTTGGCACTCTCCCGTATAACGCCTGTCAATGGTGGCACTATGCAGGCTGGAGAGATACTAGAAAATCTCTAGATAAATATGTTTTGTGCCAATCAGCAGTAGAAAAACATACAGAGAAAAGGGATAGTTGTTTTCTCCTTCCTTGATAGACCATCCCCTCTGAGAGCTTTTGCTCTATAGTGGGTAGCTGTGCAGCCACCAGGTAACCTCAAAGAGCCTCCCTGGCCTTCAAGAGGAAAGAGTATTTTAATTTTTTTTAAGTAGAGTTATTTCTTAATAAATCTTAGATTGGCTTATCTTCAACTAATTTTCAGTTCTTATAAATATTTTAAAACAATACTGTCAACATTCCAACAGCCAAGTCAGTCCTACAGTGCAAGTTACTGCCAGGTTGTCGAGCAACATTTATAAATTTAAGAATAAATACATATTTCTTAGTAAGGATCACTGAACATCTCAGTGGAGTCATAAGATGCAGCTCAAAACAGTATGAGAGTAAAACAGTGCATATGACAGCCAGTCATTTCCCAGAAAGGACAATTTTACTATTTTTTACTTGTAAACATACATAAAAAGAAAAGCACAACCCCCCCACAATGACAAAAAGCCCAGACAGCTCCAAACCCCCCAGAAAAAGTGTTATTTCTATTGACCCTCTATCTGCTTTGTATGACAATAACTTGCTCAGATTATCAATCTTTCTTAAATAGAAAAAAAAAGGCTATGTCACTTGTCAATCCAGTTTTAAAACCTTCCAAAACATAATAACACTCTTACTAACTCACTACTTTTGTCAGTCCATCTCTTTCTCTGGATATAGTTCATCTTTACTCTTTTACACCGTACTTATCTTTAAGCAACTAGGTAAGAAATGCTAGCAAAGCCAAATCCAGGTAGGACCTCTAAAGGCATTTGCAGGGGTCCTCTTTTATCTACTTCTTTTATCTACTTCTAAGTAATTAATACATATTTTATATATTCATATGCACAAAAGTAATATTTCTCTTGGTACTATTTGGAGAAGCATTTTAACTAAGTTATGAAACACATCGGTGAGGGTCAATAAAAGTGATTACTGACCTTCAAGCAAGGCACTTTGAAAATAAGGATGTAAAATGTATAGAAGTTTCTTCTCATGCTTTCTTCCATGAATTTATAGCCCTGGCTGAAACAACACGACTCCTTATGATTAGAGTATTCGATATGAAAGTTTATTTGATACTGCATTTCCTATCAATAGCTCCAGGAGAACCACAGTGCACAAACAAATTTTTCTGAAGGAAGGCTTTCTTGGTCTGAAACTGTTAACAACCCCTCCCTCAAATCAGTGGACTCTGCTTTTAAAGTTTATTTACAATGACCAGACACCTGCCCTACAGCTTCCACATGTTTTCACCACGTCACTGTAAGGACTCACTTCAAACATGCCTAACAATCACTCAGCAATCTCATCTGAGTTTTTGGAATCACTACCAGTATTTGGGTATTTCTTTAATGATAGATACAAACTGAATTAAGAACAAATTGGCCAACACTGGCTTCAAATCTCAGACCAGGAATGCTGGTATCTCAGTATTATTCTTAAACCACAATCTAAAAAAAATCTGATAAAAAAATCAATAGCATACTGATGAGAATTAGCTGCAGACTAGAAAATCCAATGATTAAGGAGTGGACTACTGAGACAAATTCTACCTACACTTAAACACAGAAGGTAGAGAGAGGCAGAACTTCCTCAGGTTCATGTTACTGTAACAGAAAACAAGGTTAGTTCAGTTGCTTGTTTCACTGCTATTTATAAGTGAGGTTTTTATTTCCAACTTCAGTTTAGCCTCGCTGATCTACTCAAAATCTGCCACAACAAAACACCTAACAGAAACTGTTAGAAGGTCCAAACCCCCTTAAGAGCCAACTTCTTATCCCAGCTGGATGGGAAGGGAGAGCACTGCTCCTAGGGCTACCGACTCCATGAACAGCAGTGTAAAGATGCCATTTAGGAGACACTCAGCATGTGCACACTTCTGTCTTCAAATATTTTGCCAGTAATTCTGGTAGTAGTCAGTATTTTACTGAAGTCCATCAATCTCATCACAAAGAAGTATCCCAGAAGAGTATAGGTATTTTCTGTCTTTTTTGTTTTGTTTTTTTTTTTTTTTCTTTTGTTAGTAAGAAAAAGAAACAAAGCATGACTCATTAACAGAGACAACCTCCTTCTGGCTGAGGAACAGCTGGTAACCAACAAGCCACCATTCCCAGAAGTGGCCTGACCTCATCATCAATAAAGAGCTTATTTTCAGGCTCCAAAAAGCCAAGTACAACAGCTCCTGTGTATGGAAAGAACTTTGTCAAAGCTACACACAAATAATTGGCAATGTATTTCAGAGCACATGGTGAAGGGGAATGCTTCTAGCACTCGGTTAGAAGTGAGTCATCTGGCTGAACACAGCCCTGCACTTGGGATACTCTCTGCAGGCACTTGTACCACATTAGGCATTTCTCTCTCTTTTCTCAGTCATCACTGCCATAATAGTTTCCAAGCACTTATACAATATCTTTGATAAATTAAGTTTGTTAAATTAAGCCTCCATATTGCTGCACACAGAGGTTGTCTAACTGATGCCTTCCTGTCCTTCCCCAAGAACGACATAGAATGAAGAACATTAGCACTGTCTGTGCTAATGGCATCAGGAAGAACAACGTTTTTCCCTCAAATTAACTTTTCCATTATAAATACATGCTTGTAATATTAATTAATGCAAAAGTATTCCAATCTGTGCCTAAGCTTGAGAAAGCTTCTTTTATTTCTCTGTAGTTTAACTTCCAAAAATTAAAGCCTCTTTTGTTTGCTTCCTTATTCCATACTTTAAAATCAGCATTTATCTCATGATGAAAGGACATTCTGAGAAATCAGAGAAAACTGAAACAAAACCAGGTAACAACAGCCAATGGCAAACAAGTCTGTAACTCCTTCCTGGGAGCCAGAAAGGGGATGCATGATTCTTGTCCCTTCCTTTCCCATCAGCAAATACTGAAACCTGCACACAGCCATCCTCCCAGTTCCCCTCCATATCTTCCCTCCACAGCTGCTCCGGATAAAGCACCAACTAACCCACCACCACCACCATCACTGCACCAGTTCAAGCACTGATGTCTGTGCTGTGCAGGTAAAATATTCCCGCCTGGCTGACAAACTCTGAGGAAACCACGCAGAGTTTTCGTATTTCCTACTACACCCTTCACCACATTGTTGTCCTGATACTGTTACTGAAATTAGAAGGTATGAAGCAAATGGAAAGGGAAATGAAGAGAAAGATGGATAGTCTCCTCTTTTTAACAGGTGAAAGCCATCCAGAAAACTTCTCTCTACCACTACAGCAAAGGTTTTATACTGCAATGGCCAAAGAGCTGCCTGGGACACCGCAGAGATCATTGTTATGATGAGACATCTTAAGACAGCCATGAGAAAAGGCAGCAAGTGTTAACCAAGCTGAAAAACTAGGAATCCCAAGGGGAAAAATTTGATTTCATAATTAAAGGCTGTATCCCAACACAAACACACAAAAGGATATGGCCTTGAAACTGTGCAAGCAATGACACTGTTTCCTTTTAATATTTAAACGTTTGAATATGAAACCTTAGGCTTAGGAATGTTGTTTCAAAGCTATATATTTACATGGTGGTAATCATATAATAAGGGACATTTGCACATAAATTTCCACCAGATCTCCATATTGCTATTAAAGCCTTTCATTTCATTTCCAGAAATCCGCTTACTTTTCATGTAAATGATTCACAGCTGTGTATCTGTCACACAGTAGTAAATAATTCTAGAAAATATATGTATGTATTTAAGTTCAGATAAGCATTGTACAAAAACATTTTAGAGAAACATACAATTATGCTATGTAACGAAAATCAGTTTTAAAAATAATTACCTATGTTCCCACAGAATTTCTGGTAGCTATGTACCAATATATTAATATTTATTTAATTTGCCATATCACAAGTAAGTAGCAATGTTAGTCTTGAACAAGTAAGGAAAACACCATCCTTGAACCTTCACAGCACAACAGTAACATCTGATTTTTCAAAACAACTGCAGCTGTATGGACTCTGATCAAAGTCAGTAAAATTACACAGGGACTCAAAGATCTGCCCATACAGATCACTTTAAAAAGAAGCAGAGTCTTCACGCCATCCTACAACTATTTCTTTGATGTGATAGATTCAATATGTTCATTGCCAATCTGTTGCAGAAGCTGCTCTTCCATTAAGGAATCTTAATGATACTGAGGATGAGATCAGAAGGATGAGGGAAAGCTTATGGTTCAGTCACCAAGGCAGCGTGAGATGGAAGGCTGCAGTGTGGGGGCAATGTGGCCTTCAGCTGCAGACAACTGCAAATATGCTCTGCAGATCAGAAAAGACACCTTTCAAGTATATTTGATTCAATTTGCTTTTAAAGTCACATTGCTTTTCTCAGTGGCCCCGCACAACTTTCATGACAACGGTAAGATCTTGATCCTTTGAAAAAACAATTAGCAGTCTTTCCAAGGGCCCACAGATCTTAATCATGATCTGTTTATTTATTTTGCCTACACAAAGCTTATCTCAAACATGTCCCAGGAATCCTCCACAAAGTGTAGAATATGCACCCCTTACTGCATTCTAGCAGCACATTCCAACCAAACCAAAACATCTCATCAGGTCTTTTTTTCTCCTCTTTCCTGGACAGTAACCAACATTTCTTTCCAGGCAACTGACTACTGCCTCACTTCTGATCCACTGTCCTGCAGCAAGAGATCTCAGTCTTCATCACACTAGAGCAAGTGACAAGAGAGCTTCCAATATAAACACCATACCAAAATGACTCAAACTAGGTGATGTGAATCCTAAATTCATTCAGCACAGGGAAGAAAACAAGAAAGAAAAAAAAAAGCAGGCAACTTGTAACAAAAAACTATGTTAGTAGCCTGACAGTATCTAAAAAGATACCAAAAGATATCTAAAGAGATAGTATCTACAAAAATACCACGGCCATAGATCAGACTATAAAATCATGCAAACAAGAATCCCATTGCACAGCCTTGTACACCAATTTAACTAAATGCATTTAAACCTATCTTTTAGTTTGGCTGGAACTACAAGGTTGGAATACCTTAAAGTTACATTCTAAAAACCTTTACAATGAAATCCAGCAGGAGCTATTGCCAGTTTTCCATAAAATTGGCATGCACTGCTAAGAATTATGAAAACAAAAAAAAATTGCGTTTCCTAAACATCTTTTGTCATTCACCTAAGCTTTTATAGGTGCATGTTTTAAAACAACTATTATCCTAATTCTGATTTATGTGCTGTGCATGAGAAGGCTGCATTCTTCTATAAGCAACTGGCAAATAATTAATAAAATTAAAATGCATGACCAAATTGTGCAAAATGTAAGTATCCAATACCTGTCAACGTGACCATCTTCAATACTTTAACCAAAGTTAAGGTAAGGGATATTATTTCACACCCATTTTTTGGAGACACTTGAGGACACAATGAAGACAACCTCTCTTGAAGAAGACTGAGCACTTGGTGCTCATGTAGATGAAAAACACAATGGGAACTGTGTATTTTGTGGGAGACAGTGCAACACTCTTTAAGAGAGTAATCCTGCCAACCAGTAACCCTAAAGCAATTTTCTTTCTTAACTGAAAACAGACGTTTTCCTTAGATTTAAGAGGAAATCTCTGGTTCCTAGTCCCTTGACTTGGATGAAACAGAAAATTTGCATTTGCTTCCAATCATTCCAATATTTGAAGAAAAGATTTAAACAGTCGACAGTATGTTTCCACTTTGCACTTAGCATCACCATATTTGACTGATTTTAACTTTTAACATAAAATCTTATATACTTATTGTCATGAGGTGTCCTTTATGACACATTTTTTCATGTTTTTCTCCAGATCAGGAGAGCTAAAATTTTAATGCATTTTTCACACAGTCGCATCACTGTGTGGAACCTGAGCTGTAAGAAAGCACCAGTCTCTCACAAGACTTGCAGGAACATTGCAACTGGCAACCATGCAGCTCAGATCCCATCTGCTTCTTCAGTGAATGCCTCAAAACATCATACAGCTTGGCTGTAATACTTACTTCCCATAACATGCTCCAGAGAAATCCTGCTACAGCTAGAAATCAGTCATTTGTGATGGCAGAGTTTCAGTGGGCAGATCTCTCTTCCAATTGCTGGAAAATGCAATTGGGATTTGAGCTTTGCCTCGAAGAGGAAAGCCCCCTCGCCTTCCCTGCAGCCAGGCAGTCTGAGGTGGAATCTCTTCCAGCATCTCTGTCCTCCTCTGGTGAACTGGCTGCCACCAAGCACCAAATCTGGAGTTAGGTTGTGGGTATTAGATTGGCCTTTTTTGCTCATTTTGAATACTGAAGGCTGCACTGATACATGAAACTTAAAAATGAAGCATGAGTGGTAATTTCTTTGGCAGGAAAGTGGGTTATGCAATCCCTAACTGTCCTTTCTTTGATGACTAGATACAGACATGAATTAGCAGCTTGTCATATTTGTACAGAAGGAATTCACGAGTTCACAAAAACCCAACAAAACTTCTTGTTCTGTCTTTTTTCTGTGAGTTCAGGCATCTTCAGAATAATTTCTAACACTACTGAATAGACCCTTATAATCATGATGTTTGTAAAATAAATAGCAATCTAAATGCCAAACTGCATTTAGATTATTCTCTCTGAAATTCCCTATATACCAATAAATATTTGATTACCAGGGAGATAAAAGAAATACCCTGCTTCTGGAGGCAATCTACTTTTGAGTACACCTCAACCTTGCCTTCAAGCCTAATGGAAAGCTAATTTGGGCATTTTACTACATACTGGAGGCATTTTCCATATTGAAATAAAATAGCCAGAAAAATGCTTTTTAATAAAAAGGCTGAAAACAACATTTACATTATCCCCTTATATTAATCTTGGACTTAACAGGACTTGCTGTTTATCAAACCAAGTGGTAACACCAGCTTCAACATAACGGCACACTTCCAGCCTCTGTAAAACACTGGATCAAAAAATACACGTGCTGCAATGGAAAAAAATGAGTACTTCAGAAAGCCTCTTGAAAGATATTTGAAGTTCTTTTAAATTCAACAGGCTCAACAGCTACATATTTAATGTTTGTAATGTTTCCAGGCACTAAAAATACAGCCCCCAAAATTACAACAAAACACTGAAACGCCTATTTTTATACGGGTAAGCAAACAACCAACCCCCCGAGTCTTTCAGAAAAGGCAGCTCTGATCCCACGTGCCTGCATTTTTCAAGTCTTTGAAAGAGCTGAAGCCCAGGAATGCTGTCTTCCACTCATGCTCCCCGTGCTCCTAACAAAGCCGTGTCCCCCCTTGCCAGCCGTCTCCTCAGTGGGAAGGCTGAGCCAAGCCCAAGCAGCGTGGGATGTGTGGGCCTGTCCAAGCAGGTTCTTGCTGGTACGCCCTGGAGGAATGGCGGGGGCCTCTGTTTACAGGCACAGAGGCTGATGCTGCTCCTGCCCATCACCAGCTCTGCCCTCCTGCTCCTATGGGGGCAGGGACACCCAACACTAATCACAGAATGACAGAATTAGTCCTGTCAATAAAGCTGAACACCTCTGACTGAGGTTCAGGAATATTTTTTTCCTGTCGACCTTAGCAACAGGCAACAAAGAACGAACTGATCTAATGGAGATGATTGTATGGAGTGTTTATTCCAAAATCATTTCCCTAAGAATGCAATGAAATCTGAATTACAGCACAATTTTAGGCAGCCAACCTGCATAAACCCAAGATCAATACAAACAGGGTGAGAATGAGTTCTAACAAAACCTTTCATTACACTTTTGGTTTATGTCCTAGTTCTTCAGATCTTACGCCCTAAATCAGCTTAATAATGTAATCCTCAACTGTAATCCTCAAGTGTATCAAGTATTTTACTACTAAAACTTAACTTTTCGTACTTTCTTTAATTCAAGAACATTTTTCTATACTTCCAATACAACTCAGTATAGTGTGCATTCTTGTATGTAAAAGGTTTTGCAATTTTAAATTTGAAAGCCTGTGCTACAGAGCTGAGAGTTAAATCTGACTGATATTTTAGAAACATCCACAGTTACTAAAGATTGTGTTTGTCTGGCTAATGCCAATCCAAATAATACCCACAGTATTCCAAAAGGTATGCATCTGCTCCAGCTCTTCCTATCACGGTTTAGAAGGAGAGTCTAACATGAAAGTACATGTCCCATCTTCCCACTAATCCTCCCTCATAATCTCTTATTTTCCCCAATCATCTTCTCTACATGGACATATGATTTCTAACTTTTACCAGATTCTCCTTCTAAATCTTCAAAGATATTTTAAAAGTCGTCTGTAACTAAGATAATAATCATTACATTTCTTTACCCTCTAACATCATACTGGTTGGTCTTACTAGGTATTTCCCAGATGGAATTATTAGAAGGAATTAAGTGAGGAAGCAGAAAGCAGGATGTTGGGGCCAGACAAAAATGTCCCTCCCATTTGCTGCAGGGTGCCTGAGGGATGCAGTGATCAGTATCTTCCCTTCTTTTCCTCAGGACCTTAGGCACTCTCGTTCAGTTCATATCCATGTCTCTCAGTCTCTCCCTCCCATCCAGCACAGCACCATCACTGAGGGCACTTCTCTCCGTGTGTCCATGCCAGGGAGTGGAGAAGAGCAGTAGAACAGCTGAACCTCTCCTGCCTCCTGCTGAAAGCTGCCTCTCCTTCACAGCTGAGAGGCCTTAGCCTGTCCTTGCTAAAACTGAGACTCATCTGCCTTCCCACAGGAAAAACCTCTTTCTCAAACACACTTCACAGATATGAGAGGCAGCTATTTGGAAACATCCTCAAGCAGAAGGAAACAAAGGACAGAAGAGGCTGTGGAACCCTGACAAGGCCAACAGGGTGGTGAGGACGGTGCAGGGCCGGCAGTCCCCAGGGCAGGAGCCGAAACAGTGAGAATGGCCCAGAGAGGAGAAAGGCTTTAACCTCAGGAGCACCCCAGCAAAATCTATTGTCTCCAATGACACACAGCTTCTGTTTCCAAAGCACCAGCTGGAGTGACCTTCTTCAAACAGAAAACTGCATCTTGCACGAGGGCCCACCAGTGCACGTTAGATATGTGTAAAAGCATTTTTTTTCTAAAGGAAGGAAAAAATTTTGGAACTTGAAATATAAACCAAAAAGAAACTCAGATTGAGTTTCTGGCTCTGATACAGAATAGCCTGATCTTAGGTAGGTTACTTTGCCTCTTTGTGCTTTATGTTAGCTAGTTATATAATGGGGAAAACTGTACCTTCCCTAACTTCAAAGGTTATTCTGATTACTTTAAAATAACATGAAGATGAAAAACGCAATAATGATAAATAGTAATCCTTAGTTTGCACTTATGCAAAATTCTTCTACAGATCTAAGTACTTGATTTCAGATGAAATACAGACATCGTTTGATGTTCATTTCTCACAGCACAAGTGCCAGCTCAGGCATCCCTTGCCTCCTACTCCCAGGTGCCTGTCCCAGCCCAGCAGTGCCCTGACAGCTGTGCTGTACAACTGCACTTATGCTGAGCAGGGAGATGGGTAAGGGAGCCAACGGGGAGACCTTGGGAAGGGAGGAAGGACTATATCTAAGACAACATCCCTGCCAAAATAAATATACATCAATCAAGTACAAAGGCTGGTATCAAAGCTATCAATTCATGTTACAGCTGACTTCACTTGTATAACACGTTCTGTCTGCCCTACAGTAACAAACTTGTTTCAAACCAGGAATAAATATTTCAACACACATCTGAATAGGTCAGAGGAGACATTTCATAATCCTATCAAACTGACTTGTTAATAATGTTGGAATCTGCATGGTTGCTAGATTAATTTCACAGATTGAATAAAACTTTTACATATTGAATTATACAGCTTCTGTAGCTCTTCTACTTTATACATACTTTCCATGTAACGAACTAAACTTGTGCACAACCCTGACTATTGGTTTCAGCTGTTTTAATGATGCTGTACAATTAAACTCTGAGACTGATACCTTCACAAGACACTTAATTATACAGATACTGTAGACATTAGAGTGGAAAAAGCAACCTGTTAAAAAACTGAATACAAAGAGGTCTTCTGTCAATCTGATTTACTCAAATCCTGACTGTACCATGAAATCCTCTTAAATAAAAGGCAAAAACCTCAAGTCTCATTAAACAAGAAGCCTTTTTTTTGCAAAATAAAAAAAATAAAATTAAACTTGAAACTGACTCCTTCCTGACAGGTATTCCTGCTTTAAGCTGTCACAAAACATATGCAGTCATAGCCAAGGTTTTCAAATGATTCTTCTAGTTCCCAATTGGACACCATCAAAGTATTTCTACACTTCAGTGTAGATATATGACTTTTTATAGATACTTGTTTGGTCACTCAAAATTTAAGACATCCTCAATCACTATAAGTTCCATTAAAGTGAAAATGCATAATCAGGACAAAACCAAGGATTTATAATTGCCAATCAACTTTATGCTTTCACCCTGAACTATGCCTTGGTAGTTGGGTTTTGTTTGGTCTTTTTTTTCTTGTTCTCCTTGTTTAGTCCTTTTAACAATTCACAGCTAATCACATCAGTTATGTCTCTGAGCAGGTACTGTCCTACTACTGTTTTAGACAAGAGTTCTATTTCCCAATCTATTCTCTCAAAAAGGAAATCCAAGTGTTCTCTGAGTTCCATGATACTTACAAAATACACTTTCTGTTTTTCTTCCTAAATTTCCCTTTGCTTAAAATTTTCAAATCCAGGAAAGGTCTGTCAGGAGTCCAGTCCATTTCAATAATATAGCAAGTTGTCAAGTACTTGAGCACATTTCTACCAAACAATCAAAACATAGCTACATTACAGCTGGAAGCTGATGGCATTTGCAAGAACCTATTTGCTTCTCAGAAGAAAAAAAAACCTGCAGCTAACAGCACCTACCTGGTAACTGATTTTATAACCACCTAGAATGAATGGAAAAGTCTGCCTTCCATTCTCATTTCCATCATAACACAGGCCATCATTGTGCCCACGGCATCTTTAGGAATAAGACACTGCTACTGACATAACCCATTACAATGATTACAAATACATTAAGGCAGTGAAGAAATTCATGTCATGCTTCTGTCATTACTGTGGCCCTGGATATGCTAGGCTACTCATCAGGTTTTGCTTAAGAAGAAACTGTAAATGCTTAATGAGTAGTAATTTTAATTCTTATACAGCCTGCTAGAAAAAACTTCAAATTTACTGGTTTATGTTCACCTACCAATTTATAAATTCACAGGTAAGGTGTGCAGGCATAAAATGCACGTTTTTGATGAACATTCAGGTCACATATGATCTCAGCTAATCAAATACTTAGTCCTATGTTCCCTTATATTATGGGAAACTTCCGTTCCACAGCAAGCACGACACAGTGACCACACATCAGACTCTTCCTAAATGTAGGACTGTGCTCCCCTCCACTCCCTGCACCAAGTAGTCTACTACATATTATACACTAGCTCAGTGTAGGATGAAGCTCAGCAGAGTTGAGAGAACTTTCCAGACTGATATCTTCAGTATCTTCTTTCACTTGGTCTGTTCTGGAATATCTAGTGAAATTAAGGATCCTCAATTTATGAATTTTCCCCCATTAGCAGTATTTAATTATTATTGTCTTCATAACAGGTACCTAACACCCCAAGACTATCATGAAAACTTTCTCCCCCCATTTGAGCTTGATGTTTTTAGTTTTAATAAAAATAAAACCAAAAAATCCACCCCCCCAAAAAAAATACCTCCCCCCCAAATTTAACTGTATAAAAACATGAAAACTTATGTTAACATACCTCAGCTACACACTGAAATATTTTATTAGTTCAAAACCTTCTCCTTGATGCGCTCTCTCACACTGCTATTACTCACTAGCTATTCTCTTAGTGCTGGACAGAAATTGTGTCCTGTTTAACCCTCCAAGGCTGAGCAGGGTCAGCCCACACGTCCCTTGGCTCCCTCCCGGTGCCTGTACAATCCCTGTTGGCCAGAGCTCAAGGCCTGGGGACAGCATCCCTGTTGGAATGCCTGGCACAGCTCGGGAGGTGTGTAATGCTTTTGGTTTACAGTCTGTCTTTATTTCACCCACACACATTTTTAGTTTGCTCTGAAGATGCTATGAATGGCTCAGCAGCTGGGAGTGTCTAATGTAGGTGTGTGCAGTGCTCTGCTCACCCAAACCCACGTCTGGTGGAAGGCAAGTCCCACCTTCACCTGCACAGGTAACAAGTGCATGGTCCAACTGCTGACAGTGCTGGCAAAGGCAGAGAAACTCAAATTACTCATTCAAAATCTTTCCAAAAGCAGTTCCGATATTTTCTATATGTTCACCTATTACTGATTTCTGTGGCTTTCAATGCTTTATTTTGCAATAAGTTTACACCAAGTTTTCTCTGCTTTCCCATAGCATTGTGGAGCAGCACTGTCTGGACCTGCACTCAAAGGAAGAACATTGCTCGATGTAATTCACTGTGGCTCAGTCAGCACCATCCATTTTGCCTTATTCACTGCAATTATAACCTCAGAGAACAGAAATGAAGAAAAACAGAATACCAGTTAGAATATAACAATTTATTTGCTGCAGTTAGAACGTCTACCTGTCACGAGTTCATGTTGGTGTGAATGTGGGTACTTTCTCCATGCCTGTGGGTTATTTTGTCTGTTTTTTCTGTTGAAGGGGGTGGTTCTGGGTTTTGCTTCCTTTTGAAGTTTTTGTGTGTGTGTTGCTTCGGTTTTAGGTTTTTTAAACAGTAAAACCTCCCAGGTCAAAGGAATACATATATAAAAATTGTGCTTGTGTTTTATAACATTTGTACTAATTCACTGGGGTTTAAAGTTCTATTTCTGCATCCCACATTACTACTTTTAGAGCAAGCTAATGCTTTAATAGGAGAAACAGAACTACGACCAAGCAACAATGATCTCAGTGGCTCCATATAGATGGTCCAGCTGTCTAGAGCACGTATCAGCCCTGTACTGCTTCAGATAGACACATCCAGTTTGTGAACAGATCAACAGACAGGGCTCTGAACCATCACTCAAAGATAAATAGAAATATTTTTGTTTGGCATAAGAATTAAAAAAAAAACAACATCCTTTTGACTGCTACAGCTCCAACACTCGTATTTTCTGTCTCAGCATTACAAAAGTGAGAAGTGCTTTTATACTGGACACAATGACACCTTACACCCTTGCTTGGAGTATATATAGTTTTGAAGTTGATATGAATGTCTAAACAAGGAATTTTTTGCTAGTCTCAGAAAGTATTTACAGGCCTACAAGCAGTTTCTAAATGAACCTCATGCCGCCAGTCTAAAGGAAGGCAAAAATCCAGGCCAAAGTCCAAAGCTGTCTAGAATCATTCACAGATACTTCAGAAACTTTTAGGAAGTAATTGGCCTAATGCCAAGAAACATATATGCAGTATTTTGTCAGCTCAACCTTTAAAATAAATATATAAAGCTGTAGTGCTTAAACACCGAATCCACCTCACCAGAACCTTCAAAGGAGTTTAAAAGAACTGGATCACAAACTTCTATCTCACTGCAACTTGACTGATGCCTTAGAAAAAGAAGTCCTTCCTCAGACCTCTCAGAAAATGTCAAATCTATCTTTCTACTCTAAAATAAGAGAAAAAATATAAAGCTCAATTAAAAAAAAAAAAAAAGAAAAAGCTAAGGCAATAGAAAGTCCTCACATTTCCTTCTTTCAGTATCTTTCCTTACCCTTACAGACTGAATTCTTAACTTCTCCCCTTTAGACACATCTATATAGCAAATGTTTGGAAGTATACTACACAAATAAACTAAAATAAGGTAAAACTCAGTAAGTTAGATTTTAAGACTAATTAATGTATTGATTTCTTTCAAATTAAACGTGTTACAGAATAAATATCTTAGTATCCCGGAAATAAAACACTGATAAACAAACCAGACTTATGAGAAAGCAATTTCTGGACTGTCTACATAAACCTGATGATGATATTCAGTTTTTAGAAAGATCAATACCTATTCTGATATTGAAAACACAGCAGCTAAAAAACAACAACAAATATAATCTGCAGATTTCTAACAGCTGACATGAAAAATTAGATTTCCTATCACAAAATAAAGTCCTAATAAGAATTGAAACAAGGGAAAGTCTCTGTCACACCCAAAAATAGACACAATAATCAGTCTCCCAACTCCTATGCTTATGTATGAGTGTCCATAGCAACACCATCATATTAATTTTATTTATTAGATACAAAACAGCAAAAATAATAATAGTGAACGGTATACATCAACAACAGCTACTTCAATACATAAGGAAGCAACATTCACAAACCTATCATGGAAAGAGAACAAAACTGCAATGTGACTGGGAAGAGTAACACCACAAAATACCAAGATAAAAGGAAAAGACACAAAGAAATACTCAGTATTGGTATACTGATGTACTTATGGATTGAGGAGCTCTATTCTTTATATTTCCTGTAAGTCTCCTTCACGTTTTCAGGAACTCCCCTCACCCTACTCTGCCCTTTTAGTAACAGTAAGCTGTCTCGGTTATACAACCAGCACAAATGTAACAACTCTTGGTATCAACTTGAATTCCTGTTCGTTTGAAGTACAATTACATTCATGGGAATCTTCACCAAGACTTTTGTGACTATCTCATCATCATCTCCCATTCAGGCAGCAACAATAGGAGTTGATACATCTTGGAAGTGACAGCTTTGAAAACACCTGCAATTGGTGTATAACTGGGGGTAACATGACCAGGATGCTGCCCTGTTTACACTGGTTCCCCCGGATGCTCTACAAACTCTTTGTTTTTCAAGCACATGGGTTCGATTAGCCAGAAAGCCAAAAGATCACCTCAGGCAACTTCAGAACAGCCCTGACAACTCAATTCTTCAGAAATGATGGAGACATCTATAGCCAGGATGACACATCAGGAACTAGATGCCCAGTTACAAAACTTCATATTCAGAATTCAAGAGTTAGTCACAAGTTTACAATCCAAACACTTGATGCACTTAACCTGAATTTGCCATTCACTTTGTTAACAAAAAGGACATTACCCATTCTTTGTAAGGGAAACTAAATCAAACCCCTGACCTCCAGTATCCATCCACAAGCAGAGATTTTTGTCTGATACAATGGAGGAAAGAGACAAACTACAGCTTCTGTCAAGTACAGCTCCTAACCCTTTTTATACTTCCTGCAGAACAGGCTCCAATAGCACAGCTGCAAAGAAATCAAATCACATAAAGAACAGTCACTTAGTGCATATATACAGAGATAAGTGCAGACAGCCTCAGGTTCAGGCTTTGACTGCAATGCCTGCAAGCCAGATCCAACTCACACAGTGCTGCCCTGCAGCGTTTGCTCCCTGGCTTGGGGGGAATCTGGCTATCTCTGTTCATAGCCTGCACTGCACCAGCCTCTGCAGGAGCCACCTGACAGTCAACCTACATAATTCCAGCTTTCTAAATGCTCTGTCAAAAAGTAATTAATCAAGTGGCCTTAGAAACAACTTATCACACTCTTAAAAAACAAACATTCTATTTACCTGCAGCTCCTAAGATTGTGCCAGAATTAAATATCACTAGCATTTAACCTCCAGGCAGCATCTTCTCTGAAGATGTGCTGTATGCTATATCATGAAGAAAGGAGCTGGAAATCAATGTTAAGTAATGTATTGGATTTTCTGGACCACAATATTCTCTAGATAAACAAAAAAAAATTATCAAAAAAGGTTCAATAAGGAACTGTGATTAATGACCAACTGTGAAGAGCCAACATATTTTAACCGTCTGTCTGGACTTTCAGTCTCCTCTGAGGAGGCTGAGTTCCATTGTGCTGAGCTATAGATGCAAGTCAGGTAAGGCTGCAAAGCAGTCAGGCTAATGGGCTATTCATAGGGTATGTCAAATGTCAAGAATCTAAAGCTTTCTTTATAAATTGTATCCATGTCAAAATCAAGGGGGTAAAATGCATTGGACAAAACCGCGATATAGGATCAGATTTTTGTCAGCAAACTTAGCACACAGGACAGAAACAAGTAAGGCTTACTGAAAATGACTAATTAAGGAACAAGAAAAACACATGAAAGGGTTTCTGTGATCTAAACACTATTCTGAACAGATGAACCTAATAGCATTGAACAGCAAATAACAGACTCGGTATTTATAAAGGATCTTCTGTTCTGTGCTCAACAGTTCCAGTCCCAAGTCTGCCTCCTACTATGTCAGTAGTCTGTGGATAAAGGCTATTACTGTACTGGCCACAGGGTGGGAATTTATTAGTAGTAGCTGGCAACACCTAGCAGTGCTTTATAGCCAAACTTTTCAGAGCTCTTGCTCCTTTTAATCTTAACTCCATTCATTTCAAAACTGTTAAGCAAAACCAGAGTAGAGCCATGCTAAAAATCAAATATGAGGAATGCTCCTTGGGTAATGTCGCAGGACAAAGAGGGTTATGAGAAACAGTGTTCTCAGCAGGCCCAGCAGCTCCAGCCTGCCCAGGGAGACACAAGTGCAGGATTTTGAGGCTAATGCCCTCTGTCAGGAGCTGCAGCCATTTCTGCCATTCCAGCTTACTGTAAGGAGCCCTGAGCATGACACAACAGGGAAAGCAGGAGACCAACAAAGCCGATGTGGAAATAAACGTTGTTTAGAAAAGCACAGGGACTTTGACAAGTAGAACATCCATAAAACATGGTGGTTTCATTTTGCTTGGCAATGACTTCAATGTACAGTGTCCTGGCTAGTTCAGTCAGTATACTGTGTTGAGGAGAGTTACCTAAACAAATCCACAAATCTCTAAAGGAGAAATACTTCCACAGTGGTACAGTCTTAATTCCCTCTGAAGTGTTGAAATTTACAGCACTCAGTCTAAATAGTTATTAGAAGCCTATTACTACTACTACACCATCAGAGAGCCTGTCGATCTATAATGTCACTCAAAAGTGCACTGGTATGTCAACCTGCCTTCCAGAGAGCTCCTATCTATTTCTTAAATTATCCCTGTTGTTAAACAGCAGTGTAGGGTTTGTTTAAAATAATGATTATCTTGTACACATGTATTACATTGCATATTGCAGCACCTGAATAAAGACATAAAAAGTATATCATCTTTATCTATTCTCCATTGTGCCTTGAGATGGGGCAAATACAACCAGCACAAATGTCTTTTTTATTTACAGTCCAGTAAATTCATTCAGAAAGATTATCATTCTTAGGAGCCTTATCTACTTTTACCTTGTGCCTATAAGGCATTCACCATAAAGCCCCAATGTACACTATCACAGAAGATATCTGCTAATTATGACACTGAATTTATATAAAAATCTGACAATACTCAGCATCCCCAGTAAATGGAAAAAATATATTTACTATATTTGTATTACCCAAAGATATTTGCAGTTCTTTAAACTCTTACAAGTGCACAAAACATAAGCAACTAATTTCCATCTGAGATACAAATTAGTGCCTCAGGAACTGCACATGATACTATAACTGTGAATCACCTATTTACAATATTAGCTTAAGTTAGCTTAAAATGTACATTATCACTATTACTGAAAGTGGCATAAAGCAGCGATTACACTTCAAAAAATTTGTTTCCCTTCTCCATTTTAGACTCTAAATGTGACTAAAGTAGTTGCTGTGTAGTATTAGAAATATGCAGGATGCTTCAAAGACAACCAAGATGCAGATCAGACATTATATCAAATGAATAAGCCAGAAGTTATGTTCATATCTACTTGAACAATAGACATCTCCAAGGACACAAGAAAAACAATTTTAGACCTCTGAAACTAAGTGCAAATATAGCTCTAGCACTCCACAAACACACTATATTGCAGCATCAAGATAAAGACAAAATCCCACCTTGCATCAAAAAATCTCTTTTTTTTTGATTCCAGCAGGTTTTTAAAAGAACTTTGCAAACATCCTTGTTCTTGGATGTCTAGGTCATAACACAGTACTAATTTCTGCTGGCACAGCCCTGCAGTTACCTTGTACAGCTCTCCTGCCAAATGTGCTCCAAACAGCAGTTCGACAAAGCAATAGCTTGCCTCACAAAAAGGGGGGGGAAGGTGGGAAGGGGGAAAAAAAAAGAGGGTTTTGGAGCTTTTTCTTTTTGTAAAAATAATATTTGAAATGTTTCTTCTTTTTCAAATAAACACGTTTGCTCTTTTAACACAGTTTTCAGCATTTTGTGGGTTTGGTGCATAACAGAAATTTAAAAACATTTTCAAAATATTTCAGTGCCAATGCAAGTAAAACACTCCAATTTCATCCTCCTGACTAAATGTTTGTGTAAGAGAAAAAATTTACATGTAGTCTTCTGTCTAAGGAGGCTTTGCCTTCACAGCTAACATTTCATATTCAGACTTCAATTTCACATCAAAGCTTTACTTTCAAATTCAGTAAAGATCTAAGTTTAATCTCAGGAGACTATGATATCTTAGAAGTTAAACCAGGAAGTGCTACTACCAACAATCTTTAAGTTATCTTGGGAGACTTGCCGAATATTTCACTGATTCTACAGAAATTAAGGCTTTCATTTGAATTTCTAAATAATCTTCTATACCAATTGCTTTAATACTTGGCTTCCTGAAACAACTTTCACTTCTACTTTTTGTCCTCTACACTAATCCACAATACTATCACCTTTCCCTCAGCTGCAACAACACAAAACGTAGCCTTAATTAGCACACATTTCCAAAATGTTATCACTAAGCATTTGCAGCAATGTGCACTCCGTGTCACAGCCCCCTCTGCAGTTAATTAATTTCCTGTAACCAAATAAACAGCAAAAAATAAATACTGAGCACTAAATTTCAGACAGAAAGGCAATTGAAGGTTCAAGAAAATACACCTTTGTCAATAGCTGGCTAAAATCCAAATATTTTTATGTAATTCAGTATATTTAAAAACTACTTCAAAAAACCCCTACTTTTTGTTTTCCCCCTCTATTAGCTGCTCCACATACAATCTCTTTTAACCAAGACATACTTAGAAATCTTCATGCACATTCACCTTCAGTAGTTCAGCATCTTCATTTTCTACAGTGCCCTAAAGTAACTTCCTTAGAGGAACAGTATCATCCTCTTGCATCAAATACTTAGCTGTCTCAAAGTAAACTTCTCTTCTAAGGAGATATTAAGGCCCTTAATTACTGTCTTAATATTTCCTCCTTGCCTTATAACATGGTGAATGAAGGTACATTAACGACATATAATCCATTATCTGTTCACTGACTGACTGACTCCTTATCATGTCAAGGGTACAAATTTTCATCCTCTTGTGGATCAGTATCACCTCCATCTTTTAATGCCGAAGATCTGCCACCTTGCAAAGGTTTTTAATTTCCCCTTTACTATACATACAAATCACCTGAAAATCAATTTAGTGCATGTGCAGGGAAAAGCTCATTTACAACGAGTTTAAAAGAGTGACTTCTTAGATTAGGCAGATTAGAAGTGAAAGACCAGCTTTAACACTAACTACAAAATTAGCTGCTCAGGTGCCTGTAACCCAGCTGGAGTAAATGTATTTCAATTATAAACTAATATCAGATGCTGCTCTCTGGAAAAAGCAGTTCAAGGTAACACTGAAAGTGAGCAGGGTTACAACTTTCCAAAATTAGCCTGATATGATCTAATTCAGTGTCAGTGGGAGTCAGATTGGGCCACGTGCCCTCAGCAACTTGAATCTAACTGCTGCCTCCCCAAAACAATAGTGAAATGAAAACTGTCTTATTACTACTATAATTAACCTGACCCAGCCACATATATTAGTAATTACTTTTTTTTCAGTGGTAGCTTTTGTCTAAGTTTCCACACAATTCCGTGAGCATTTAAAGACAGACTTTTACATACATATTTTATATATATAGCAAGAAGGCCAGCAAGGGACGGAAAGGATGTTACACTAGGAAGAAGAAATCCATCTTTCAGTGTTTCAGAATAAGGAAGTAACTTCCTTCACTGTGTGAGGCAGTCTCTATGTCCCAATCTCTTATTTAATAGAAGTTTCCTAAATTCTGTAAAAATTGCAGCCACCATTTGCTGTCATGAGAAGAAAACCCTACATTATTTTCAACACTATGTACCAGGAATGCTCAACTGTTGCTGCCAGGGATTTTTTCCATATATCATGCAAATACATCACCTGTCATACAAAAATATATTCTTAACACTCAGTTGCTGTAACATTCATTTATTTGCAGGGCCAGGGATGCAGCCTTGAGGAAAAAAAATAATTAAAACTTGCTGCGTTGCTTTCATCTTGATGTTATTTTAATGTGAATGTTTCATTGCAGCAATATATCTACAACCAACGAGGGAGATAATTTAAATCTTTAGCTACTTAAATTCTATTTAACTGGCCATTATGAATGATTGAGGAACTAATGAATTTGTCTTCAAAACAGTCTCAGAATTTAGGGGGAATTTTGTAGACACAGGGGGCAGATATTTAGCAAGTCTCAAATTAAATATTTGACAAAGCCAAAGTAAATACACATCTCAAAACATTGATCCAGGAAGCCACAGCTGGCCCTTTTTAAGTAGGGTTAATAGGTATATGAATATACTGGCTGAAGTTAAGATGGAATTATTTTGGTCAATTTTTTGTGAAAATATAAGATGGAAGACTAATGAAACTATACATGAGTGATTTGCACAGAAGAAGAAAGTATATTTTTCCCCTAAAGTGCAACCTTAGATTGAGGATGAGTGCTTGTTTTTGAACTTCTGCATTTCAGTAGCTCTAAAATTCACAGCAAACGTTGAGATCCAAAATAAACACCATTCTCCAACCACTACTACTCCTGGCATCAGGAAACAGCTATCTTAATCTTTGCATTTTTAATACCTCCAGACTGTGGGTTCTAGGCTACAATCCATCCTACAGCATTTGCAAAATTCTAGCTGGAGGGATTAGCAACCAACAACTACTCAAATCTGCCTGGATTATCTTTAAGATAAAAGAGAAGAATATTATGACTACTCAGATGTATGATTGTTTTAAATTACCAGCTGCACATTAAGAAGCAGTAAGGACTAAATTGAAGGCTTCGAGAACCTGTTTGTCCTTAATCTTATTTTTAATTTCTAATAAATTACAAAACAGGATGAATTGCTTGTATTTACTTCCTGATCAAATATGAACTGAAAAAACAAAAAAAAACTATTATGTTCTATCAGACACAGTTGAGCGATAAATATGTTTTGACATCTTAAAAACACTGACATCTTAAATATTACACTTGATTTTCATAATTGCTGTATTTTATGACAATAATTTGTTATATCTAACATGTATTAAGATCTTACATTACTTTTGTCTTCTTGAATCATTTATAGTCTAGCTACATCTTTCAACACACCACTTAATTGTCATACAAAAACTGCAACCAAAAGATTGTATAAGGTAATTGTTTTATTCCTCCATTATTTTTCTGAATGGATTTAGATCAATAACATAACAGTATTCTGTTGTTTCCACAGATCCTTCATAGAGCTGCGACAAAACACTTCTTTTAAAAAAAGACCTGCAATCTTTCTTAATAATTAAGCTTTAAATTCACTAAGGTCATTAGTAGCGTTTTCTGGTTCCATTCCTTTTAAACTATAGCTGAATTTCCACTTACTATTCCAGAAACCTTTTGTTCTGTGTGATTTTACTGAAAATCAGAAGAAAAACACTTACAAATACTTAGTTAACTGTTGGCTGAATTCATCAGGCTTCACGTAATGAACTGTACACCAGTCACCTCTGCTTTGATTTCCAGAATCAAAAGAAAAGTCCTAGGAGGCCACATTCCTTACTTTCACAAACTATTCCATGTACAACGTTTTTACTGCTTTATCAAAAACAGAGATGAAACAGTGCTCTTACAGCTCACAGACTATAAAGAAATAACCTTCTGCAGAAGATTTCCCATATGACTGTGACCTGTTCAATTTTATTACCAAAAAGGTATGGTAGCACAGGTTGTCACAGCCTGTGCAGCTAAGCTTACTAAAAACATTCTTACAATTCAGTAGAAAGGCTGAAAGAATGCCCAAGTAAAGTACCTAGCAGCTAATACAAAGCTTCCCAAAAATTCCACAAAAACTGAACTTTGCCAAAGCAGTAATTCTGTCTTCAGTGTTCAGATGGCAAAACTGAATCTTACAGCACCAAAATGGGTTCTGGAAGGAGCTGAGAGGGCCGAGAAAGGGACCACGGAGACTCCAGCACCCGGAATGGGGATCAGTAATATTGCAGGGGTCTTTGTGCCACAGCCTCCCCATGTTTTCATCCTTCCAGCTTCCTAGAGTATCCTCTACCTCCACAGTGCTGGATATAACCAGTGAGGAGTAGCCCCATCTCTGTCAGATGCAGCAACAGTAGGTTTACAAATAAAACACCAGAGTGGCAAATGAGGCCATCCTTGCTGCTGGAATAGCCCCATCTCCACCTCTCAACCCAGTCAAGGCAGACAGACAACCGTGCTCGGCAGAAACCTACTTTGCTTATGCCTAAAGCCAAATTTGCACATTATGAAAATGGAAGGTGACACAATAACACAAAACACTTTGAGTCAGTAGAAATGTACGCTGCAGCACTCAGTTACAGCTGGGTGAATTAAGGACTGTGCCACAAATTTAATTCCCCCCTCCCCCTTCAGTTTGCAAGTCAAGATAGTATTTGACTTTTTAATACTTTCATTATTAAAAATTTCATTTAAAAATTATTTGAAGATCTTATCACTCAATAACTGAATTAATTCAACTCATAATTTCTACCCTTGAAGAAGCATAAGTAGGAGTCTCTTTGCAGGAGCCTGGTTTTCCTATTCTGGGGGGAGAGAAAGGGACCAGGAATTACCTTTACATGTTTTTTTTTTTCTTCCTGTCTAATTTCCCTGCACAAGACTAACTCCAATCACATTTGGGGAACACAACCCAATGACTATTACCAGAGTCAAGCAGAGTCTGTTCTGCATTGTGCAGTGCTGAGCTGCGACACTGATTCCAAATGGTGATTGTTTACTGGTTTTGGAAATAGTATTATCAATCAAAAGGCATCATGTCTTATCAACTTCCCTTATCCATTTTTATTGTATGCACTTTCACAGCAAAAGGTTGCTTTTTTTTTTTTAGCATGTCAAGCCCCCATTTTGATCAAACTTGCTTACAAATTCTCCACCCTAAAGCCAGTTTTGAAAGTGTCAGTAATTAAAGCATGCATCAGTATCTTCACATTAACTTTAATTCAAATACTGTCATTCCTAAACACGAACTATTCTTTTTGCATTCCACAGCTGTAAACACAATCCAGTTAAAGACATTTTCATTTCACAAAACATCTTCCACTGATAAAGAACTCTCAACATACGGAACACTTGTGCCTCCTTTCACATACCTAACTGTATTCAATTTCTCTCTCACAATTCTTATTTAGAAAAGGCTATCCTAATGTTTAGGTTAGGCCACTAACTCAGCTTCTTTACAGGTTCTTAACTCTTGGAGCACAGCATAACTGTGCTTGCTAGTCATGATCTTGCTTCTGCCATAGGAAGTTAAAGGGGTTGATCCCTTGATTTGGATCCATATGTTACGTTGATTTTATAATAAATAACAGATAATTTCATTCCTCAAACTAGTATTCTTTGAATATTATACCAAAGTTAACCCCTTTCTTTTGCATATCTCTGGTAGAAGTCAGATTTCAAAGCACTGTAAGACCACTGGAGAGAATCTCAGCAGTCTGATATAAGACTGGTTCTACCAGCCAAAGCTGCCTGTGAACCATGACTGAACAGACAGGCCAGACTATCCAAAGGTACCACAGTGTTAATGAACCTACTGGCCTGTTTTTAACAGAAGTCACAAATCCTTCAGAATACGCCCACAGGCTTCTGACGTTGGGCATCCAAATATCACAACACCCAACAGTAGAGACCATTTTGGAAAATGTAATCTGCATTCAGCAGCTGCCTACAGAAACAATCCTGTTGTAAGCATTCAGGGCGTTCTGGGGGGAGCACTGTGGAATATATAAGGGTGATAAACTTCCGAAGTAGAAGCTCTGTTCTGCTTGCCATCTCCATGGCATATAAATAGAAAGGTCACAGGTTTCATCTTTAACAGTACTATGAAAGGAGCATCTTTTTCTAAAATATTTAAGCCATAAAATGACACAGATGGAAAAATTCAACTTACTGTAAGGTGTTGTATCAGTAGGGTCAGGAGGTGGAAAATTTTCTGTGAAGTTGACATTACACAAGTCTGTACTACAGCAGCAGAAGCGGTAGGTTCCATTCTGAATCAAGTAAGGGGTGGTTGTAACTATACACTCCTCAAAGTGACACTCTTGGGGGTCTCCTATATGAGACCAGCAGCCTGGAAAAAGACACAAATTACAGAATTTTTTTTTAAAGGAAGTGTAAAATTAGTTTACTGAATGGATGAACACACCTATAGAAACCCTTACATTAACCTAATTAATAAACATTACAAAGTGGGGTGAAAACAGTTATCATCATTGGCTTGTCTGACTTCACTACCACCTTTTAAACCAAAACCTGAAGAAATTTAGAACTTCCCACAGGCAAGGAGATCGATGAAGGCCAACATCAGAGGTGTCCAGCTGCCACCTTAATATGATAAAACTTGAATTCCTGAGCCTTCTAAGCAGAAGCATGCCATTCCCAATTTTTCTGATACCACAGACCATACTCCCCACCCTCTAGTCCAGTCTAGATGAATTATGACTTAGTCTCCTCCTTAGGCCACAGGACTACAGCTTCAGTTCGGTGCTTCTTGCATAATTTTCAAAATCCTGTCCTTCCTCCTTGTCAACATCACTGGATTATTTGACACTTATTTCTTGGTTAATACTAGGCCCTTTCTTCCTGCAGCAAGTGTTCCTTCCCAAGTATGGTCAATGGCAGTTAAATGTCATTTATGCACAAATGTCTGGAAGGGAAGGGGGCAGTAGGAGAGCAGAGGTGAGCAGTCAGACTGCCTCCTTCAGCAGATTGTCAGATCAAACATGAAACAACATGGAGCAGAACTGCACAGGCTGTTTGTAAATACCAGTTTTTATTCAGCTTTGTACTACATTAACTTGCATCCAAGTAAGAAAGAGCAGAGTCCCTGAGAATGGTAATCAAAACATGTCTCCAGCAACTGCAAGGCCCTTCACCCTTCCAACCATCACTCTCCCCACAGAACTGCAGTGAATTGCTTTACTGATGTGTGACAGTTTTGTGCTATAGCTGCAATTTCCTTTGTAAACAAACATCAATATGAATATAAATTTTTTACTCAACGAGACACTGTTAAATTTATCATTACATTGATACATATACTGAAATTCAAGAAAGCCATCTTGACATCCTAAGCCTCTGGACATCCTAAGTAATAAGAAATTTGAGTGCTTTTTCTTTCAATTGTGCATTGATGTCCTAGGTTTCTTTTACAAGTCATTTATTTCAAACAAACTTTCTGTCCATATTTAAAATCGCTAAATGGGAAGTTTAAAATTATGCACTTGTACCATGTGCAAGAAGTCTAATTTTGCAGCTGTGCACCTCTGTATCTGCTGGCTAGATCACAAGAAGTGAAATAAGTAGCAAAACTACTGCGTTCATTTAAACCGAATTGTTACATACCTTGTTTTACAAGATGTATGTCTCCTTCTCGTGTTTTTTCCCAAAGTCCATAGCAGGTACTACCTTTCATGCACAAGATTGTGCCATTCTCCTGGGAGATTCGGCTCTCGCTGATTCCATGGTCCTGCTGATACGGGTCCTTAAATGCACACAGCCGCTCCTCACTCTGTGTAGCTTTAGACAAACAAAGAAAAATAATTTTTGCCAGTGATTCTATGCATAAAATATTAAGGACAATTAAGGTCTTCTGGAAAGATATATTCAAAATCATTCCAAATTACACTTATCCATTCTTTAAACTCTACTCCCACAGAGAGAAATAAAAATGAGGTCTATCCTGAAATCACTTTCCTACAAAGGACAAAAAAACCTCAGCAGATGTCACAAAATTAATATGCAAATGTTCATAGGTGCAGAATAACCATTTCATTGTTTGCCATCATCTGCATCACTTGTCCTCGAGCATAGGTTACAGGGCTTTTAGCTGCTTTCTTGAATGACCACACACTTCACTTAATTGTTTACAGATCCTAAACAAAGTTGATCTTTTTCAGACTGCCATCCAACTCAGTGCCTACAGGGGGGTTTTTCCACTCTCTTGCTATTGACTTGGCTCTTTTTTTCCCATGTTACCCAGCCACTGCACTGACATTTACTGCTTTTTGCTCAGCAACTGATCAGTTTGGGGTCTTCCACACAACTTCATTAATGACCAACAACAAAAACACTAACAGCAGAATAAAGGTCCTACAATCGACCTGCAGATGTGGGAAACACTGCCTGTAAACAGGAGCAATGCTGCCTGTGAAATCTCTGTGTAATGTCCAGAAGAAACCCCAGAAAACTTAAAGAGAGTGCAAAAATAAATACCCCCTATCATCTGAAAATTTTGGTTTTTTTTCTTTAAAGCAAAACCAAAACCTCCCATAAAAAGTATACTAACTTTTATTTCATCAATAAACTTCAGAAATATAGTACCTTAACAACTCCTATGTTTTAACTGCCTCTGTCATCTGTTCATTAGGAAGAGTGAATACATTCAAACAATAAATTCTTCAGAAAGGCATCAAGTTGAAGATAAATAAATCCTACATTTGTAGTGAATGTATTTACAATATTTTCATTCTTCCCTTGATGATTTTATAAAATATATGGAAAGCTGGGTGTGGAACTACAAGACATTTATGTATTATTTAGAAGTACAGTTCAGCAAACTTCCAATCAAAGCAAGATTTTGTACTACATATTTCAACAACTAGATTTCATCCAGTTCTTTAACTTTCATGAAAGTATCGGTGGCTAAAACATGCAAGATGAAGTAGATTGGTCTTTTGGGAAAACAGATTTTGAACTTAAAATTATAGCATATGTAATTGTAAGCTACTAAAGGTACTGTATAAAATATCTCCTCATAAAGGATTTTTTTTTTTTTATCATTCTACAGCACTGGCCCCAAAGAAGGCATTTTTCAGCAAGGCAGACTTACTGCAGAAGCACTGTTTTGGTGCTTCACCAGCATGGACGATTGCGTAAAAAAAATTTAAACCAAGACACTCGAATGTGTGTCTCACTTTTAAGGCCTCTACTATTCATTAAGGAGTCAAAATCCATAATTGTTTTATACTGAGACGACCGTAAATCACTGCACCACTCAGAACACCATTCTGTCAGAGTCTCCCAGTTTATTCTGCGGCTGCAGTAACTAAAATAGCACAACTTAACTTATTTTTCCAGGTCTGGTAGGGCATGTATGATCAGTTGAGCCACATGTCAGCTCAGTGGCAGTAAAACTCCCAGCTGAGGAGACAAGAACTTCTTAAGCCAGTGTAATTCAATCACTTGCAGCTCCACATACTCCGAGAACCTGGCTGGCTGTCCAGGCTACTCACCCACCTCTCCATACACCGGTCAGCTGCTATTAACACTTGACACTTAGAACTAGAATTTTGCAGTGATAAGTACGTTTATTACAAAGCAGTGACTTGATATCCAGAAACTCAGTTGCCTAAATTTCGTATCCAATTTTTTTTTTAAATCTAAATGAGTAAAGCTAGTCAAGTTACTGAGTACAAAAAGGTCACACATTAACAGCCAGCATATGCTGCCTCCAGCAGTACTTCCCAGTTGCACGTAGTAGTTTTATTCTCAGGAACAGCTGAGTATGCCAGGCGTGAAGCATCTGTCCTGCATTCTCTGCTCCGTGACATGGGACTGGCCAAGAAACAGCGCATGAAAGGACAGCACCCCACTGCCATAAGGGAACTGGGGCTGACTAACTTTTTGAAAAACAAAGGGAGAAAAAACTATCACATAATTATCATTTTCAAGACAAATTATACAGCCTTGTGAAACAGGGCCTATCTGCTCCAAGGGACACTATGAAGGTTTTAAAATCCATTGCGTATGATAGCTGAGTGGGGCTAAGGCCATTCAGGATGCTGGTTGTTTACAAAATGCTCAAATTGCTGCAAGATAAGCCCTTTCATAATTTGACTTCACTGTGAAAAATAAATTTAAAAGAAAAAAATTTATCAAACAGACACACAAATCTGGTTTATTAAAAAAAAAAAAAAAAAGCCATTGCAAGAAAATTCACTTTCATAATACCTCAATATGTTAAAAAAAAATAATTAAAGAAATCTTTTAACCTCTGGACTAATGGAAGGGGAAAAAACAAACAAAACCAAAACCAGAACATTTTGGTTTTGTTTTGTACTCAGAAATACACTTGCATGTATCATGTATATGGTCCAGAGACTAAGACAGCTTTAATTTCTTAGTTTTCTGGTCTCTTCATCTTTCTATAAATCTCTTAGGATCGAGGTTGAGAGGCAAGAATATGGAGAAAGACACTTGGAAAAAAAGCAAAGTTGCTAACCACCGTGCTAGAGGCTGTGCAACCATACAGTACAGAAAATAGGAGTTGCTATCACAGGCTTTTCTGATTTAACATATTTGTATTGCCCTACAATACCTGCACAGGGGACAAAGGGGCAAGCACGAGAAAGTACAACACACACAGCTAGTGACCTGAGTGTCTATAGTTTTCTAGCGAAGTAATAAAAATACAAGTTAATTTGACGCAATTTACTGTCAGATGATCTCAGTGGGAAACTTTTCCAACAAAAAATAAAGGTTACCCATCCAACAAGCAGTTTTCATGCTGATCACTGCACATTCCTGCTTCGATTATAACTTAGAGTAGCACAGCCCCTGTGGGAGCAGTACCCACTGCAATACTCTGCTGACCCCTGCCCCTTTCCTGATGGCACGGAACATCTGGAGAACAGGGGACACGGAACAAAAGCTACTTTATTTTTCTCTATGGCTTCTGTAGGTTCATTGTTGAAGTCCTAATGCCGAAGAAAATTGGGTAGGGCATTCATATGTACAGAAACAATCTTGAAAAACAACAGAATAGATGAGCTGCTTTGGTTTCTTTGCATCATTTTGGCACATTCCTGCCCTGGGAATCTGGGTTTCCTTCTTCCAGGGAGTGGAAACTAGTCTAAAAACTTTTACTATTGCAATACTTCTAGGTCAGGTCTTGAAAGAAATCTATAGCCTAGATGAATACGCCTTAAACTTTGCCCAAAAGACACAAGAGTGCCTGCTCAAAAGTTTACCCTTTTCAACAGAAACCTTACTCTTCAAGGTAAAATACTGATGCTCTTTTGGATTTACACATGGATGACCTTTTATGCCAGTTTTCAGTCATCTTGGGAGCCAACAGGTATGCATGGTGCATCCAGAGCTGAAACACATCTACCTATCCCTTGGGAGCTGTGCACCTGAAACTTTCGAGGGCAGTCACTAACATTCTCTGTTGCAGCTTAGCTGGAAACAATTCCAAAGCTGCTTCTTCTAAAACTCGATGCTTGGAGATATTAAAAACCATCTGGATATGGTCCCAGGCAGCTGGCTCTAGGTGAGCCTGCCTCAGCAAGGGATTGGACAAAATGACCTCCAGAGATTCCTCCCAACCTCAACTATTCCGCAATTCTTGCAGGTCTCCAGGTACCAGTGTGCAACAACCAGACAAAATTATTCCTCAGCTGGGCTACCTGCCATTTTTTGCCTCCAAGGCAGGCAAAATGGTAGGGCAAGACCAGAACTACTGGATTCTCTTTTTTGTCTTTAGCTCAAATAGATCCAATCCCAAGGAAATACCTAAATGTTAAGATCTTCATGAAACAACAAGAGCAATTAAAATAAACAACTTATCCTATGAAGACTGAGGCTCTTGAACTGCTCCATTTGATACATTCAGCTCAATAGCTACCTGTCAGAAAAAAAAGGACAAAGCCCCTGCAGACACATGTGCTCACCAGACATAAAGGACCCACAAGCAGTTCACTGTGCAGTGTTCCTTTCCTTACAGACCCAAGATGTGCCAGCAGCATGTGCTCAAATCAGCAAAATGCAGAAGCCATTCACACATCAAGCTACACAGTGTATCTGCCCAGACATGAAATGTCCCAGCATACCAAAAAAATCAAGACCTAGCACCAAAATAAGTGGCAGCACAAGTTTCACAAGACATCTGCTGCATGGCTGAAGTCATCTTTCAGAGCCACAAATGTACCTTTATACATAAAATTTCACAGTCAACTATATTTGTTCATCACATAGAACTCATTATACATGCAGGTCTTTTCTAATTTACCTTTAATGAAAGCCCATGAGAGAGATGTTGAAACAAATGGCAACTGAATCCTTACATGGCATATGCCACTGGAAAATTTCCTACTACGGGCAACTGTAGAAGCAACACAGAGGCTGACATTGAAAAGGACAAAAGTAAAGCCCAAACAACAAATCATGGAGGATTTATACTGAAATGCCAATTTTCCATTCCTCTTGAACTTGTGTACCAGAAAAACTCTGTCAAATAGTTCAGTAAAAATAATAGAATGAACTCAATCTTCTATTCTCTCATCCAGCAGAGACTTCCAACAAAGACAAGAGGGGAAGGCACCATTCCCAGAAGTCCTACCAAGGGAAAAACCAGTGACAGTGCAGCAAGCTCTTCAATTTCCTAACAAAAACCAGGGAAAAAAGAAACCCACAAAACAAAACCAAAATGAGTTCTGTTTCTCTTCAGCCCATTTTACACCTCTATTTATACAAAAATAACTTTTCTATCTGGTTGCAAGAACATTCTTAAAATACGAGTGGCATCAGAATTGAATATGGGTGCTTCTTCAAGCAGTCATCTAAGAAGCAGTAAATGTTCTCAGCTTTCCTGCTCGGCCGCCATTACCAGCAAGTCTGATCACCACACACACTGTAGCAGATTTGACTTGAAACAGATTGTGAAAACTTATTGTCATATTCCAAAAGGAGAATGAGGAAACAGATTACATGAAATTACTTTCCTGAAATCATACGGGAACCGGGAATTATCCATACTTTCTCAAGTCCATCCTGTGGCTCAGTGTTACTTCCGCAGTGCTCTGGGAGCATGGAGTTAGGCCCCATGACACTATACAGCCCCAAGAAAAAGGACTAGGACTTCAGGAGCTTCATTTTTGGCATATAGTTCAGGTTTTTATATGATTTACAATCTTAGCATTAACCAATTCTACTGTCAACAAAAGAAAAATCTGAACATTATCACAGTTAAAATACTATACAGCTGTTTCCAGTGTTTTCTCCCTGTAATCATGCTGCTGTTTCCAACTGCTCAGAAACAGAGAACTGATTCACATTGATACAAGAATTCTGAATGTCTGTTCACTACAGATGCACTCTGAGATATGTTTACTATTTGAATATTTACCTTTTTTCCACCCTAAAGGTATTTCTGAATAGCAAAGATCAAAAGAAAATTATAAGTGCATCTACTGTCTCAGAAGTCTTGTGTGTGTGATTAAAATACAATTCATCCATACCAGGATGAGTTTAAACAAATGAATATGCTCTTCTTGCTTTTTATATATTAATTCTTCAGTGATCACTTTGTGTTCTAGGAAAAGATAATTACTGAAGACAATGAAGCAGAAATACCAAAAGTTACAGGAATCCAACTACAAATCCTTAGAATATGAGTCATGTTTTCATTAATAGCATCGGAAGTTAGTTCCATTAGTACTCAACTGACGCTTCCTGATCTTGCATCTGTCCAATGCAGTTACACAGAATTCGCATCAAGTGCAAAGGGAGGGGGAAAGGAAGGAAAACAGACTCACATGTTACTCCAATGCTACTCCTTTTAAAGATAAATAAATAAATAAAACATTTGCCACTTCATGATTAATGCCAGACAAAACATTTTGTGATGCAACAGTCACAAATAAAAGAATCTGAGATAACAGTCAGAAGACAAACTTGCACGCAAAGCGGCAAGAACAAGCTTGCAAGCATCACAGACCACACACACACAGGTACTATGTCAGTAATTACATCCAAGTGCCTTCATGATCATATGGGTGAAGACTTCACTTGAAAAAAAAAAGACAAAAAAAGAAAAAGGTTTCCAGGCATTTGTTTGCCTGTAATGGGACTTCTTTAAATACAGGCCATCATACATTCAACTGGGAACTTCAGTAGGCTGCAACAGATTTGTTTTTAAAGACTTTTTTTTCTGTAACTTGTCCTTTCAATTAGTGAGATTTTCATTAGAACAGTCATAGACAAAAAACCTGTTTTGTTTTGGCCCTGTCAGCTTTCTATAGAGTTCTTTTATTTACACAATACAGGGAAACATCATTGCCCTCGAGGGAAGGTTATGAGATGGCATGTGTCTTCATAATACAAACTAATAAAAGGAAGGTGATTAAAGTATTGTACATCAGGAGGTTCCTCTATCTTTTCAACTACTGATAGCTACTTCTGGTGTGACGTACTGAGAAACAGAATCTTGAAGAAATCATCACTTAGCAAGCACTCTACTGCTGTTTTTTTCATCTTTTTCTCCTCAGAGGTTTTAATTACAAATATTTCTAAATGTGTATCCACTTATATTAAAATGTATCACAAGCAGATGTCTTTTGAAGGAAGTCATGCTTCACCAGACAGACCACCCTTAATACTAATTTAGAGTGGGAGGAAAAAAGCTAAACTGCCGGTAATCTTTCGTGTATTTACACTTCCAGTACTCTGCTTTGTAAAATGTTTGACCAACTGCACAGCAGGAATCTCCACTGACTGATCACAAAAAGAAATAAATTGTCTGCCTAAGGATTAGGCACGAGGGTATGAAGGTCTAAACCAACCCAAAACAGCCTACAGACTTTCTGAGCAAGAGTTCAGGAGCAGCACAGTGCAACACGCAGCCAAGAAATGTTTGGTCAGGCAGGCTGCACGGCCTATTGCTTTACAGCAAATTTCCATGCTACAAGTCTGTCCACCAGGTGGGCTTCAACAAGCAACCACTAGATTATTTTAAATATTTTAAAGACATGAAGATGAAATAATGGAAATTTGTACATAAGAAAACAGTAGAACTTCCAGGAGGGAGGCAGGAAAGTAAAGAAAAATGCTTCAGAAATTCGCATCTGTGGTCATATTTTCCTCCTAAGAAAACAAGAGGAAGTAAAAAACCATCACAAGCATTATTTTACAGGACATATTATGTACCACAAGATATACTGCAAGATATATTTTGACAACGAAGCCCTTAGACTTTATACTCAGTGTTAAAATCTGGAATAATCTGTTCACCATACTGCATGTCCTTAGCCTTCGTTGATGAAAATAATTTTGATTTAGTCTGGTTTTGCTGTGTAACGTTGCAGTTTTGAATGCTGGCAGTCACACAGAGCCAGGCTTTGATTGAGAACTAGTGCCAAAACTAAAATGAATGCTAGTACTGATACCCATTTTGAAACCATTGACTGCACATGCAGACGACAAAATCATTTATGTTCATTACAAGGTCCTTTGCCCTCAAAACAACATGAGACTAGAAAATTCAAGTGTCTTTTTTCTATACACGGATATACCAGAGTTTTTCCTTCTCCTCAATCTAGCCTTCAAACAATCAAGTAAATCTGAAATCTGTTTTCTTTCCTTGCTCCCTTTCTAACACTATGTTGTCTGCTGATAAATGCTACAAGCAGCAATGGAGACGCCAGCCTTTTCCTGTTGCATATTCTTCAACAGGACTTGGGTATGTTGGTGTTTCAGCTTCATTCTGGAGAACCAGTGGTCTGTTAGCACTAAATTAGATCATGTGGCAGCTGTGTTGTGTCTCGCACGTTGTGCACGAGGTTCACACTTTGCTCCCCACCCAGGCACTGCTTCTTGTGCCACCATGGTCCCTGTCCTCCTCTCGGCCCCATGTGGGACCAGCTGATCCTCCTGGCACAGCCTCACTGCCCCCGGCCACCAACACGTGTCCCCCTCACGCGTCCAGCTCATTAGTGTTATATGCCTCTGCTCACATGCATCCACTACACCATGAATCTCATTAATTGGAATTAATATAAATAGAGAGGTATGGAGAGGCCAAAAAGTAAATTGTCAACTTCTTTGTCAAATTGTCAAATTCTTTACTGAAGGCCTTGTTCTCCTTTTCCCCGAATTTGCTCTCAAAGGAAGGGTTACCTTAGAAGAACTGAGTCTAAGCAAGAGGAGTCATGCAGGAGAGAACCAGGACAGCAGACATTTATTACTAGCAGCTGACAAATTATATAGTTTTGAAATGCTGCCAAATTTTATGAAAAAACACCTGGGCTTACTGCCCATAAACTGTGTCACTGCCTGATTTCTACAACCTTTCAAATGTTTCTGAGGACCACCAGACCACCTTGCTGTGCAAACCTCACCCAAACCAGACTTTACCACAGATTCAAAATGTTATCCATCTAGTAAGAGCACAAGACATTAAGCGGCAACAAAGATAGCAACACCTTTGGTTTGGGTCAAAATTAAAGAATTTCAAGCAAATTTGAACAGATGGAATTAATACTGTTACTGTATCAGTATCAAGAGGCTGAGGCAATCTTCAACTGATATGGGAAGAGATTTGAGCTGAATCCATAATGAGGATATACCTCATTCACTCAGCCAGGGTCAGAGAAGGCCAAACTACTGAATTAAAACCAAGTGTCCTTAAGCCTCAACTACAGCCTTAACAAGTTGACCTTTACTTTGGTCACTAATCAGAGCTTTCTCCACCTTACAAGATCTCCTCCATAACATATACATCCAAACATGAAAAAGAATCTACCTCTCTCAATGATTCAGCATTTTCCTTGTTTTATACCTGTTTTCAGCTGGTACACAGTTAGGACATTTGTTTTTATTATATAAATCTGTCTAGTTCAGCAGGCTTCTTCCATCTTTCTCCCACTGACTAAATTCCCATTGATTTTTAACAAGATAGAATTAAAACAAAACGCATGTAACAAGTAGTGGAAAAAGGTTATCAATCTGTTCAGTATGAAATTCCTAAATACCTTAGTTGAGTGACTATGCAAGACTGACAGCATTTTATCACACAACTTTTCTGTTAAGAAACAGTTAAAGGCTTTACAGCAGAAGACTACAGCAGGTTTTTTAACGTTGTAAAAAAAAATAAAACGTCATGGCATTTTAGCATTCACTTTGTTAAGCTTTAAAATACTCATCTTTGTCATCAAATTTCAACTTACAGCCAATTCCAAAAATTTTATAATTCATATGAAAGCAAAATCAAGTCAGTGTGTCCTATGTGGAAATGTAATGGTCCAAGCACATTATAAAAGTCTTCTGAAGAAGCTCTCAAGGTCAAATATCGCAAAGTAGAAGCAAATTAGCATAAAACATGATTTAACCACTAAATACCATTCAGGTGTAAAATCATGGAATATGCTTAACGCTCAAGAAAGAATCTAACCAGAACACATTAGTGGAGTACAAAGCATAAGAACATTTTCTCTCAACTTTGAATGGGGATTTTTGCAATAATCTTAGAGCTTCAACAAAACTAATAAAGTTGAAGAAGATTATTTTCTGTGAGGAGTCACATGGCAGAAAGCATCTCCATAGCTTCAAATCACATTGACTGGTTTGCACTGTCTTCTTTCTTGTCTCAAGATGAAATGATTGCTTATTTTACACCGTGAGCAAATCCAGTCTTTACACATAGTTAAAGCACCTCAGTGTGAGTCGATTCCCTCTATGTAGGGCAAAAGAAAATTTTTCAACAAAAATATTTTGTAAGCCAGCTTTAATGTATACATTTCACTTTAAGTGTTAGTCCAACTTATGCTAAAGGTTATTTAAGCCCAGATTTTTGGAAAAGCACAGGGAAGGAAGTAGCCAGCTTTCACTGGCTCGATGGGATTTTCGACATTCATCTTCTGTAGGTCTACTGGCAAAATCCCAGTCTACACTTAATCTGAAAGCTTGAATAAGTATATTACAGGATTTAAACAAGCCTAGAATTTTTCAAATTATTTTTAATATATATTTTTCACTTCCTAAATGACTATGTCTCCATTCAGAGAAAAAATAAGTAAGTTCATGTTACTGTTTGGCAATTATGTCAGAAAAGAAATCACCACAGCCTTAGTCACACATAATCTTTTCCAGTGGCCAGTGTCTATTCACAGAACTGAAAAAGCCTGAATTCTTTATCTTTGCCCTAGACTGGAGTTCAGAGATTTTTTTTCTGGGTATGAGTGTCTGGCTTTTGTTTATCTGGGCTGTCAAAGTGAAGTATCTGCATGGAATAACACAGGAAACTCTGCAGCAAAAGCAACAGTAAAGCAGACTAATGATGTGGTATTTATCCTCCAAACTCAGATGTAACAAACTTCCCACAGCAAAATTGCTTATTTCAGAGTCTACTTTAGACTCCCTTTAAAAAAGGTTTGCTGCTGAATAATCCCCTAACACCTGTAATGTACTCACTTTTTTAGCTAGCAGGGATACTGTTTCTACTGCACATATTACTGAAATATTTTCTGAAGAACTTTTCAGTAGCTTAAATTCGGAGAAAGATAGTACCCATAATGCCTGTATTTCACAAAAATTCTTCCTATAAACATTTTTAGGAAGCTTACAGTACTGGCAATATACCGAAACATATGAATGCTGGAAAACATTCTTTGACCTGAAGCTACAGGGAAATTAAGCTCCAAAATCATAATCATACTTTGCCCTCAGAAACACACATTATATTATCTTCTGATTACAGAAGTATAATCTATTTGGCTTTGAAATCTCGAACTCTGAAGAAAATGACAGGAGAAGCAAAAGACAGAAACTAGCTTTCACCCTGACAAGCCCCTCACGTTTTCAGAACTCTTCAAAGAATATACATTTACCTTCAAAAACATCTCAAGTATTTATCTTTAAGGCATTTAGTAGTATGCCACAGAATATCCCACAACCCATCGTTATCTTGAGTCAAGAGCACGGTCAACACAACAGCTCCCCGGGCACCTTAACGTAGCCAGCACACGGTGAAAGCCAGTTCATGCCAAGGACAGACTATTATCAAGGACCAGTAAGAGATTGGGGCTGCTACAGGAACTTGGGACCTACTTCAAAACACTCCTACTTTGTGTTTCTTAACTCAGAGAAGGTATGGAAAGAATTGTTAACTAAAGGTATTTATGGTGTTTGTCGAACTGGGCAAAACCAGAAAATATTGACTTTTGCTTCTGTTAGACTTCAAGGTTATCAGCCCATTGAACAGAGGTCACTGTTCATATATCTATTGATGTTACAGTGCTGAAATTGTTAGAAATTTATGGGCACAGCACCGAGCTATTCAAAACCAACTCATACCTTTTCTTAATTTCTTCTTTTCCATTTGAATCTTCATTGGCTAAGAAGGGAATATAAGCAAACTTTTGCAAACTTTGTATAAGTCAGAAAAATCAGTGTCTAGTCAAGACAAGCTCTTCATTAACTTCTGGGTTCTAAACTTACACAGTTAAAAAGGGTATGGTTGGTACATGCAGACAAGCCCAGATTACTGAACACACTTTTGTTTCAAGGCCTGGCTTTCACATACTCAAGTACAGTACGTCACACCAAGGAAATAAACTTTTGGGGACAAGGAAACAAAAAAAAATATTTTAAACAGCAGAAGATTGTTTTTAATTATCTTTGTTGACACTAATGACAGGAAACATGGAAAAGGGCACTCCCAAAATACAGACACTCAAAGAAAAGAGTGTAATCAACTTGCTTAACATTTTGCATGGCACACCTGAGGATGATGGCTACAGTTATGCTCAAAAGACCATCTTAACTCCTCACCCTGTATTTTAGAGATAGATATATATATATATACATACCCCCCAGATAGCACAGGTTAAAACATCTCACAAGACATGGCAGCAGTGTGAGCAGAAAACATCAGGTTCTCCAGGTCACCAGCAAGCCTCACCCTCCAACCAGCTGTTCCAGGGGTGAGCACAGAGCCACACTGTGCCGGGGCTTCCCCACACACATTGTAGCTCTCTGACACAGACAAGGTAATCAGCATTTCAGAACACTTTTAGAGGTCACACTTCTTCTGAATCAGACCTGCTTTAAGGGCAGGATATACACACAGACAGCATCTTGGCACTTGGGACTACTAAGGAAGGAACAATGCCATGTCAGATAAAAACAAAAAAAAAACCAACGCAGAGGCTTCACAAGAGCAGAAGTTGTCAGTAAAGAGGTTGTTTTCACTTTTTCTAAAAGACTTTAGTCTTTCAGCTGCACAAAGTGCTATACACATTTATTACATGGACACTGAACAAATATTAGTTAGTTGATTTAGGTGTCTTTAGAAGCAAAACTATGATCAAACACTGTCAGTCGCTACTGAGAACATTTTCACTTATGACTGGGGACATGGTTTAGCAGTGAACACAGTGATGCTGGGTTAATGGTTAGACTAGAAAATCTTAGAGGTCTTTTCAACCTTAACTATTCTATGATCTGACAAATTTTTCTCTTTAATTTGAACTAGAAACATTAGAAACCAATATAATTTGCAGCGATGATTTAAATAGCAGCTTTAAATAAATTCAGATCAGGTTTATTAACTCATGTACTTATTTCCTAGCAAACTGGCTCTGATTTATGAAAATTAAAGTATAACATCAAAAAGCACTCATGTTTGCACATGCATTATTAAAGTTATGTTTCTTTATAAAAAATACAGTGCTGTACAGAATACTACATAGTTTAAATAAGCCATATACACTTATGAAGTAGGTTTCCCACTCTTTTCAACAGATTTGTAGAACGGAAAACTTACTTGCAACTACAATTACTTGCAATCTCTCTGTATACGAGAGATCCTGACTCAAGCTGCAATTACTTGACATGGTGATAAGCCAGATAAAGACAATTCCTAGTGATTAAAATACAAATCCTTCCAATTTAAGTTCAATGTTTTTGCCAAACAGTTTTAGGACAGATGTCTTTTTTTTCTTTTAACATAAACATAGCTATGAGAAAAGGGAAAAACCCAGAAAACACAAAATTCATAATCTGAATATGTGTTTTGAGAGTCTTAAGGCAAGATATAACTTATTCTTCAATATTCACTGAACACATTTACAGGATCAGACAGGTTTTCAGAATCTCTGAGACAAACTAATGCTGCAATCAAAGGATTAGCAAACCAGCTGCGTATGTGCCATTACAGCTGATTATCATAGACTGTAGACAGCTAGCTTACTTGGAAAGTGCTTTCAGGAATACTCCATTGTTGCCCAAGAGAAGAGTAAAGCAGGATCAAGTGATAATAACTCATTATTTTATTCATTATACATAAAACTGGGAACTTATGTAATAAAAAATTGCATGAGGTTTTAGAAAATCTTGTTATAAACAACATTTACAGTAAAACCTGCCAAAATGGAAAAGTAAAGAGAATTATAAAACATAGCCATTCAGAGCTAAGGATGCCATGCAGTGAAGGTTTAGCTTTTCAATCTTCTCCCCAAATTTTACTGAAAACTAAACGGATTCCAAAATTGATCATATCATTGATACATGCTAGGATAAAATCATGGAAAGAGAAAAACTGAACAATTTGGAAGTTACAGGTTTTAGCTTCAAAATAACATTTGAGTTCACACGTAGAAAAAAAATTGCAAAATATAAACTTCCAATAGCCCTCAATAAAAAAAGTGTCTTTGTTATTAAATAGTCTTCAGCTGGTTTGTTATGTCCAATTTTCCCTCCTTAAGGCCATGAGAAAGAATTATTGTTCTCACTGGAGACTGAGCTATTACCAAACAGGAAAGCAGCAGAACTCGGCATATTTAAGAAGATACTCAAGTGTTTACAGCATTGCTTACAAAAAAAAAGGAAACGTCTTCAGTTTTCTATTAACACTTCAGCATCATGTTCTTTCAACATCTTTACAAGTTGCACTACTAGTAATGAGAGAATGTTTGCATCACTCCAACTTGATACAACTACAAAGGAAATTCAAAATTCATTATCTATGAAAAAAATTCAGATGTAGATGGAAATTACAGTAGTGATTTGCTCATCTGGTAAAACCACTCCTTTCAGATGACACTGATGCAAACTCAAGACTAGTAACCAACTGAGTTCATCCCCTCAGGTAGTTGGTAAAAGAAATAATGTTAACAGAGTAGAGCTGTAGCTCTCTATCAGAAGTATGGATGTGGCTTTCTGGCGCTTTTTTTTTTTTTGCTGCATGTGGTTTACTTTGACTAACACTGGCTTTAGTCTATGTAATTTGAAATTTATATTGAATCCTAAGTTTCCTGTAGAGGAAGAAAAACAGGATAATCTTGATCATAGTTTCTAGCTATTGATATGGCCTCTGTATCTCAGAAGAGGAAGCCAAAGTCAGAATTTCACAGCCAGTCAAGAGAGGACAGACTGCCTAGGAGTAACTACAGAAGTATAAATATGCACCAGTTATTCAAAGCACAGCTTTCCAGAAAGCTTTTAGATTAAATAGATTATTCCTCCCCTGCTTGCTTCTTCTCTAATTTGTCTTCTTTTCCTCACCTTCTGGGGATTTAAAGGTCTTTGAATATGCTGTGTAGGAGACGAAACAACAGCCATTCAGAGTTTTTAAATGCTCTGTCTGAATGAGGCAGAGTAGTTAAAGAAAAGAAGCTTACCATAGTTTTATCCTCAGCTTCTGTGTTTACAATATGGTTACTCTCCAAATCTTGCTTGCTGTCTCTATCCCATAATATTAAAAGGTCAACCTCTCAGGTTTGCAAGCTTTTTTCACTCTTACATAAAATCTCTTGAAATCTGCCTCCCTATCCATCCACCCAAGTAAAGATTGCTCAGAGAGTCTACACACGAGTTCATCCACACCACCTTTGTCTTCTTTATTTTTAAAAGCTGTATTTTCCATTACACCTCGGTTTTTATTAAATCAGTGTTGCACATCATTGAGGACAATGAGGATGAGAAAACAGGAAATACTTTGATTGATGTGGGTTTTAATGTTACGAAGTCACTGTATTATTCAGGGACCTGAAAACACTAATAGAAATTAAAGTGAAGAAGATCCCAAAAACAGCATCAGTTGGATTTCACAGAGGGGAAGAAAAAGAGCTCATGTTCAGCCTCATTAATCCTTTCCCACTTGTCCCCTCCTCTAATCAGTATGCCGTAAGTGCTCTCCAAGAACACCGGACCATAAGGATGGACGACAGGTAGCAATGCAAAATTAGAAAGAAAATAACAATGGACGACAGGTAGCAATGCAAAATTAGAAAGAAAATAACAAAAACATGGGCAGATAAACAAGTATCTTCTCTGTAAAGAGGAGAACAGAACACAAAACAAGAAAACAAAGATCCAGGCCAGGTTATCTTTTCAGGGTAATAGCAAAGGAAAATTAAGAAAGCGCAACAAAGGAAATGTGCAACTGTTACCATCTGACACTAAGCCAGTGACCACCAATTACAGACTAAAAGGAGATGCGACAGTTCTCAGGCTTTGCAAAAATACTAACATGTAACTGAAAAACACAGACAAGATAAGTACAATGAAGTTCAACCATCTCTGAATACACCAAGTAGTTTACTCATAAAATACCATCATTAGAATAATCATTATCATTGCAATTTGAAAGCTACTGAAACAGTGAGTGCAGGATCTGTCCCATGACATTTAAAAGTTCCAGGTAGGTTTAACCCTGCACAGATTAGGTTCCCTTATTATGTTCCCTTCCATGTCCCTATTAAACCCCTCAAGCAATAAGGTTCTCTGTCTTGTCCTTAATGCTTAACCTCGTTGAACTGCCACATTACCTTTCGAAGTCCTACCACATTCAGTACCTCACTGATTCTTCTGCAATCTGCTTATCATTTCCTTGCCTGCTCCACCCCTGATGCATTTGGTACAAGATGCCAGTTTCTCCCATAGGTACCACTACACCTTTTTTAGATCATTCTATATGGACAGCATGATTCCTATGAGCAGCTGCCAAGTCACAGTCACTCTCTTCATTTCATCCAAGCTTGTGCTGAAATTAATTTCTACCACAACTTAAGTCCACTATGAAGATGAAGAAATTAGCTCCCCTTCTTAAACCACTAAAAAAATATCAACAAAATCCCCATACTAACACATGCATTAAGCTGACTCAGTAAGTGGCTCCACTGTGCCTGTCTAGCATTCTTCAGTCTGTGACCCAGCCTCCACATCTTGGAATTTTTTGCCCTGAGTCATTGAACTGTATCTTTATTCTGATTATAAATAAACTGAGACAGGATCCAACTCATGCTTTCATCCAAATACGTATCAAAAACATTAAAATGAGAAAGATCAAATCCGTCCTGGTTATGGTCATGTTGCCTGTTATTACAAAGGGGTTATAAAAGTCGGTTGTCAGGAGAAGAAATTTGTTCTCTCGTTTCATGGGATAACCCATGTAACTCCAGAATGTAAGGGGAGGATGGGGAAGACATTCTAGAGACCTCTCGAGGCTACAGTAACACCACTGGCATGAGAACCCACCGTGAAAGCCCCTGTTGGTGACCCCAGGTGGGCCTGTTAGAGAAACTCACGAACTGAACCTTGAGAGCTCAGCCTGATACACATTCACACATGGACGGCCACAGCACTGCAGGCAGAATGACAGCAGTGGAGATTTCTCCCATATTGGCTTGTTTCTACCTACACAAAAATTTGGCAGTCCCTTCCTTAACCTTATGTCTGCTCTACTACCCAGAGACACCAGATGCTAAGAGAGCAAAAGTTCTTTTTTTAGGCTCTGTCCTCCTCTCCTGCTCATCATAAAACACTGCCCACTTGCTACTTTCAATCAAGTTTGACAGAAAATAAAGACCTCATGGATACTCATTTCTCAAGAGTTCAATGAAACCACATTGGGTAGAGGCGAGTGGCACCAGAACCATTCAGAAACAAAAGGTACTTATTAGGCATAAAGGATTTTACACTAAAGGAGAAATTACTTAAAAGTGCCTCCTACTTAATCCCAGCACAGCAGCTCTCAGAGGACCTCTGGCAAACATGATGCTCCCGATTCAGCCAGGGCTTGTCCCATCACCAGATCTAATCAACATTTCTCACATGTCACCCTTTACACTTCACTGAAATCGTACTGAAGTTGTTAAATTCCAGTCAAGTGACAAATGGCAGCATTAGAGTCAGATAAGGTGTCACGGCGGAGGCTGAGAAACACTGTGGAAACACTCTCTGCTCCTCCCCAGCACAGCCAAACAGCTTCCCAATCAAGACCAGTTGCAATGGAACAGGAGAGGAAATGGAAGAAGTACCACATACAATGTCTTGCTGTGTTTTAATCTCAAATCAGACATAGGCTCCTCACAGCAGTGTCTGTTTATAAAGCATTACAAACAATTGAATCCTACAGGATCTCCTCACGCACAACCCCACCACCTTCTGCTGAAGCAGACACTGACACCAATTCTACACTGGCACAAGCAGCATCTTCAAAGAATCAAGAATTTTGTCTACTAAAAAATAAAACTTACACTTGGCAATAAGATGAACTGAACAGACATTCTTTTCATTTTATAGTTGTCTTGATATACATAAATTGATTTAAAAGATTCCACTCCAGACACCATTTAAACCTAAATGAATCCAAGGCTGTAGATTTTTATTTTCTTAAGCTTTACTTTTTATATGTGTTCAAAGAAAATAAGAACTGAAAAACATCCCTGCAAGCATCACTATAGCAACTGCAGCTCTTGAAACTTCCCTGATGAAACACACTCAGATTCCAGATGGAGCAAAATGCCATGTCTATCTTGCTTTTCTAACAAGCCCCTCTTTCCTATAAAGCCTCCAAAGACTAGCAAGGGACATCTGCCACAGAAGTTGCTCTTGCAAAGACCAAACAGACTCAGATAATTCACTTATTTTTGCACTTCCGGAAACAAATAAAACAATCAATATCGTGACATCTGCACCCAAATGCCTGCAAGAAATGTCACTAGAACAAAACGAGAGTTATTTGAAGTATTTATTTGAGTCCCTTCACAACTCAAGGGTTGACTTCATTAAAGTCCGAAGCAGTTTTGCCACATATTTCAGCAGAGCCAGAATTCCACCCCTCATGGGAGATTTCTCTGACTCACCACGTTGCATCCAGAGTATTTGGTAATATTTCACTACACCTGCTGTCAATCAATTCTGCCTAATGACCTGCATGTAATTTGTAGAAAAAGCCATGTATCCTTGAACCAAAATCTTAGAAAACAGTAATAGCAGTAATAGCAACAAATTTTTTTTTTACAAGTACTATGGAGCTTGTAAACAAATTCAGGGTTGTTTTACCTCTAGGAAGGAGAGAAGACTGGAGCAAAGGCACAGTGGCTTATATTTTTATAAAGCCATCCAGAGATGAATAACAGATAAATGTGTATTTTGTTCATTGGTTGCACTGTTCTGCATGAAATTCAGTGTTATGGAAGCAAGAACAACAAAAAGATCATTTCAGGTGCCACTACAAACTACAACTGCCATTATAACATTCAAGTAAAAATTAAAACATGATCAAAATGCATCCATTTTCCCTGTATTCCCATTGCCAAAAAAACACAAGGGAAAAAAAAAACAACAAAGAATATTTCTTATAGATTCTCTGATTTGGCCCCTATTCTGAAAAATAATTAACAAGACAAGGCTCTTGTCTAATTCCTTTTTGAGTTTTCAGAAGACATCCCTCAGTTCCAAGGAGAACTTCTTGATATTTATTGCACCTTTTGGGTCTAAATGAAGTGGCAGGACTGTGGTGCATAGAAAGATGAGTAACTCACCACAGCTAATGGCAGGACAGATGCCAGCATTCACAGGGTTCTTGCAAGCCATAATTTTCAAGCAATATGGTCATGTACCAGTAACATCGTTATGCCCTGGAGATCCAGCCCTTTGTCCTCCAGTTCCCATAAATGAAAACAAGTGTCAATACATCAAAGAATACTGTCTGTAGTTCTCATCACAAGTTGCTGTTATAGCTGACAGATGGCTCAGTTCTTAACAGTGGAAGAAAAAACATTTCCTAGCAGACACCAAATATTTGTGCTTCCTTGGCACATCTCTCAAAGAATTCAAGACCAGGAAAATGAGTTCAACATGAATTCTCTTTCTGAAAGGAAAATAAATAATGAAGGGAAATACACAGGTCATGAAACTAATTAATATTGTGCAGGCCATATCTGAAAAATACTAGATACAACACACAACTGCATTTCCCTTCCAGAGCCCTGGGCCATAAGACACAAAATAACCTCCACTGCCAATTATCTGGAGCCTGTATGAAGTCCATCTATTACTGTGAGAAATCTGACAGTCACTAGTGGGGAAAGTGAAATGAAAAGGTTTAAGCTACCATGGTCATCTGACAAATGTGTAACCAGTAACTTAAATTCTTTTTCCTGAATAATAGTTCTTCATTTTTCATACATGGAGTGTCTGCAGTTTCTGATGGATATCCTATGTATGACATGAAGTTCAGTTGTGAGAAAAAGTTCAAGCAGTATCAATATCTGTAAGCAATGATGAGAAACTACCATCAATGGCAATAGCAACTGGAAACATTTCTTAAATGGTTGTCTAAATTCTTAAATATCTAAGCAAAAATTATTTTCTAAATTATATACATGGAGCTTTGGGTAGTAAATGCAAACCCAGACATGCAAATTTGATTACACATTTCTGGCATGCTATCAAGGCACAGAAAAATACCACATATATTTGTCTGCTTAACTTGAACTAGAGATGATTCCACTCATACGTATTCAGAATCTTTAAAACTTCTTTGTTGCTGTTGATTTAAACAAGTGCAAGGAAATTACCTCTCACTTGTGCACATTTTATGGGGAAAAAGGCAAATCTTTAATGACATTACCTCCTTCTAACTATCTCGGCTGTCTCTAGGTACAAAGTGGCATGTGGGATCTATGGCTGTAGAGGTCCTGAGCCACAAAATACAGCTCAAAGAACCTGCAGCATGATTTAGATTGTGCCAAGGAAAGCTGCAAACTTCTACCTATTGAACAGATATTTTGAGACAAACATCAAAGATTCATGTCATTGTCAAGCTTGGGGGGGGAAGTCAACAACAAATGCTTCTGTGACAATTCTTAAGTTTGTATTTCACCCATTCTACCACTACTAAACAAATAAGCTGCAGTGGTCAGTTATACTTTTTCTACATACTATTATCAATAACTGTTGAACATCTGTTCTATTAACATACAAATTTTCAAATAAACTTCTCTTTTCCAACTGGAGGGAAAAACCTCAGTTTTTTAGCTTGGCCAGCAATATTTCCAATTTTTTGGCTTCTGATAACATTGTTCTAAATAGTAAGAGAGCTACCATTTCTTAAAAAGGAAACTTACAGAAAGTAACAGCCATCAGTATATGCTCCCTAAAAATTAAACCAATATTCCACAAGAAATTGTAATGAACAATTACAATTGTTCAGGCTCAAGTCATCAACTATTTGTTGATACTTGTTTATCAGCTCAGTGTTCAGCTCTCCCTACTCTTCCCCACACTCCTATGATTTACTAGCAAAAGACAGTACCCACTACACTGACTCAACATCAGTTTGTGTAATCCTTACAGTAACTCCAAATCCCTTTGAAAAAGCAAACCAGCAGCACATTTTCTTTCAGACAACTTATCTGCATTGTAAAACAAATGTTGGTTTAAAAGCTAACTGTAACCACTCAGCAGTACTGCTGCTTGCATTGCCCTGCTCCCAGAAAATGATTAACACCACGATATAGGGCAGGCTGCTTCCCTTCTTCATAATCAAGCTTGCTAACTAAGTTTTCAAACAATGTAGGACTATTCAGATTCCCATCCTGGCCTGCTTCTTTGTGCCTCTATTAACTGATCTGCAGCTGTACAAACAGCAGTGTTTCACCAGGATGCAATCTCCCTTACTACAATTTATCTTATTCAATAGCACTTACGTGAACTTAAAATAAGCACTAATAAGAACTTAAATAAGCCCAGCATTTGGAAACCAAATACCTTCAAGACATACTCCCTGATCTACAAAAAGGTACCTACAGGTCTCGAACAGTAAATTGAGTGACAGTTTGTCTCCTCCATCTCCACAAAGGGGTTTTGCCAAAATCACAAGTCCTGGGGATTCCAAGGGGCCATGTGTTAGTTTTATGAATATTCCGACTCATTATCAGGTTCTGTTCTCAAAACACAAAACAGCACTGTATAAGCTTTGCCAGTAAAACCATCAACAAAAGCTACCATTTATTTCTTCAGGTAGAAGAGGTTTCCCCAGCTGTGCTAAGAATGCCATCATCTTCCTAAATAAACTATTAAACTGATGAGGAGACTGTAATTTCTAAAGAAAAGTCTGGAAAGAGTTGTTTTTGCAAACTCGCAAAACAAGTCAGCTAACATGAGCAAATAGTCCCTCTCACAGCTGACAGCCTGGCTGGCAGCAGCTTGTAACTCATTTTTATGCTTCTCCCTGCTCCCCCTGCAATCTTTTTGGGCGCTTTTGGGTAAAAGTACAAGAGAAATACAGGAGAGATCCAGACACATCCATGTAACACACACATTGCTAAAAGCAATTCACATTACAATGGCTCAGCTACACTAAATTATTCTGGATTGTCTTTGCACAGATATCTCAGGGCACAGTTTTGCATCTTAGTTGTTCAAAACATTCAGCAGGGGAGCACTTCAATGAAAAGCTTTTTACGCTGTGCAGCTCAGCTACTGTGTTTCTTATAAAGCCTTAAATCCTATCCAGATAATAATTATAGGTTTAATACAGAAAGAAAAACGTGGCATCAGAGCTGAAAATCCTTCTGTCAGGCAGAACTTAATTTCAGAAAGTGTTCTTTCTTGATCTCTTAAAACACAGTTGCCTCAGTAACTGAATATTTCAGAAAAGTTACAAATAACCTAAAATTTCCCCCATAACGATAGAGAATTTACTTTTAATATTAGCAAAAAACAGCTTTATGCCTTATTGAAATAATTTCAATCATTTATAGTTTAAGAAAATGGATTTAAATACTTTTTTTCTTAAATAATTTACAGATTGAAAAGAATGGGACACATGAAAACTAGATCATATTTTTCTCAGGTGACAATGTTTACATCTGTAACACGTTATTTCACATTTGATTTAGAGCACAGCACAAGAGCAGTCAATTTTACTACGAGTACAGGAAGACCTTTGAACGTCCAGTTACAGTTATTGTGTCTCACTAACGCAAAGGAAAAAGGCGAGGGACAGGAGGGAACACATTCAACTTCCACAACAGCGAGCAGAAGTTACGGCCTGGAGTTTATTTCCAAGACCTTAGCTAAGCCCTCCAGCACAATAAACCACAGCAGTTGTTGGGTGAAGCAGCCCTTTCTTTCCTCCCCTCCCTATTTGAACTGCTTCTCTTCGCTGGGCGAGACAAGGCCGAGCTCCCCTGCCCTGAATGCCTGGCTCTGCTCCAAGCTCTTAATGAGGTCCTGGCAACTCCCTGGCACCGCAGCCGCAAACAGCCTCCATCACACAGGCAGAGCTGGGCCTGACAGCAGCGCTTCGACTTCCAAAGTAAAGAGACAAACAGACATTCTAGAATATCGTACACCCCACACTTCATCTGAGCTAATCCGGTCTCACCTCGACTCTTCTCCAAGAAAAGCAAGTGCTAATACCTTATAACAATTAACAAAGTTTACACACTGTGCTGTTCAAGTCAGCTAACATTTCATGCAAAAGAAACTCTTTACTCATCTAATTTCAATTGTTAGAAATTCAGTTATATATTCAATATTTGGGGGAGGGAAACTCAGTAGTAAAATTCTGATTTTCTTTGTATCATTGATAGGGCACATCACTACAATGGGAACCAAGCTCTACAAAGCAGAAGATTCATTCTTTAAACAAGTATCAACTAAAAACGCACCACAATAATACATTAGTGACATTACTCACTATGATTTCCTAAAGAATGTAATACCCACTTCTACTTCCACATTTGTTAAATTACAATAATTTTCATGGTTTGTGTTCATGTCTTAGATGATCTCCTTTTCTGACTGACTACAAGCTTGGTTTAAAAAAAATAAAATCACAGTACAACCTAACTATACCATAGAGAGCAGCTTCTCTGCTTCCAAGCTGATCTACATTTAGTTTCAAGTGACAAAAAAATCAACCAGAATATAATTACTTGTGCGCAGAAAGTGCTGCTTTCTCTTATCCAGTTATGGAACAGGATTTTCTCATTTGGGTTAGGGGTTTATTTATTTGGAAAGAAAGGTCATTTTTCTCTACAACAATTTGCGAACTTCATTAAAATTATAATTTGAGTTTGGCCTACTATCATATTACAGGGTATAACTCAAATCCTTGCTAACAAGACCCAAAACATTTCCTTTCAAAAAGATCACTTGTGCACAGGCACCCTGCAAGAAACCACGCATTCAGATCCTACTGGCAGCCAAGTCCTATCTGAAAGGGGAAATTTATAAATTACCGTCAGTGAACAAACGAAGAATCCCATCTCCTCAGGCTCAATGCCAGCACAGTCCAAGCTCAAAATGAACAAAATGAGTTTACTCCCTTTACCACTGATACTGTCCTTTACCACCTTGTATTGAAAGCAGCTCAGCCCAAGTCTTTTGTTTTACACACGGAAATTACATATACACGGTATTTTGCAAAGGCATCTACTCTTCAAACCTTACATTAAAAGACACTGTTTGCAATATCTAATAAACATACCAAGTAAATCCTAGGTTAGGGCCAGCACTTGCTCTCCCCACCCATGCAAGCCTTGTCAGAATGGAGCAAACTTTTCCCAAAAGTAAGGGAGAAGGCTCCTGCTTCATCATCTATGACTGAACAAGGAATTAGGTACAGCAAGAAGCTGTACCTAATAAAATATGTGGAGGAGCTTTAATAAGCACAAAGTGAAGTTGTAATAAACGTTACAGACAAAACCCAATGTCTCCACACTGCTGAGGGGCAGAAGAGGGTGTAGGTCTCTCCAGATGACACTTGGCAAAAAGACATTGCTTCCTATGAAAGGCATTTCATAGCATGTTGATCAATGATTGGATAACTTTGCAAAGGCAAACCATTTAATTAAATACAGTAGTAACAGCACAAAAGGGTGTGGGAAATCTGAATAGCAAACAAAGAAATGTGGACGAGAGTACAGATAGGAAGGGCAAAAGGTACAAGTGAAGAGACCTGGAAGACAGCAGATAAGTCCAGCTGCCCAAGAGTGCTAAAGCAGTGTCTAGGTTACCATAGCTGTAACAATCCATTCCTATACCAATTGGTGCATAATACTGCAATCTCATGAAATATAAAACCATTTATACCTAAATAATGATTTAGTGTATTAGATATCATTAATTTTAAAATTAATTAGCAAGCCACCGTATGGTATTGAAGAAAATGGTTGCACTAACATCATCACTTTGTTAATTTGAGATTGAAATATATACAAATGAATGCCTGTGAAATGCAAAAATATGGATTTATATGTAAGGATATTTGCGAAAAGACACTGATTCTGTATAATTAACAGCACAGAAGAGATGGAAATGTTTGCTGCTCTTAACAATATCCAGCAACCTGTAATTTAGCAAGCTGCTATCATGAAAAACCTGTTATTCCATTTATCATTTTCTCACCAAACTGGAATAAAATTTCCGTCTGGATTCCATTTAAATCTGTCTTTGCAACGGTGCAGCTGAACACAGTCCCATAATCACACCACTGAGTATTTGCTAAGCAGGCTGTATTTTGAGAGAGAAGGAGGTGAAAGACCTTTTCCTTTAGATACACTAAAGTAGCCTTTGAATCAGACTGAGGGACTGAGAGTGAAAAGGCACCAACAATGCCCACATCAGGGTAATGAAGCAGAAAAGCAGCAGGATCAGCAGCAGCGGAGCGAAGGAGCTCCGAGGAAACTGGACCTCCCCCAGGGCAGGCAGGATGGCACCAGTGCCTACGTGATGTGACAACACGGCAAAAAACCCACCGGCAAAAAACCCACCGAAAGGGTAAGGCTTCAGATTAAGGCCATTTCCCCTTCCACGTGCTCCTTCTTCATGAGGCAACTATGTGCTTTTGAATATTGCACTTCTTATTTGTACCACAACTGCTCTGCAGCACAAATCCCTTGTGTAACGCTTAACACGAAGTCGACAGAGGAAATGCACGGCACTGGCCTTTCAGCGTTCTTAATGTACAGGCAAAATGATCAGGAGACCTTGATTTTCGCTATGAGACAAAAGGTTTTTCCCAATGACCCAACGCACATCGTTTACAAGGATTATCCTGCTGGTTAAAAGGCATTTCAGCAAGCTCACTGCTCAGGGCATGAAAAGGTTTTAGGCTGTTACATTAGTTTCCCTCCAGCTATTCACTTGGTGCCAGTAACAGAGTACAGTATTTTTGAAATCCTACACTTAAGTTGCATATGTTTTTTGGATAATTTCCAATAGTGACCAGTTTCAGATGTTAGACACACAAACATATAATATTTTCCAGTACAATTTTCTGGTTTCTAAGCAGGAGCAGCTTAGGACTCTCCAAATCAGATTTTGTGTAAAAAAACCCCAAAACCTCTAGAAATTTTTCTTCCACAGATACATGGTAAGTATTTCTCCTCTTCATCATGCTGTTCTATCCTGCACATGTGTAACAGTCTTCAGAAAAAAACCAACTGTATCAAATCACAACTTTGATAGGAAAGTAACAATGGGTTACCAACTAAAATGCAAATATGAATGTCAAGTGACTCAAAATTTTAAACACAATTCAATACCCTTGAAGGCCATGAATCAATATTCTTTTCAGGAATGTAATTACATTAAACAATTTGCATTAAAAACAACATTTTCCTAGCATTGACCGCCTTCAATCTTGGAAAGATTGACATCCTTCTTTAGAGTTGAAATAGACAATCACAGCCTTAGTACATGTAAGCTCCCATTTAAAATGTCCATAACGGACTACCAAAAACATTTATTTACCAGGTCACATAAAAAATGCATTATCCAACAGTATAAAAGTCCATTTATAGCACTACTTCATACAAAAGCAATTAAGTGCCAAGAAAAATCTGATTTTATGCAACTCCAAGCAGTTTGTTATGAATGCAAGATAAATGTCTTGGTTTGGCTTAACACTGAAGACCAGTATTCAGCAGAACATAAACATACCCTTAACTTTGTGCTTAACATTGAGGAATTGTTTGTTTTTCATCATATGTGTCCCAGTGATTTTGAACCTGATACTTAGCAAGATTGCAATAGACCATGAGTACAATGAGAGAGTCAATAGTCTTTATGTTCATTTTTTTTCTATCTTATGCTAATATCTCTAAAAATCATAGAGCTGACTAGCACCAAGTAAGTATCAGTCCCTTATCTTCTTCATAAATGCATGCTTTCTTAAAATCTCAAGTTTTTAAGCTATTACTTGCACATTCTTCTGTGTATAATGCTTACAGCTTATCCAAACATTATGCAGAACCACGTCGTAACAGCTTGTGTCCATAAGGCAGCTATCACTTCACCAAATAATCCAAAAAGGAGCAACAGATGAAATGGGAGAAGAAAAAACCAAAAAGCAGTCACAATCATTCTTCAGCAGGAAATATTCAAGTTATGAATAGGTTAAGCATGAACTTGCATAAAATTGTATCGACTGTTTGATTTAAACAAGTAGCTTTTTAGAACAACAATATTATTTTAAAAGACATCAAATAGGATTCAGTAGTAGAGCTAGATACAGTTCTGTCAGAGCTCTGAAGTTTTTGGTTGCAATGTCTTCTACTATCCCTTACCATCTCTCCCACTTTACTCTCAAAGTCTTTCAAAAGCAATCTAGATCTGCAGTATACTTTTTAGCAAATAATTATGCACATCATTTATATAACTTTATTATTTACATTTTATTATTATCTTAAGTAACCAAAGGCTCGCTAAACCAGAAAGTTTAAAAAGCCTTTACCCTCCTGCTGCCAGGGATTAGCATATTTAAGCATTCTAGGGAGGCCCACATGAAACAAAAGAGAAGGGCTGGGAAGTACCACAAAGCAATGCTTCTCAAGTAGAAATGGGTGCTTTAAAAGAAAACAAAATGGGGGGGGGAGAAAAAACAACACTTACACATTCTCACTACTCGCTATTTACCCAGTGACAGAAACGGAGGTTAAGAAAAAAAAAGCCCTGCAGAAATTCAAAAGATGGTAACAAAAGTCGGTGTATCACACAGCAACCAGCTCAAAGCTACTCAGTTCCTTTTTCCTTGCAGCAAAGCTCTGCCCCAAAGCTCACTAAAAAGCACAATATAGTCAAGCCCTCAAACAAGCCTCCTTCTCCTATAAATCAAGTAAACTACCAAAGGGAATAGCAGATGAAAAAAAGAAGTATCTCTCTTCAGACAAGAAGTACCCACAACATCAATTAAGCCAAGATTTTCATTGAGACGATGCAGTTTTAAATTGTTTAAAGTGTTTTTTACACATCAGTTGTGAACTACTGGGTCTGTCGTGCTCCATAGATCAATTGTGGTGGGACAGATTTTTCTCCTAATCAGCTGCTCAGTAACTCTAGACAACCCTGTTATTCAGTAATCCAGGAATAATTCTCTCTTTCTCTCTCGGGGCCATTACACTGCCTCTTAACTTAAACTGAAGTAGGATTAGCACCATTTTGCCTTTTCCCCTCTCCTACTTAGTGCTGTTTCTCTTTAGCCAGAGCTGACACTCATGAAACTGCACAGTGAACCAACCCGGAGAGACAATCTGGGGGAAAAAAAAAGTGTGGGGGGGGAAACAAACTGGGGAAAAATTCAACCGGGGAAGCAGAAGTTAGTCTTGAAAAGTCACCTCTCCGAAGAGTATCACTGAAGCACCGGTGCCTGCAGGGAAGAGAAGCAAGGCCAACTGGCCAGCAGTGCATCCTGAAGGCAGGTGGAAATCAAGAAAGGTGGTTCCTGGCAGGTCAAGGTTTAGAGGTTTAGAATGACTTCAACTGCCACAGAACTGCACCCTAGGTTTCACCACTTCCCTCAAAAGCAAATCAAACATGTAAGAATTCCACAAATGCAAAGAAACCAGTACTCTTGAGCCAATGGTTGCATCACTGAAATAGAAATTTGTACTCATGCTGACTGGAGGAGCATTAGAAAACAGTGAATTGTCATTACTGTGTGACTGTTTCAGTACTCCACTGTGTGATTCCATGCACACATCCACAAATTCAAAGCAAGAACTTTTTAATAGGGAAATTATTCTTCTAATAATTGACTTGTCACAGTGCCTTTATGGGAATTTTATAGCAATTTAAGATGTAATCTTGTCCTGCATTGAATAATTAACAGTATAGAGTTGTAAAAACAACAGCAAAATACCAAACCTTTGCAAAGTAAATGCCACAGCACTTCATTCTTTGACCTCTGTGGAGCTGAAAAGGTAACATCATGTATTTCACATCAACCTATTACCAAGCATGTCTACAAATAGATGAAGCAATTCCAAATTTCTTTGTAAAGAAATGAGAAATGGAAAGAATCTGCTGTGTTACTGATAACACTTCAGGACACAAAATCTTCACTTGGTTCAATTCTTTTTAAGTGCTTTAATACATTTTTGATAGCTCAGTGAATGGACTTATGGGTAGTCAATTTGCATATATTTTGATAGAATATGTGAAGAGGTTCTCTGAAGATGCCTTTAAATAAACTACAGAGAAAACATTCATTATTTCAGTAACTATGAACAATAATGTCCCAGAGAAATTAGAAACCCATACATTCTCTGCATTAAAATTTATTGGATTATTTACTAGCAATGTGATTTCCTCCCTGAAAACCATTTCATATTTATCTCTTACAAGCCTCTAGAAACCCATAGAAACCAAGAAAAAGTTGAGAAATTTACCATAATTAGTTTGGAAACAAATATTTATGGGCAAAATAAAAAGAAACAAATCCACATAAAAATACCCCAAATCAGATGCAGACTGTTGGGAAACCATCACTCAAGTTAAAGAGAAAAATCAGCAATGGGCCTGCTCGTCACAGGTGCCTGGATTCTCCCGAAATCTTTTAACTTGCCAGTTTTGGCCTTTTCAGACTTCCTATTCCCATACAGCTTCCTGTGAGTAATTACTTCACACAGACATTTCCGAACCATTTCTTAGCAGTAAATCTGTTACTTCCTTCTTTGTGCTGACCCTGAGTAACTTTACTCCCAATAACCTGGACAAATACCAGCGGAGTTTGGAATTTCAAGTGTTGCCAATAATCAGACTTGGCTTTCCTTGTACACAAGTATCCATGAAATTCAAGACTCCTTCTCCAATGCAAACATCTCAGGTCTTCCTCTAAGATAAGGTAAAGGCACTGTGAAGAGGGAGCATTTCAAACAGAGCTGATGTATAAAGACAGATGACCAAGCAAGACAACTGCACTGTATCACAACAAAAATGACCTTAGATTAATTTTATGAGAATGAACTTTCACAATAATGAAATATTAAAAGGTGTTTGATTACTCAGAACATCTTTTCAATCTCCTTAACATAAATGGTTACTAAAATAAGAAAAGATAAGCAGGCAAGTATTTCAGCTCAGAAGGCAGGTGAATCTATCTGTAGGTGAAGGAAATTCAGATTTGAAGATTTGCTGTTACAAGAAAAATACACAGCCACTGATGTGCTCTTTTTCTGCAAGTCTTAACAATTTCTGTCTTATGAACTTAACTAGTTATCACCTGGATCTTGCATTAGCAACCGTTTCTTTTATCTGCTTACACCTTGTAAGCCATTTTGTACAACAGACAGATATTGTATTATTCCACAAAATTCTACAGTAAATTTCACATTTGTAATGTTGTTAGAACACTATATTTTATGTTGTTACAACCATTCATCTCCTATGCAGAAGAATCATGCTTACCAACAGACATAAATTATGTCTCTCAGTCTGATGCATGTTTTAAGGGTGAGTTTAGACAGCCAGTTACAAAACTTTGCTCCAAGAACATAAAAGAAGAAATACAGACCATTCTGGAGTGGAGAGGGGTGTCACAGGGTCTTCAAATTTACAATAGGATATAGATTGGTATTATTAAGGAACCTAGGCACTCTGGGAATCTAAGTACATACACAGATACTGTTTCACCATCTAACAGCCTGAATAATTTCCTGAATAAATACAGTGAGCAGGCAGAGCTAAATTTCCTTCTCAGAATAATTGCCAGAAATGTTGAAAATTTCAAAGCAGGGTACAAAAGCACTGCACACTCACACTATTTAACAAGTGGTGGAGCTGACCCACAGCAGGAGCCCCACGAGCTGCTGTAACTCACCAGTCTGGCAGAAAACTAGGTCAGTAGCCCTACAAAAACACTACTTAAATTTCTGCCAGTTAGAGACTTAAAGCTGCTTAATGAGGGGTTCCAGATGAGTACAAGGGAGAGGAAGGAATACATAGCTAGAAGCAGCTGGAAGAGAAGCTGGAAAAGAGAGATTTTCTAATGGATTGCTGCTATAGAAGGATGACTAAATTGTTAGCTCCAGAATCTAAAGTCTCCTGCCTACTTCCTGAAGACTCTTGCCAGAACAAGACAAATGGGACAAGTAAGCAAAAGAACTCTTAAGTAACCCTCTGCCTCTCCCTACCTCAAAGGGCACCCACTGACCCAACCTCAACTATCGTTAACTGCAGACACTTCCTAAAAAGCAATGCTGTGCAAAAACAAAGTTCTGTATTCCCAGTTACAGTTTTATTCAGCATCTTTAAAACCACAGTAAATACCATCTCCACAGAGAAATTATTTCTGTTTGCCCTGAAAAAAAAAAAGAGGGGCAGCAGCAGAAAAGAAGAAGGTAGAGAGAGAAATGTATTTTGGGATAAATCTACCTACCTACATAAAAGAAGTGCAGCTAGAATCTTATATTAAACCTTTTAGAATAGAATAACTTACTATCTCATGGGTTACTTATTTTCAAAAAAACAATCAATGTGTTCTACCAACACAAACTGCTCACTAAACCAAAAACTGTATGAATGGTGGCAGTGTAACATCATTTGCAAATCACAATGCAAATCACT
>WEIV01006667.1:323650-340945 GCA_013390005.1 Calyptomena viridis | reverse complement strand
CAGACAAAAATTAAGAAGCAAGAAAGTTAATCTCCAATTCTGATATCAGCATTCCTGCACTCCACTAAATTTTCTTGTGCTTCCCAGTAAATCATCGAAATAACCTTTCTGTTATGCACCTGTAATTCTACTGTACTTTTTCATTACTGTAGTTTGAAACCTGCACCTAGTTGGCACATCTCCCACAGTAAAGAAACTACAGCTCAGTGTCCATGGTCCTTTCATTATGGTTTTAATATGGCAATACTGTAAGGCTTGGCAATTAGAGTATTTTAATTCAGGAATCTAATAAACACTACATCCTCTTTTTTGGAACTTGGATGCTTGAAGTTCCAACTGCCCAAAGATGACTTAAAATATAGCCTCCTAATTCCAAAGTCACTAATTTTAAGGCAATCATCCTGAGCTCTCTCCACACATACAAAAAGCCTTAAGAAAAACTACAAAGTTCACTATTAGTAAAAGCAATGGCTGTTACAAATAGAAAGGGAATGGAAATCAGTTGATCACAAGAAAAAAAAAAAACCAGGCACAACCATCTTAGTTTCATCATATCGGTATATCTTAAAATTCACCAAACTGCACTGACAAATTAGCAATATCTGAGTAAATCCATATAATCTGCTTTTATTGATTCTCAGATAGTAGCCCACTGGATTTCCCCACTCTAAACTCACTGCTTGAGATGTGAAAAAATAATTGCTTCAGAAAAAGTTAACAGAAAAGGCTCTCAGGGCTTCATAAGTCCATTTAAAAGTCCTCTTGAGCCTGGGAGTTTCTTAATATCTGCAGGGAAGGCAGGGCTCAGAATAATTCTACATGTACTAAGGCTCAAATTACCTCTTCTCTCTTCTGCACAGGCAGAACAGGCACTTGGAGAACACTGGACAGAAGAAAGAAAAAAGACAAAGGAAATACATAAATACGAAAAAAAAAGGAAATAAAAGTAATGAAATTCCATCAATGTGCTCATGTCCCTACACATAGTTTTTTCTTGTAATAAAAAACACAAAATATATTCACTGTCAAAAGAAAAGGGGAAAAAAAAGTGACACAGAGAACATTCTAGTACACTGCTGTTTCTAAGAAAAGCAGTGAAAGTATGTCAGAGTACAGACACTTGGAACTGCTAATTTGGGTGCAATTTAAGATTAGAAATTCACTTTCATCTAAAATAAGGAACATTCACCATGTGCCTACCAAATAAACACTTTTTTGCTGCATCATTAAAATATATTCAAGTAGTTGAGCAATTGTACACACTACCAAAAAAAACCCCAATTTAGTCATCTGTTCAGCTTTCTGAGCTGCTTATTAACCACCTCAGGAGCAGCTCAATCAAACAGAAAAAGAACATGAGTGGTTGATACAAAATAACAGATATTTGGAATCTGTAGCCTGTCTGGGATACTAAATTGAAGAAATTCAGTGGTCAGGAATGATTATAAAGATTCAGTTTAATTGATCAGAATTCAAAAGGCAGTAAGGTAAGACACACGCTAAAACACTCCCAAATATATTTCACATGACAATGTTTTCTCTTTTGATCTGTATGTATAGAATTGAAACAAAGTAGTTAACAGTGGTATGAAATTAATAAATGCATTTCCAAAAACAAACACTTCCTTTTAAAATTGGTGTCTCTAATAGTTGTATGTCCTGCAAAGAAACTACCACTTTTCAAAACTTTTCTCTATAGAGTATGTACAATACAATAGCTTTCACAACCAGCTTTCTATCATGATATATCAAAAAAACCATCAGTTTGGGATTGTAATGAAAAGATGGTGAAGTGGATGACAATGCACTGGGAGCCAGCAAACCAAATATCTGTTCTCCTTTAATGGTGACACAATAAGCAGCAGCGAGACAGTTCATCTCACCATGCTCTTTCTGTTGTCTATATACTTAAACTTTTTAAGTTTTTGCTCATTACAATCATTACAGTTAGGCCCCAATGCTCTTTTTTCTTTTAAACATCTGTACTGCAATAATTAGTGGCATGTGCAGAGCAAGTTCTCAAAATACAACTGGTGTTTCAAACAGAACACCCAGGGAATGAGACTTGTCTCCACATCCCAACAAAAAACAAGATTTATAGCAACTCAGACAATTGTTTAGAGGGGAAAAGCAGCTATTTTTAACTATTCTGCTTAGTGGCTGCACTTAAGGGAGGCTCCCATTTCCTTTCTTCATCTTGTGCAGCAGCCACAACTACTATTTCCTTTTCCCTCAGCTGCTTTTACAAAATTATCTGGGCTTGCAGCTTGCAACGATGCACCGTCTTCAACACCATCACAGGTTCAAAGCAAAAGCCAAATGCTGCTTCCAAACCAACTTCTGCCCTGAAGGGCAGCAGGCAACTTTACCTTTGAGTGCATCTATTTCTGTTCCACACAGAAATAGCAATCCTGAATTAGGTAGAGCCCTGACCAGGAACCAGCAGGCCAGCCAGGGGCCCAGATTTCAGGTGCTGGCATACAAGTGCTCTAGATTGTGCTGATTAAGCACTGCTACTTGGTGTCATCATCTGCACTGGGGACAATTTAACTCAAGCACAGGAATCTGCAGAGACAGACAGCACTGTGTGAATTGTCAGCTCCTGATGGCCAAAAGCAAATAAATGGTGGATTATTAAGAGGAATTTAAGAGCTTCTCTCTAGGAGTATTGTTGCTGAAATCCTAGTTAACTCTGACTCTCATTTAGTTCTGTTTATTTTAAAGTTATGAGAGGTTTACTATCATATGCTAAAACAAGTCTTTGGCAGTCCTTAACAGAAATGGGATAAATGCTACCATATGCCAGGTATGGGACATGAGAAAGGAACTCCATCTTTTTCCTCAGATGGAGACATGTGAGATGAAGACAATATTTGTATTCACATTTGTATACATTTGGTGAATAAAAACCGGAAGGATGGGAAGGGCAGAGCAAGCCAAGGCTGCAGCAGTTCTAAGCTAACTTCCAAAGCCTGATCTCATCAGTCTTGCACAATACAACTCCAAACAAAAAGATGAGAATTAAAAATAAATCTAGCAGAACTACAAGGAAAGGTATCTGCTATCACACTAATAGATAATAGCCATAGATCATAGAGAGCATAATGATTTTCTTTTTTAACTGTCACACCCACCCTCCCCTGCCACACAGCAGTTGACACCTCTGACACTAATTTTGGTTTTCTTCTACACACAGTGAAAAAATGCGTTACCAGCTTGTCTTTAAAAAGTCCTGGAACGTTTTAATAAAATGCACTATAGGAGAAATAGTTTGGGAATCTGTGGCATGGAACCTGTGTATTCCCCAAGGACTGGAATAGCCCTTCACACAGAGATGAATGAACTACTCTCTCCCCAGATCTTAACCAAAGCTTCATTTGATTCTTCTGAAAGCATTATTTAAATATATATCTGAAATCACTTCCTTAATTACTCACTCAAGCTCATGCAAGTTTAAAAGGAGTTTAGTGGATGAGCCACCTCTCCTGGGCTATCCTGAGCCACGTTTAAGTAGGCAATGACTGTCCTGTACTGCCTCTAATCTCAGCCACTGCATTTCCCCCAGGACAAATTATACATTCACAGAGGATCTGTCAACCAAGATTCTCAGAGTTTGTGTTCTGCGAGACAACAAAAGTAGAAAAGTAAAGGATTTCCACTTTTTGAAAGCATACCAAAAGAGTTGGAGAAGCTGAGCATTCCTTTAGGGAAGAATAAACTTCAGTCTTTTGCACTTCCTTTATGCATCCCAGTTAATCTGAGCACTTATCAAAGATCTCTTTTTTGTAACATGATACAGCTCATTTATTTTAACTAAAGAGAAGAAATGCATAAAACAGCAATGTCCAAGTGGAAATAAAAATGTCCTTCTACAATAACTGAAATAAGGTCAGTAAGTGGAAAATTAAGAAGAGAGAGTATCAAGAAAGAAGCACACATGAAGGACTGCCTCTGAACTGGGGGATATAACATCCAAGGGGAACAGAGAAGCAGGAAGGTCTGCAACTGTGAAAATTTATTCTCTGCAAGAACTTGAAATTACCCCTTTTTTCACCAAATGAGGCAGATACCCTGCAGAGAAAAATACTTTATAAAAATTGGCACAGTTATGCACAAAGCAGCTAAATTAAGGTCAGACAGATAGTTGTTATAATGACATTTAGGGGATTTATAATGCTCTTCTAAGTAATTCTGGTTTTGCTAGTGAAAACAAAACTACAGAATTGTGCTCATTCTCTGCTAAACACATTTTCATCTTCCCTTCTTTAAATGTTCCACCTGGATCTTAATCTGCAGGATTATCATCTCATGCTCACGCAGAACAATTGACAAAGGAGAAGGAATGATGTCCACAAAACCAGTTAACATAAAATATGAAATTACAGCAGTAAGTTACTTAATTTATCCTGCAGCAACTCTGCATGTGAACACTCACAACTTCTTTCCAAGAGCTATTTTAACACTTACTGCAGGTTAGGAGCATGCACATGGTCAATCAAAGCAAAGCAGTTGGCAAACTGGTTTCCATCTGAACTCCTTCTGTTCCTTTACATCTCTTTGTTCAAGAGTTTTTAACATTTATCCTCAAGCTGTCATAGTGCATCTCACTGCTTCTGCCTCCTGTGCTATCAGGGGCATCTGCTGTTTACTGTTTGTCCTCACATCACCAAGAAAACTTGAAAATACTTTTCCACACTGTCCTCAATAGCTCCCACATTTTTCCTTTCAGAAGTCCTCCTCAACAAATTCTGGTAGTGTCTACATGGAGATCAGGCTAACAAATCCAGTAGAACTATTTAAACTGGGCTTACTTTCTGCTACATCACACTTTATCTTTGAATTCTCCTATGCCTTGGAAGTAGACATCATCCCCTTTAATAAAATAAAATGCAATAAAAAAAGCCCTTTCCCTGTAAACGTTGTATGAAAAAGTCAAAGCTCACTCTATTACCTTCAATTAAAGGGAGGTGAGTCTCTAATAGTGCTTCTTAATACTTACTGCTATAAAAGTGCACTTCAAACTTCCTCCCACCTCAACTAGATAATGAGCTTTTCCTTCAATCAAATATAATTAACTATACAGCAATTCATTAAACCATTTCTTTCAAAAACCACCACCTCTATGAGATGAGAAGGAATCAACATTCTGCAGTTCAGATCGCATCCTTTCAAGTGAAGACCCTTAACTCGAGGAATTGCATTGCTGCTGACAGCACTGAGCTCTCTACCTTTCCATGTGCCCACCACAGCACATTCTTTAGCTGCAAGGTCACTTTGAAGAAGGTGATTAGCCTTCCTTGTTTGCTGCAGGATGAATGATGCTCTCCTGCCTGTCTAGACTGAGACTTGATGGAATGCAGTTACCTCTGCACCTCGTATTCCCACACCTCAGGGAAGTGAAGCAAGACCCAGTGTTATCAATTAAGCACTGAAACTAACAGCTTTATGTAATTGCCACAAAGGAATTTACTATCAGATTCCATCACATACGTCATCCTCATGTGCTGTTAAACATTTCAGCTAAATGTAATAACTGTTTGTATGTGGTATTCCTAGATTTTAAACTATTTAGTTGCAGGTATATGTTGAAAGCACATGTCGGTAACAAAGGCAAATTCATTACATGCTTATTCTAACCATCCTAAAAAGAATAACAAAACCAAGGGTGGAGAAGGGTGGGCAAATCTAGGAAAGAATCAAGACACAAATACCTTGTTCTGTAATAACACTGGTAAACATCCAACCAGGATGTCTAGCTTTATCTGGAGAAGAAAGGATATTGCAATAGCCTTACTTCTCAGTGTTTCCTGGTAGTCTCACTACAATGTCTGATCTCCAAAATCTGTGTCAAGTTCAAAGAACTAACAGTAAATCTGAACAAATGAATAAAGTATTCAAAACACTGGAATACTAAAAAAGCTGGTGGGATTAAAACAGCATCTTGTATAATAAGCATCTGAAAATAGAATATAACTGTACTGAACTTCAACATCCCAAAGTGATTCTGGGTTTAAGCTTATAGCATGAATACAAATATATGAGAAAAAAAGCACCACTGTATCATTACTAGTATCACATCAGCACAGAAGGGGAAAAGTGACTTATTTAAATTTCCATTCAAATAGAGAACATTGAAAATTTATGTCATTTTCCCCTCAGTAATCAGATACAGAAGACAAGCTAGATGGTAGAGTAAAAAAGTTCAGTATTTAGAATTATCTTGATTTATCTTCAATTAGAAGCCTGTCAACATCTTTGAGGTTTTATTTTGCATTACATGCATGAACATATTGCAGGAAGTCTGGAAGTGATACATAACAGCATCGTTAAATGTTAAATGTTGAATCCCAATGCCTGAAAACTATGGATTTAACTCCACTTGAAGATTTGAACTTGGCAGAAAAGGTACAATATGCACAACAAATACATGAAACCTGTCACCAAGGAGGAACAGGATCTCTTCTTGCCAGTAGTAAAGCAACATTAAAACATAGATAATACTTGTAAAACTCCACAGCCATTGAATCACTTCAGTACTGATTGTGACAAATATTTAAGAAAAATTTCACAGAAGATTAATCCTAACCAAATACCAGGAGGTAAAATCATACAAAGGACTGAGATTCTAAGCAAGTTCTTTGAGTTAGTATGACTGTGGATTATTCAAGGTATGTAAAAACAGGCTCAGTAAAGTTTTGCATTATTTGCCACATAAAACCACTTTTTAAAAGTTGACATTTTGGTTTTCATCTGTTTCTTTACACTCATAGCAGTTCAAACAAAAACTTGCTGCTGCTATTTTCATAAGCACTGGCTACAAACAGTGCAGTCCAGACAGAATTCTGAGGGACATATTCTGGATTTACTGGCAATTTCAGATGCTTTCTCACTTAACTAGCACAAGCTTCTTTCTGAAACAGGACATAGAGAAGGAGTAAGAACACAATGCACATTGCCCTGTGTGCCACACATAATTCATTATTCTGCACAATCACTCCCCTGGTTTTTAATGAGAACCTTAATTAACTGTGAGGCTTTTTTACTTTCCCACCTATCTTCCTTCATTATTTGATCACCAATTCTGTTCCCAGTTTTGTTTACACTGTGTTAAAAGCCTATTTTTTATATTTCTGCATGCCTTATTATGTTCTCAGCTCTGCTCTTTTGTTACTAACCCTTCTCCCACTCTCCCAAAACCAGTCAAGAAAATCAAGTTGTTGGCCAAGATATCACTGACAATATCTGCCCCATTTTGCAGACCTTCACTTCTTCAAGATGAAAGACTTTGTTTTGATGACTGCTTCAAAGTACATAACATCTGCATAGCTGTTTGCACATTTAACTCTTCCATTCCTCCATAGAACCCAATTCAACATCCCTTTTAGCACATTCCTTCTTAAACACCTCTAGATTTCCTCAGCGAAATGACTCCTGCTCAGAGTATTCTTACCTGTCTCATACATTATGGCACCACTTATTATTCAAGTGTCTTAGGATCTCACTGATTTTTTTTTCCCCCTGCACATCACAAAGTGAGAAGAAAATATACTTATATTCTCAAAGTGAAACCACAAAGATGTTTGAGTTGTATTATTATTGTATCACTAGTCTTTCTTATTTCACACACACACAACTTCTCCCCATTTTTAAAATTCATTTACTATGTCATGTCATAGTTGAACTGTGTATTCCTGTGCCCAAAGGCCACATCTTCAATTTTAAGTAGTGTTATAGTCTGCATACAGATTAGTAAGATAATAATGAAAGGGTTATTTGTTTTGCACACAAGCATTCTATTCCACTATTTCTTAAGATAAGGAAAGCTAAATTTGCTGACAGCTTCATTAATGGTACAACTTCTCTGACAGGAAACAAAGCAAAGAAAGTCTATTTGCCACTTTAGATATTTCTAAGTCTATATGGAAAAATTCAGGAAAAATATTTACCAGATTTAAAATTCTCAGCTAAAACAATGTGAAACAACTGTAACCAAATAATTGTGTTCTGCTGCAACAGCATTAACTACTAGAGATTAAATTTAACTAAAATTTAATTAGGCCAGATTCATCTAAGCATAACTAAAAGAGAAATTATTTAACAGGTCCTGATAGAATTTGGATGTAATTAATAAGTGTAAAGTTTACCCATCATACAAGATAAGCCACTTTTAAGGACTTTTTGGAAATTAAAAACGCCATGCAAACACCAAATTTGCTAATACTAAAATATTAGGGTTTAGCAGTGAAAGCATATTGGTATGCTTGAATTTTGGTAACATAGTGAGTACGTAAGGATACATATACATACAGGCACACGCATATAAACATGTATTACAAGTCATCTTCACTGTATCTATGCAACACACAATAGAACTGGGGATTTACCTATATTCTATACAAAAAAAGTTTACAGAGATCCAAATACCACTACAGGAGGCATGAGGAATGATTTATCCTACTGCTTCCACATCTTTTTTCACTCATTTAGATTCACTGAGTCATTCATCCCTGCCTGCAAGCCCAAGTAAGAATAGCACAGAACACTGGAACAAGTTCTTCCACTTCTCAGCCGAGTCCTACTCAAATACCAGGAGGAAGCCCAGCGAGACAGGAGTGTGAGCCCTTGTCTCCTGCTCCTGGCAAAGCCCAGGCCTGGGTGGCTATTTCAATCCCAGCAGCTGCTCCAGCTCCAGCTCCCTGGCCTGGGCCATTACAGATAGAAATAAAGGAAAAGAACTTCAAACATGCAAACATAAGAAATGGACACCGCGGTGGCATCCAGACGAACTTCATTACAGGGTTCTTTTTATCCTTCTCTGATTGCACTGAAATTATTTTAATCCAGAAAGCTTGTTCTTGGGCTAAGTGCCTGCTTTGCATATATATGGCAGTGCCACTGCCTAACTAGAAACATAGATGCTACAATTTTACTACTACAATCTCAGTTTTCTTCAGCTTACTATACTGGCTTCACATACCATTCATATCTCAGACAGCTAAATGCAATAAAACTTTATATTTAAGAACAACTAATCATTTAAAATTCCCCTAATTTTCAGATAAGGCCTTTGTCTGCAAATAAATACAGAAAAACTATTTCTAGTGTTTAGGTTTTAAACACATAAAAGGACTGACAGAAGTTCACAGCATATACCACGTTATCTACAGCATATAGCATGTCCACATCAAGACTTCTGCAACTTAGAAGGTACAGGGACACAAAGCCTCTCAATGAAATCAGCTTTACTGACTTCTCTCTGAAGAACAGCACCAGAGGGAAGAACTAATTTTCAAGTAAGTTCAGCAAAAAACTAACTACAACGGAACTACTCCATCACTAACAAAAGGAAGCATTTTTTACAGTGGACAACTAAACATACTACTGTAAGATCATTTATTTAATACAATCATTACTATAGAAAATAGCTTTAATAGTAACATAACCCATTATTTGTCCTGGTACCTGTTTGTCAAGTCTAACAAAATTTCAAAATAGCAAAGGCTTGTGGATTAGCTTAAGTTCTTGGAAAAATCTAATTAAGGTTCTCTAATATGGATGGTCTAGGAGTTTTGTTCCAATTTGCTGCCTTGGTTGCAGAAATAAAATGTTTTATTTTCCACAGAAGCCAAACCATTCTGAGGAAGTCTCATAAGGCAAAAGCAAGAGCAGTAGGGCATGTTTAGTCAGTCATTCTTGTCCCTGAACTACCTTAAAGCTCCTTACACCAGGTAAACCTGACCTCTGTGACTTATGCAGAGGGAAGTGCTCTTCAGGCCAAGAATGACGAGCTTGAGAGATGACACTGCCAACGCCCAACACTTTGATATTAATTAAGAGCTCCATTCTCTAATCTATAAACTAAAGAGCCCAATTAACATACATGACCTACGATCATACTTAAGAGTGATGTCACTAAAAAAAAAAGCCTCTAACCCATATTTTCTTATATCCATCCTGCTTCCAGCTCAAAATAGAAAAGTATATGTAGTAGGACAAGGAGAACAAATGTAGTATCTGCTTTTGGCTACACATAACAGTAAGAGCTGCTGTGCACCACTGCCAGCACTACCTTGCCCACTTGCTCTTTGCAGTCAGTCCAGCAGCTCAGAGACACCTGTACCACTGCCTGTGTCAGTGTCTGCCACTTCCTCCAGCCCAGAAGGTGACAGTACATGCCTTCCCATTACTCCTGCTTAAACAAATAGTAAAACTATTTTTCATGCACTTCACAGATTGAAGCAAGTACAATACATAGCAAACACATTCAAAGGGCCCACAAGAAAAGCCTAAAGTTACAGCACTGTTGAAAAGAACGTAAGGAAACTTAATGTGTGGGACACCTGAACTACAGGACAGTCAATTGAATCCAGTTTTGAAAGTATGAAAAACAATGCATACCACACAAGTTACTCATACACACTGTGAAGTTCATAAATGGATGACAGCCATTCTTTAAGGTGATTTGGGCATTGTTTTGCAAGTTCAGTCAAAAAAATTGGCTACTACATTGTCTCAGAAACACCAGTTGTTCCATAAGCAGCAAAGAGCCTATAAACGTGACCCTCCTCCCACACTTCTTAGCCAACTCCCACACTTCCCACAAAAGGGATCCCTCATTCTCCCCCAGATCTCCTACAGTATACTGAGTGAACAGAAGACAAAATATACTGTGCTTAATCCAGACCAGTGTATGCACCAGCATACTTGCAATCACCCCTGCACTGACTGGGCAGTCAGTTTTAAGCAAAAAGAATTACCTGGGCTGAGTTTTGCTCTTCTTTCCACTTGGGAAACCTCTACCTGGGAATTGCAAATTAATCTCTCGAGACTTTTAGCATCTTCCACATATGTTTGAAATTGACCACCAGATTCAGAAGTTAGATACAGAGATGGAAGGGTTCACAGATGTCAGTGACAGTCTTCTGTCTCCATAGTGCCTATTTTTTCTTCCTTCTCTCCCAGCAATAATAAACCAAAGAAAAAATACAGAGTACTGAGAGATGTAAAAGGTACAGGCATTTAGAGTTCAAAACAAAAAATCCAATTTGATGCAAACTTGAGAAGGCAATTGACAAAACCAACACATCCCAATGACTTGAAACAAAATGCCATCATCACCCAAAAGCTTGTGGTTTCCAAACTTACAAGACTGACAGAAAAGGAGGAGGGTAAAGGCAGCATCTAAATGATTTGGTCTCTCACTCATTCTCACAAAAGAGAACAGAAATNCCCCCAACCTCTGTTTCACAACTATGCTTGCTTTCTCTCTCCAGTGCAAAATTCATTCCACTCATTCTCCACACACGTCTGACAAAAGTTTAGACACTATCTCTGTCTGGCTGTCTAGTATGCCTTGGTTTTCATCCCACAGCAAAACAGATTGAATCCTTCATCCTTTCATATCTCTCCTGTCCAAGCCTTTCTTCCTCCTTGTCACACCCCCAGACTGACCTCTCTTATCAGATTCCACTCATGCCAGCTCAGCCCAGCTCCCAGATCTGCACTTAACAGATTAACAGACCCCTCAGGTCAGGAAGGCACCATCAGAAATCAAAATTTTAGGAAGAACATAAGTTTTCAAAAACAGTTTGGAAATTGCAATAATTGCATTTTAAAACACTGATGGTCAGCTCAAGGTTTCCATCACAAATTACTGTAGCCAAGCTCCAGACAGTAGACTTCAACACAGGCACTCACCAAGACTGATATTCCCTGTATGTTCGGGTGGATTGCTACATATTAATTAAGGCATATCTTAAAAATGTTGCATTAGAGAAGAAGGGGAAAAAATATTACTCTTGCCTTATGAAAATTATGATAATTAAGCACTGTAACAGGATAGACTACTTAGATAGGCTGTGAAATCTCTCTTCACTAGAGATTTTAGAGATGTTAGACCAATATTATTGTACTTACACATGACCATGGAGGAAACAGGAGAAGTCACTTGGGCCTTATGCTTCTGTCAAAGTATGTTTCAGAGGAAAAAAAAAAAGGAGGGAAAAAAAGAGGGGGAAAAACCCACCAAAAAACACTCCAAACAAATAGAAAACATGACTGACCAAACAACAACAACAAACCCTAAAAACCTCCCCACAGAAAATCAGTTTGCATAATGAAATGTTAGTCTGCTGGAAAACAGTTCTTGTATTTCACTTATTTTTAAAATTCAAATTCAAGCAGTGAGCAGCTCCACTAAGTCTACAAGCTTAATAAAATTAATACTTGCTGCCTGTAAGCTATGCACAGATGCCAGTCCTACCCAACACAAAGCATCACCCAGCCTGTTTTATTGAGGGCATAAACATTTTGTTCCAAATGAAACTTTACACTTAGCTCACAGCCCTGGCTATAAAGTTAGATTCTACCCAGAAAATGACAGCACATTTTCATGGCACAGCCAGACTGAGTCCAAATACAATACAGCTCCAGTGCGATGCACTCTGTTGTTAGGAATAAAACATTTCTGAAGAGGCCTACGTAACAACTTTCTCGTCTCTCTGGTGAGAAAGGTGGAGGAAGGTGGCATCTTCCAAGGAAACAATGCCAATGACAGACTACTGAGAAATACTTAAAGGAATATAAAAAGGATGGGGGATGCAAAAGTCAACAAATTATTTTTTAAAGAAATTTGTAAAAAGTGCTAGAGAGCTGGCATCAAAACAATCACTTCAATAAACTTCACCATAAGAATGATATGAAATACAGTTATGCTTCTCTCTTTGTCCAGAGTGAAGTGAGGTTTGCCTGCCTTCACCAGAGAAGGACGGACAGACAATTCAGCCAACGTTTTGTATGTGGTTCCTTTGAGGGTAAAAGCATCCACACTGAAACAAGGTATCCGTGTAGTGTCTCGGGGCTTGAAATTTGGGTTCCTTGGCCACCAAAAGAGTGCAGCTTCCATTTCCTCCCAGGCTGTGCCTACACTGCACAGTGCAGCACCCAAGAACTGAAGGTGGCTTGGGAACTGGAAAAGAGCTCTGCTGAAATATCACAGAGGTTCATACAGGCCGATTTACCTAAGAGGAAAAAGGCTCTTCTCGGCGAGGTCAGCGGCTCTGTGCAGAACCCTGGGCTTTCACAGCTACACTGTTGCTTCACACAAGTAGGCAGCTAATGAAGCCTAGTCTGGCGTCCAGGCTGTGCTTGTACTTGTGGTTCTCCATCAGGCACCACTGTGCTCCTCAAGCAAACAGCCTTGTTTCCATCTCCTAGACTAGTACTTCTGAGACAGCTCCCAAGACACACAGAAAAATAAATTTCATTTTTATATTACATCTGAACAACCCATAAACAATGGATATAATTTTAGTAAATAAGTAAAAATTGGGATGCAGATAGGTTTAAAAAAAACCACTGTATGCAAAATACATAGAGTCAGTTACTAATTCAAAACATTGAATTAGAAAAACTGAGATGAACAGCTTAAGGAGGCTTTTTCTCATGTCACACAATTCATATTTCAAACAAATTATGTTGAGATACTAAAGTAACTTTAACTGGCAAGACAGAATTAAATAAAGATGCTTCAGCTCACTCATTTTAATTAATAATTAAAATGATCATTAAAAAAAAATATTTCAGTGTCTATCCAATTCCTTACACACTTCAATTTTTACAGCCCTGTTGAACCACACAGATACAGATTTATGGAAATACTCCCAAAGATAAAAGTATATTCTGTTTGCTTTAATTTTTACTTTATCCTTTCTGCAAATAATTTACACATTAGACAATGGAATGCTGTCTACCCTGGACATGCATGAAGAAGGAAAAGTGGTTTAGTATTGCATATCACAGAATGCAAGCAAGTGAAATGAGGAAAGATTACATCGTTAATATCTGGTCTGTATGAACACCCAAACAAAGTTCTTTAGCAATACTGGGGAACAGCTCAAAGGTTCACCAACCACCTCTTCAGGCACAAACCCTCAAGATTAACACATCAAAATCCTCTACAACTTAAAGGCATATAAATATGCCTCCTAGTTCTACGCAAAAGATTTAGAAATAGGTATTTCAAATAATTTGAGAAATAAAGAATAAAGTGGCCCAAACCATTTTTGTCCAACACTATTTTTTAAACCTCTGCCTAACACTATTATCAGCAAAATGTCCTCACTGTAGCATTTCTCTTTACAAGGACTAATAAATGATTTAAACACAGAGTTACCAGATAACTGCTAAGATTTGTATTTTATAGAGGAAGCCAGTAATATTTTACTCCTAATAATTAGCAAATACTACTAAATTGAGAGCTAGTTTTTTATTATATCTTCAATTACAAAGGTGAAGGAAGAACCACCTTCTTTTTTCATTCATATTCCAGATTGTGAGTGGAACTATCATCTCCAGCCTCACTGTAAGCTTTTTTTCTCATCATCTTCTTTATGCATCTTTTCATCTTCCCTTTCCTGTCCATACCAAGCCTTGGTCTTTGTGGAGCTCTTCCCAAAGAGAGAGATTCTCCTCCAGACAGAAACTTAAAATCCCGATATGAAAATACTTTCACTCTGATGTCATAATTTTGCATTTATAAACACTCAATTCTATGCAGTGCTGAGATATAGTATCCATTTAGTAACCAGAAGTAAGAATTAATGGGTTTCAAAGCTACAAAGGCAGCATTTTCACTCTGATGGGAGCATACAGTTCATACTTTGGGGGAGGGGAAGAGAAGAAAGAGTGTTGGCTCTTTCATGAACATAAAAGGGCAGAATTACACATTAGTGTAGCTTCCCCATGTATAGACATTTTTTTCTGAAATGCAGTGTAAACTTAAAATCAACCACTAGATTCCAAATCATCCATGTAATTACTCTTACAGAGAATTATGACCAAGGTTTTTTAAAATGGGAATTGTTAAAATTTCACAATTAGGAAATAAATCACAATGGGAAAATAGGTCCCTATTCACAAAACAACCAACCAAGCTGGCATCATTAATACCCTTTCAGCAAGGCAAACCCAGAACTGAAATACTGGGAACGCTGTTGCCAGGTCAGAATTGAGGTGAATTGGCAAACCCGTGCAGATGGGCTCCCACCACACCTGCCCAGCCCTTGGCCTGCTACAAATCCCTACTCACTCCTACAGTAACCCTTCTCCTTCATCAGGACACAGAAATTACCAACTCACTGAAGTTTTCACAAAGGGGAAAAAAGCCTACACTTTTTAAAAAACACATTTGAAAGAAAAGTTGAGCTGCTGGGCAGTCTTGATTCATATGTGCTTTAATACCAAGAGTTTTGACCTTCAGAAGTCCCTTCCCCCAGATGAAAAAGGGGGAAAAAAAACACTCCTCAAAAACTACCACAGAGAGACGCTGCAGACATCAATCTAAAATAAGGGCAGTCAAAGGTCAGGATAATATAGGCAACATGAAGATTTTAATTGAAATGTCTTGCTGAAAAAGATCTCTTAATAAGCAGAAGCAAGAAAATCAAGGACTATCGAGTCAGAGTTATGAAGAAACTGCCTAAACACGTGTCATTTACAGGATTTTCCTAATAATGACACCAAGTATCTTCAACTTTGAGAAATAAATTTTAAGACCTCACTGAAATATAATACGGAAACTACCAATAGCTTGTTGGGTCATCTTCGTAAGATTCCACAATTTTCTTAGGAAGATTCACGTATGAACTATACACAGCAGATTACAAAATAACACCAAAAAAAGCAAGCACTGCAAATTGGATCCCAGTCAGTACAACGACACAAAAATCATAGGAGTCTCCCAAAACGGCTGTTAAATGCATATTGCAAGAACAATTGGTATTACTGCCTGACAAAGCCGGGTAACATTCAGAAGGCTCCAACACGCTTATCTGTCACCGTGACAGAAAAGCAAAGGATGCCAGACCAATACACATCTCTCTTCCAGTACTCTACATATCTAACACAGAGCTTCCGAACGCAATTAAAAATATTACTAGTGTCCAAAAATATGAGTAAGGATGCTCTTAGCATATCTGCTTCCAACTTCTTGTTCTTAAAAAAAAGAGTACTCTTCAAGATCTTTCAGCATTCCTCAACAGTGTTGTTACTGCTCTATAATAATAGAAATAGCTATGTTATTGTTCTATAATCACAAGTAACAATAGAAATAGCTACATTTTTACTTCAGATATCCAAGAAAAAAATACATATTACAGTAAGTCTGTTATCAAACTGCAGCCCATGTTTAAGGCCCGTAGAAGCACCGATGCTGATAAAATTAAAAATGGCTGTGCCCGAAGATCCCACAGCAGAAACAGGCACAGCTCTGCTGCCGATTAAAATATATATTAAAAATTCCTGCATTACCTTACAAAGGGCGAGGTATGCAAAACAAAAAGACTATATATATTTCCAAAACTGAAGTAAGTTATTAAACAAGAGATGCAGAGCTAGGCAAAGCATACTTCTTGAGCGCAGGTCGAGTTCATTTACATAATAAAGCAGATTTTATTCTCCGAGACCCTGAACGTATCGGGATTTCAAAACTTTTATCAGGCTTCGCCACTGAAACAGATGCAGACCACTTTGTAAGGAGACACAGATGTACCCAAATACCAGCGGACCCCACCCCCTTCCCGCTGCCAAAATGGCCAGTTCGTTACACCCAGTGGCTACTCACCAGCCGCAGTGCTGAGCAGCAGGGTGGCACTGGAGAGCAGGAGCACCAGCACAAGGTGCTGCAGTGAGGCAGGCATACCTGGGCAAGCCACGGTTCGAGACAGAAGGAGGAAAAAAAAGGGGGGTAAAAACAACCAAAAAACGCCGAGAGGAAATTCTTCGTGCTTTCGCACAGCCTTCCTCGACTCTCTCGGTTTTACAATCCCGTCTGGAAGGGCAAATGGCAGATGAGAGGAGCCGTCTTCGCTCTTACTCCATTACAGCCGCCCGCCTTCATGCCTGGGAAGCCGGCAGCGCTCGGCGGACACGGGGAAAGCGCCTGGCTCTGCCTCCCAGCCCCGAGGCATCTCCCCCGCCGGGGAGGACGGCGGCACGCTCCCGACCCCGCTGGGAACCGGGCTATTTCCCACGCAGCTTCACGACATCGAAGAAAGAGCCCGGTTGGGCAGGGAACATATCCAGAAGCGCCCACAGAGGTGTCAGTCAACGCGGCCCCCGCGGGCTGGCCGGGGCACGGAGGGCGAGCTACGGGCTCACGGCAGCGCCGCGTCCCATTCCGGCAAAGGTCTCTGTCCTCTGGCCGCCCCTCCTCGCTGCCTCACGCTCCGGGGAAGGCGGCGGCGAGGCGCCCCGCTTTCACGGCTGCGGCTGCATCCCGGCCCATCTGCCTCCCGC
>WEIV01006667.1:274306-323622 GCA_013390005.1 Calyptomena viridis | reverse complement strand
GCCCCGCACCATAGAGGTGGCTCCAGGTAGGCAGAGAGGGGCCGCCCGGGCGGAGCTCCGCCACGCTGTGGGAGGGGGCGTGGGGCTCCCAGCGCCGCCGAGGCGGAGGGCACCGCCACGGGAAGGGGAGATGCGGGAGAGGGGCGGCTCCGTGCGATGAGGAAGGCCCCGGCGGACTTTCGCGGGAACGCCGCGGGAAGGCGGCGAACGGCCCCCCCCAGGCAGCCTGTCTGTCAGCGAGTCTGTCATCAGAGAGGCGTGAGCTCAGGAATCACGAAAACCGCCTATAACAACAAGAAAAAAACGTTTAGCAGGCTCTGAGATTGCATCAGCTTTGAACTCTGTGGCCTGCCTGTCAGACACCCCGGGGCTTCTGCCTCGTCCTCTAGTTCAAGCCCCCGTTATCTTTGTCCCTGCGAGCTACAAGCACTGGCCATACACCTACTGCTGTCCGTCGGTGAACCCAGGCAAGTCACGGAATCACAGGATCGATGAGGTTGGAAAAGACCTCTCGGATCATCGAGTCCAACCCATGACCGAACACCACGGTATTAACTAGACCGCGGCACTGAAGTACCACGTCCAGTCTTGCCTTAAGCACCTCCAGGGACGGTGACTCCACCACCTCCTTGGGCAGCCCATTCCAACAGCTAATCACGCTGTCTGTGAAGAATTTCTTACTAATGTCCAATCTAAAGTCAACCCAGCTTCAGCCACCCGACTCTCTCAAGAAAAACCATTATCTGCTTCTTCAATTAAAGAGATTTTATGATTTCAAAACAAAGATAACGTCATCCCACAAAATGTTTGCATGCTTTAACCTTTGCTATATTGCACAGGACTAAAGAGATAAATCAAGGCCAGCATCTGATGGGAGAACTGTGATTGGAATGTACTGTCTGATGTTCTGGCCTAGCAAGGCTCTTTCAAACAAGTTTTACTGGCTGTAGTGTAGAAAAAGGTTCTTAAGAACACCTTGCATATAGAAGGCACCTTCATATCTGGGCTTCACCAAAGGTTTGATTATGGGAAATTCTTCCTTGTGCCAAAATTCCTACACCAGTTTCAAGAATGGCATACAAGGAATACAAATTGAAAAATCCAATTCCACACTTCCAAATATTAAATGCAACTACATTGTATATACAAATTATATAGTTGCAAATCAGAGTTACAGTTTCAGTGATAATAAAAGGTTTCTGCTTAGCTCCATTCCTCTTCACAAGCCATAACAAGTCAAATACATGTAATCTGATTCTTCCTCATCAAGAAAATTATTAAATAAATTCTAATAGAATTTTCATCATTGTGATGCTTTGGCCAGAGACATAGTTTGACATTCCTAGTGTCAAGATGAATTTATATGGCTGATAGTTATAAAAATGTTTTTTAAAGTTTCCTACAATATCTTTACTTCAAATCTATGCAGATCTAACATGGATAGTGGTGAAAGACAATAAAATATAGAATCCCAGATTGCAATTTGTATTGCCACTTTCCAGAATTGCAACCACATGTTAACCACAGTATCCTTCCTGTTATTTGTGGAATGTGAACTGTCAAGAAATAACCTTTAGAAGCAAAAAAAAACCCAAAACAAAACAAAACCAGCAGCCAGAACAGTTTTACCTGCAAGAAAGGGAAAAACCCCCAAACAACATTGAGAATTTTTTGCAGGCCCAAGGTCCAAGTTCTTTTTTCTGGTTCAGCAAAGATACCAAACTACGCAACACACCTTCTGTCCAGCTGTACCTACCAATAAAAGAAGTGAGATTTACAGTGTTCAGAGAAATCAAGAACCTAACTATGTGGGTTGCACAGCACTTTCCCTGTTTAGATGGTAAAATAAAATTACTGTAATTGTTTATGATGTGTACGGAGACCTGTTCAGCCTGAAATAAATGACCAAAGTCTTGCTTGTTTTAATGGTTCTAGTTTTGGCTCATTAATTAATACTACGAGTTGTTCTCCATAAGAAATTGTACAAAAGCATACATTCTGCCTTAAAATACCCTTCTTTTTTTTTCTCTCCACAAAATGGATTGGGTATTTGTTCTGTGTTTTCCTAACAAGAAGGTGCAAGACATGCCATTTTTACTACAATTATTTCCTCTTAGTTTCACAAAGAGCCCAAACCTGATTAAGAAAACACCCTTGCGAAGGCCACAGGGCTGTGAATCTGATTCACCTGAGCTTATATCAAGTCCTTGGACTAATCTCACAGACTTGCAATCCCAGCAGTTTGCAAGAATTTCCCCTCCTTCCCTAACTTATTTTGAATTCTGCAAAAGGTCTTCTCTGCAAGGGCAGGATCATCCTAGCCTGGTGTCGTTGTGAATGCCACAAAGAGCCCCTGGCCATGCACTGGTGCAGAGCAGGAGCTTCTGCACCCCTGTTTCTCTGGAGCTGGCAGGGCCAAGGAGGGGCTGTCCCCTGCTTCACCACATGGATGTGGAAAGAAATCACTACTGTCTAAGCACAGAAGCAGCTTCCTTTTCCCACGGTGGTGAGAGGAAATTGGAGATCTAAACTGTCACACTTGAACTCACCCATTGTTATGTGCTTGGACAAGAAAATATTTATAATACTTTCTGTGATATTGTTTTATCTGTAAGCAAGGATTTCACTAGCCTAATATTCAGCAATGTCCAGTAAGACCTGCAGAAAAGTACTCAGGATAATGAAAACTTGCAGAGCCACAGCGCAGTAAATCTGTGCTGCAGGTTCAGGTAAAGGTAGGAGAGAGATAAGAGAAAACATGTGAAATTTACCAAGATTTAAAAACCAATATTCTGACTGAAGCACTGTATTTTCATGAGGAACAACTTTGACCAATGAGACAACACTATTGAACTTAACAGAGACAAGACTGTTAAAACATAATAGGAGGAGGAGGAAAGACCTTAGAAAGTAGATAGTCTTTTGCAGCCGTGTTCACCTTTCTCAAGCCAGGCAGAGGCAAGGCTGACCCAGGAGAACACTCGTGGGGCAGGGACAGGGAGAACAGGGGCGTAGGAGCCAGGGTATGGTGGCTGCAGGCTGCCTGAGGTGCAAGCCAGGTACAGGGCAGGGACTCGTATCTCGCCCTTGGGTGAGGGAGCTCTGAGCAGAACAGCCACGTGCAGCACGGCGGGGCTGCCCTTTGCTCCAGGGAGACACTGACGTGAGAAGTACGGCTGATCCGCAGCTCAGAAGTTTCCCACTGTCGGTCGTACTGGTGCAGACACAAACATCCTGATAGCACTTGCAAATTCAACACTGCACATAAGAGAAATTGAACATGTCTTTGTTAGGAACATCTCCTTTAAACAACACAAATCTTTATTTTTAATTAACTGGAATATGGGAAACTATTTTCATGCTACCAAGAGAGTGTTTCCCAATCAGTGGGAAAAGAAAATGAACAAAGAATGAAGAAAACCGAAGTGAACTACCAAATAACAGCTTTAGTTCTATTTCTTTTCTGAAAATCCAATGTTCAAGCACTTTATAAAGATTTCTCAGGATAGGTTCACTGTTATCCAAGAGTTTTTCAGTGCTGACACAACATCACTGTTATCATCATTAGGACTCAGGGGACCGTTCTTTTTGACAGGGCCTTTCATGAAGTCAACAAATCAGTTTAAAACAAGCCATGAACTTTATTTGGCTGCCCATTGGCTTGGCCAGAGCGTTCTCTCAGAGTTGAGGTAAGTGTTGGGGAAAGAATATAACAATACAGCACAATATTTAGCTTTTAGGGGATACTTTGTTCCTAATTTAAAAACAAAGTATCCCCCTAGCATTGACTCTGATACATAAACATATGTTAAAACAAAATGTTCACAGACTTTCCTACAAATTAATACACCCATTCTGGATCCTAAATAATAGCTTAAATAAATAATAGATTTGGTACAGCTCTCCGCCACAAATGCCTGCCACTCATTGCTAAATTAGAGAACTGTCAGCAAGATCATCTCCCCAGTCTTGACTCCTGTAACTGTATGTGGTTCCTGATAGACAGGATCCAAGCCTTCTATAGCTCTCCAGATTACTATTAACATCCTGAACTGCAGCCAGAACACACTGAAAAGACAATACTGTCTACTTACAGTCTGCTGAGTTAGCAGCTACAGCTTCAGCCAAGGCAGCCAAACAAGTAATCACACGCAGACGTCATCACCCTCGGAAGTATTCAGTTCCTTATTTTATACAGATTTTCCCATCAGTGTCCAATCCAGCGTGTTGCACAGGGGCATTAATGCACCCCATAAGTCCTCTTAGAGTTAGAGGTCAGGGTAGGAAGGGTGGCTGTGGGAAGTCCATAGTTACTGGGAAGTGGGCACATGATATGCAGAAAGAAAAACGATGAAACCTGTGGGGATTTTAGATGTAGTTTGGACCAAAAAGTACCTTTCTCCATCATGGGCATGTTTCCTTTGGAACAGAGGCAGGTGCCCTGCCCTTCAGAGCCTTCCCACAACCTACCAGCAGCACTTGCATCTTGTCTGAATTATTGTTGGTTTCTTCTCCTTTTCCAGGGCTTGGTTTTGTCTTGGGAAAACAGATTCCACAAAAGAGGGACAGAGGGACACTGAGCCGTGACTGAAGTCCCAGAAAAGTCCTTTGTCAAATAAAGTCGGTTTCTTTCTGTTCTCCCTGACAGGCAGGAAAAACACTATCCACAATGATCAGTCTGCCCTGCCAAGATGCAACAGTGGCAAAACCTCCCATGGCATCACATACCAGAGCAGGCTCTCATGCTCCCAGTTCTACCACCAGCCTTAAGGAAATGGTTAATCAAATTCCCTGCCCCAGAGGGAATTAATTTCCCCTTTAGTCCAGTTAAATAATCTGTGCCAGACATTACTTTTACCCTTTAGACTCATAAAAGCCTGTCTGAATGCTGTTATGACTTCATTTTTCTTTGTTTCTGAAGCATAGGAATGAGCACCAACTGTCAAGATTTCGGGGAAAAAAAAAACCAACAAACCAAAAAACACTTGTGGCCATGAACTAGTGTTTCCAGACCTGTTTTTTTCTAACTCTGCCATGTTGCTGTGAAATCCACTGCAAGGTGAACCACACTGCAATGAAGTCATAACAGTCTTTGACATCACCATCCTATATCAGAAGATAAGTTTTGTGGCAGCTTTGTTTACCTTTCCATGGCACACTTTTAATACATTTAATGCAAAAATTAATTACACCACTTTTGTGGCAGTCTCCAGAAAGCTATATTTTGATATTTAATTTCTTTTCCTTTATGCTGGTCTCACATTCCCTGATTTTGGTATAGCAAGTGGTTTCCATAATTACATGATCACAGGTGTGAAGATCAAGCCTGAAAACATAAGCAGGTGGGTGTGGGACAGGTAAGCCTTTGGTATACAGGGAGAAGGAGGAGGAAGGAAGGGGCACACTGGGATAAACAAAGGGAATATTTTGCATCTGAAAGGATTAGCAATGAAATAGTTAATAGACATTTTTACATTTCATAATACATTATATTTTCCTGTGATAATGAACTACAAACAGCATTGGTAGCAGTTGCTGTCTTTTTTTTTAGAGATAACACTGCTTAGTCTGTGGAAATCTTATCTCCATTTTGGGGGCGGAGGTGACAGAAACTTTCAAGATAGCTCTCAGAAGCACCTCCTACTTTGAATTAAGTCTGAAATCATATGTTAGAGGCCCTCTACAGATTTTCTGAAAACTCTTGGCTTGTTCATCACAACATAAAATGGGAAATTTGCTGCAGGGTGTTTACCGGTTTAAAACATCACTTCAACAAATGGATTCATCAAATCCAACAATGGACTTAGTCAGAAATAGAAATGTAATGAGCTGTGTCAGAATCATCTTCTGGTCTGTAGCAGAGGGGTATGTCATCACCACAGACCTGCAGGGTTTCATTCCTGAGAACCACCTGAGCCTTCTCATACGACAGACGGCTGGGAACAGAGTTCATGGAATCTCTCTCCTGTTACTGTTACCTTCCTTTCTTCTCCTGGTTTTGGGTTATTGGTTTTTTTTCTTCTTCTGTTGTTTGTTGGAGGGTTTTTTAATCACTCGCAACATGAACTAGTTAGTAGTGCAAGTCAGGTTGGTTTTCAAATGCTGCCTTTTCCTTTTTGTTCTTTAAATTCTCACAGACAATTAGGATTAGACCTAAGAATAATTCTACAGTCAGCTCAATACTTCTAGCAGGAAGCTAATAAAAACACCCTTTGAGAACAAAATTAAAGCCTGAGATAAAGTCTTGGTAGACCTGCATTCAGTTTGCCATGGTGGACATCCAGAGGAAGCAGCTTCTGTGTGTGCCCCTTGTGGGCCATCCTTGAACTCCACACCAATTTGACAAGTGTCAGGCGTTCATATAAAGGAGAGAAGCTGTGTCTACCACATGCAGTTTTTGCTTCTTATTTTAAATGAGAATGTGGAGGGAACAGCTTTTGCTTGACCTTCTTACAACAGTTCCCCATTGCAATGAGAAAGGAGGCATCAAACCCAAAAGCATAGCTTCTTCAGGTTTTGTCTTTTCTTGCAAAGGCAAAAAACAGTGAAAACAGAATTAGAATTGAAGCACCTTTTAACTCAGTGTTTGCTGCCACTGCAAGCACAATGGCAGAGGGCCAACCACTCTCAGAGCCATTGCTTCCAGGGGAAGGTGCTGCTCTGAGTGTATCTGCCCAGTGTTCCTCTCCTGTTTGTAGCCAGCTCCAGCAACACCATCTGGAGGAAGATAAAAGTAAAATTATTACCTTTTACTGTACCAAACAGGAAATCTCTATCCCTTGTGCTTCTGCCTATAACATGACATCTGTTGCCTGAGGATTTTGAAACATTTTTATCTGCGAAGAATATTCCTCCAGATCAAGGAATGAGTCAGAATCTCTGTACACCCTACTTGCCTCTCACAGATCGATCTGGAAACATAAGCCCAGCTAACTGCTTCCCCAAAGATCCATCAGGAATCTTCTCATTGAAGTGATACAGGCCAGAGCACTGACTCCAGCCACTGTCACCAGTCCTGAGTTGCTCAGGCACACAGCAAGCATTGAGGGTACAGTCTCCCTCTACACTATGTACAGTCATTTGAAATTGCTGAGGCCTAAAAGGCCTCAATTCACAAACAAGAACCAGGCCTCCAGAGGCCATTTCCAGATCACAGCATGGGCTGTGCAAGTCTTGGGTAGCTGGTTTAGGGGCACAAACAGCCCTTGGACTCTGTGAAACCTTTACCTCTGCTTGCACTTTCAGATTAAAAGACAGAGACATAAATGAGGATGAAGGGACAAGCAGGCAGAGACTTCTACAGGAAAAGTTGCCCTTTGTCTCCATAGTAAAAAGTTTGTAGTTTTCTATAGATGAAACTCATCAAAAGCAGAAAGCACCATCTTACGGAGATGCCACTCGAGGTGTCCTGTGTTTCATAAGTTTAAAGGAATTTTTCCTTCTTTTTTTTTCCTCCATTTGCCACAAAATAGTTGTGATGTTTTGCATATTGCTTTTCCCCCTCCCTTCCTTTTCCCTGCCCCTCACTGAGATCAGTGAAATCAAAGTCTGAGCAGGGTTTCCCCTCTCTACCATTGTTGCCAGTTCACTTTCATATTTAACCATGCCCTCAACTTTGGAGAGATTCTATTCAGCAAAAGGAAAAACAACCCCCGCTGTACCTCTGGCCTCATAACTGCTGAAGCTCTCACATTCCCAGGAGCTGCAGAAGGGCGGAAGAGGTATGAAGTGAGGGCAAACAGTAGCACGGACCCTGAACTAAACATTGAACAGAAAGGGGAGTTGTAGGCACGAGAGGGGACCCAGGGAGGGAAAGGAGGAGAGAAAAAGTTACAAGAGAGGGTTATATTCAAATATGTGTTTACTGATTTAACAAAAAGAGGGGTGGCTAAACTCAGATCTCTAGTATCTGTGACCAAACCTCCCTGTGGGGTTATCATTTTGCTGGGAGGCAGCTATTTGTACAGTATGAGTTGCTCTGTGACACTGTCCCCACCAGCGTTCCCATCAGTGATATAATCAAACAAGAGTAGAGCAATAGGAGGAATCTCACAAGGTGTGGAAATCAGGTCAAAATCCCACAGTTTTGCCTTAGGGACAGGAAGGTGCTGGTCTGCCTGCCCAGGAGTCCATCCCCAGGGGATCTCCACTCTGTTACTTGGAGTAACAATGGTGAACACTTTAGGTCTTCCCAATGTCCTGGGATGTGAGGCCACCATTGCAGCCATCTGCCTGGAGCACATGTAACAGGGGGTGTAGGATGAAGAAAGGTCCCTGCAGAGCCCAGCACACAGATGTGACCTGCTGGCCAGTTGGTCACACCACTGAACAGCACCACGCTGGGCAGAGCTCCCTGCCTGCCCCATGGGACAGGGGCAGAGCCAAGCAAAGGGCTGCCAAACACAAAGCCCTGCTTCAAATGCCCCCAAATTCGGATAACCAAATCGCAGCCACAACTGCTGGAGAGCCAGAGCTGGGCTTCATTCCTCCTCTCCATTCCACACTGCCCTGTTCCTTTGACCTGCCCCCAACAGATTCAAACGCAGTGATAGGACAGGGGGGTGTCAGCTATATTTTGTGGGGGGCACAAGACTCCCATGGCGAGCCACACTGACAGGAACACTGGCTTGGAAGTTTCTGAATGCTTACCCACAGGAATAGGTCCCTGTGGCAGGCTGGTAGATTATCTTCCACTCAGAAGGAAACAGCAAGTTCCAAGTTTCTCTTGGCTTAACCAAAAGCTGTAAAGCATATTCCTCCTGCTCTCCACTAGCATTCCATCTCCCCTGTGTATTTTGTTCATGAAATCTCTCACCCCAATTGAGGAGATAACAGTGTTTGCAAAACATGCTCTGTCTTGCTACCAGAAGAGCTTCTGACCTTGTTCTGTCTTCTTCTTGGCGTTTGGCAAATACTTATCAGTGCTCACAGTGACCTCCAGCCAGCTGGACAAAAAGCTTTGGAGCCAAACATGTGCACAGATAATTCCAGGGGCAGCTGTTACTACTGGATTATCTCTTCCCGTGATTTCTACTGATACAAATAGTTAATATATGTTGCGGTTCACAGCCCCTTTCCCTTTAGCAGACCAAGGACCCTCTTCCTTCAACTTGGGGCCATTAAACCCATCTCAACAACAGTGTCCTTCAATCTAGTACCACTCTGTGTTGCCAAATGTATTTTACAAGATGAAAAGGAGCCCACAACAGCCAAAATCACAGATCACAGCCCAGCCACCTTTAGCCAAGAACTTCACCATTTAATCACTTGAGTTATGCGTAACAGAGGCCATTCCATGTGTATCCAAACATAACACCCCCCACCTTGAACCCCTCTGGCCTCCCACAGCCCAGACATGAGGTGTTTTTTCACCCTGACGTGTTGAGGTCCACACCTGATCAGAGTTCATTCAACCTGAAGAACAGAAATGACTCACTTCCAAAAAATGAGAGTATTATGGCTAGAGACCATTATGAAAGCCTGCGTGAAGCTGAGACCAGATGTGTGCTCGGCTCACTCCAAATGTTGCTTAGAGCAAAGCCCTGGATTGTTTTGGGGTTTGTTTTTTAAACAAAACAAAACAGAGGATTGACGGAATCTCCCCTGTAACAAGAAAGATTTCCTGATGTTTTTCTGCACTGCTTTTACAGATGTGTGGCTGGGCTGGGAACTGACACCCACTGACAGTGGGTACAGCAGCTCTTGGAAGGTGGATGAAGACACAGAAGGAGCCCTTACATGATAGGATGGCAGTGATGGGGATGCCAGCCTATTTAAGTTCAGCTCCAAGAATTAGCTTGTGGTCATTGGGACTATGTTATGTTTTCAGTAGGATGCTCTGTACTATCCCCTGGAAATGAGAGCAATCGCATGGCTACAATCACTTTTTGCCTTTGCAGCAAACCTTTCATCAGAGGAACTCAAATGAACGTGCCAGCAAGAATGAGCACAACCTCACACTGTGCCTGTGAGATAAGTGAAGGATGGAATAGATTAACTGCTTAAAAGCACACAGCAGCTCTGTGGGATGAAGGAAAAATAAGAAAAAAAAAAATGTATGCATACACGTTTGAAACTGCACAGGGTTTTATGGAGAGGCAGTCTGGAAGGCTGCCAGGATGCTGAAATTGCCACCCCTACACAACCACGAATACCATGGAAACCAGTGGGGCACTGGCAGGCAGGAAAGGAAATCAGCTGAAAAATGGCTTATCATGAAATGCAGCCAGGCTGGGACACTGCTCCCCTCCTGACTGAGGGAACACTACGTGCCTAACCACCAGTGCTGCTGCTGGTGGGAGATGGGCACCAAGAAGGAGTAAGTCCCAGTAATATCCCAGCCTGGGGTAACGTTGCTTTCCTGGCAGCAGCCTTTGGATGACAGCAAAAAGAGGGACGGCTGAAAACCGCTACATCATGTCAGCTGTGGTATGGAGGTAATGGAAACCCTGAGTGCCAGGTAATGCTTCAACACATGTTGGAAGGTGTAGGAAGATCAAAGTCAGCTGACATCTGAATGAGGACAGGGAAGGAACATGCATGTGCAAGCTCCTGCCTGCCCTGTCTAGTGATGCACAATAAAAAGGCACGAAACACTCACCAGTAAGAGTAGTTTTCCCTCAAAATACTAAGAAATCTCAAAAAAGGATTCCTTTAAGCTGAGCAAAAGTAAGTAAAGGAAAGAAGCCTGGAAAACAAAACTAAAAATAACAAATTAAAGTGAATACAACATAAATAACAGAAATAAACAAATCCAGACAAGCAATGGTGGAGGAATGAACACACTGTTAATTTGTCAAGTACACCATGCCCGCATCAAACTATAGAGTAAGCTCAGAGAAATATCCAGCTGAGCTGAGCAGGGGCACCTGCTTGTTACCAAACAGCACACATCCCTTAAAAAGCCATACTCCTGGTAAGCCAAGTGAGGAGGAATCCAAGCATAGAACAGCTGTACTCACTCAAAATGCTACTAAGAGGAACAGTGGCATCTTATGAGTAAGCTGGATATGCTGCAACCAGCACCAGGCCTGAACAAAAATAGCCCAGTGGAGATGAGAGGCAGGTAGAGAGACCAGCACACAACTGTCCCTCTGGCTCACAGCAACTGAAGGGCGCAGAAGTGATGTCCTACAGATCCTAGGAACAGAGATCTGGAACAGAGGTCAGGAGGAGATTTCTGAAGAAAAGCAAAGAGGACTGGAAAACCAGAGAAGCAGCAGAGCAGCTTTTCTGCCACGCTAAAATGCGCAAAGTTAACGGGCCTTCCAGTAACCATGGGGGAGGGCTGGAAGGGGATGGGAGCACTGCCATGGCTGGCCCTGATAAGGCTCTGTCTAGGAACAGGCGAGGGCTGCGCTCATGGCCCGGCTGAGAAACGGGTCCGGAGGAGTGCGAGAACAACAGGATAACATCAGGCACTTCTCACACAGCTGAAGGACCGCCACTGGTCATCGGGAGACAAGTGCAGATGGAAGACTTTAAAGCAGTGCCAGAAAAAACAAGCTACAGCCAGGGTCGAGGAACATGGGATCCAACTCTTAGTTGTCAGCAGTTGTGGTGTATACATTGCTGAAAACAGACGCAGTGCCAGGAAAATCCAACTCCCAGCATGAAAAGAATAACTTAGGAATGATAATGAGAGAAGTCAAAGCAACTGCAACTGTGAATTAGCGATTACATAAAAGTTTTTATCTTAAAGTTATGTTAGGCCAAATTCTGAAGTAATTTTTTCAGCCAGAATAGTCCCTTGAGACCCTGTGATTTGGCCACAAGTTGCTACATGTTAAAAAAAAGCACAAGAAAACAAAGCTGGCTAGTAATACACAGCAGGCAATAGCCTTGACTGTGCATCAAACACTTCTCCAGCAAGTAGCCGAAGCTCTCCACTTTATCCAGCATCACCATGAGGCACAGGCCCGTCTTCAGGATTTGCTCCCTTATGTGGCTGTTACTGACAGAAGTGGGAACACAAGGCTGTTTGGTATGAAGGGGAGCACATGTTATTTGAACTCCCTGAAACAAGTCAGATACGATCCCTATTGCCGTTCTTTCCATTCGGACCTAACACAGCTACTCCTGAAAAACTGAATGTACAGAAGCTTGGGTACTGCTATAAGGAAACACAGCAACTGTCATTGCCCACCATGTGCTGAACAGCAATAAAAGTGTATTTTCAAAAAAACTGATCTGGGTTAAAACCTAACAATATCTCAGTGGTAGGCTCACAAGAACAGTCAAAGGATCCTCTCCACCTCATTTCCCAAGCAGTACTAGGCCCATTAGCAGCTCCAGGCTTTATACCTGGAGGTCTCCGTATAATTTCAAATGGAGCATCTGCAAATCCCAGACCCCAATGAGTCCCAAAGAGATGCAGCCACACCAGGACACCACTCACTTCCCAGAATGTCTCCCCATTCCGGTTTGAGCTGTATTGCACACATGAAACTTCCCTGCTTGTTCTTTGGACTTGGCTTAACATAGGTAATATTCTGCCAACCTGCAATTTCTAAAGAGGTGTCAAAAATAACATGAGAAAGTGATGAATATTTTGAGCAGGAGACACACCCTTTCCATGACAGAGGACCTGCTGTAACAGCCCTTACAAAACAAGGGAACGTGCTCAAATACCTGTTGTAAAATTTGAAGCTCGAATGCTGACCAGCCAAAAATGCTGGAAATAGTTTTTTCGAGTCATGCAAACACTTTGGAGATTCTGAGAGAAGAAATACCTGGAAATAGTTTCAGAAAAAAGAAACTTTCAAGCCAGCTAGCAAAAGACAAACAGATGGATCAGATAGATGGATAGACAGGGCTTAAAACCACTCACCAGTAGGCTGGGCTTGTGCTTCATCTGGTATGAAGCAGCAGCCTTCACAAGCCTCTCTCAGCCTGGCAGTACTCTTGTCCTCCTCCCAGAAGCACCTTCAGCAGGCCCTGGGCTGGCCCAGCACTCATGCAGACTCCTCAGGTTCTCCCCTGCTCCATGCATCAGTCCAACCTCTGTCAAAGGTCAAGAAGGTTTGTTATGGTGCAGGGAGTTTCACAAATATTTAGTCAAAACACTTACGTTCCCATAGCGCAAGAGCAGCAGGGTGGCCACAGTGAGTGAGAAATGAAGGATGCTGTGAAGGCTGAAGGGAAATCCCCCCAAAATGTGTTTGATATACTTTAAAAGGAACTCCCCGAAAGCAGGATGTGGTGCAAACAAATCAAACCAGGGTAAGCCCACTGTATTTTTGGTAGCCTGTGCAGCTTCAGAAAGGTGATGTTTAGTTCCAGCTATGCTTTTGATGTTTGAATCGAATGATGCCAAACTGAGCCACCTCAGGATGAGGGTTACACCTTGATTGGTGGGGACAGGCCTGAGCCACAGGCTTGCATGACCCCTTACAGTCTGCTGTCCACTCCTTACCACTTACTTGCTTCTTGTATAAGATCATTGTGGTGTGGGGTTGGGCTGTCTGCAACACTGGCAGCTCATTTCACGTGGTGTTTGTCACAAATTGCAAGGACCATGGTCCCCACAGGCTGCCTCCATCGGCTCTTCCCCTGGGACTCCAGTGGGTGTGCCAGTGTGACATCCCAGTTCTGCTGGATCACCAGCCAAAGCAAACCCAGGGTCTTCGCAGCATCTCAACTAGTGAAAACAGATTATAGAAATTTGGAAAGCTTAAAATAAGCACACTGACCAGGAATAGTTTAAATTTCTTTTAGAAATGTGGGGTTTTTGCTGTATTTGAACTTTGTGTCCCTGAAGATTTCATGTCAAAATGGAATTGTTTAATGAATATTAAATATTTATCAAGAAATTCACAGTTGAAAGTGGTTTGCAATGACAGATCAAAAAAGAAAATCTCCTCTACACCATTTCTATTTTAATATCTTTATGACACATGAATTCATCCAGAAGGACTTTAATACTCATCGTTATAGATGTTTCTGCTTTTCACATCAGAAATTAAACTCTGCCATCTTGTTCAAGAAGACTGAGTTACCAAAGACATGGCAGGATTACACCATCAAAGTTGCAACATCGAAGCCCTGGCATGACTAACCTCACATAAATGGGAAAGACCAAAGATGGGCAGTCTGTGCAGTGGGTAGGTGCAGAGCCAGACAGTCTCCTCTAGCCCACGGCTGCAGGGGAAGCACGTCCCATCCACACAGGAACAGCCTTGGACATGCAAGAGTCTCTGGCACCCTCTTCATTAGGCCCATTCACAGGAACAGTGGCACAAATGGCCCTGTGGGCACAGTGGGGCATGTGACCACCTCATGGTGGTCCCCCTCTTGTCAGGGCAGTGTGTCTTAGGGTAAGGGAGTGGCTTCCAGGAAAAATATTGGATTCCTTGCTTGCTTTCATAAGCATGTTCATGGGAAAAATACTCCTTTGCATAAGATCACTGTTTACCTGTGGTCTTTGAAAGACAAGCAAAACTGTCTTCCCTATATACACTGCACCTTAGAGAGCACACAAACTTCTTGGTGCAGCCTAGGGAAGTAGCTGTCAGAAAAAGACATCACCAAGCACACTTCTCTTTCCTGTGGGCATCATCCTGCAATGATTCACACAGCTCAGCTGAAGGGCACTAATGATGTGTCTATATGATGCAATGACAGAGCTGTGTCAGATCCAATACCCAGGCACTCATTTTCAGAGTAAGTATGCCCATTTTCACTTTGCAGAACCAGTCTAGCCAAAAACTTGTATGAAGTTGGCCCAAAGCCTTCCCCAGCACAGAGCAGGGGTGGCTGATATGGCCTCCCATAAGGCTCGGTGTGGGCCCCCATTTCTCTGCACCTGAATTCATCAATTAAGGGGAAGATGAGGAGGGAAACATGCTGTTTCGAGGGACTTTCCCCTGCGGGGCACCATTTCCTGTGGTTTCTGCCATTGAGCTAACAACACAGGGGCCAGAAATGAGATGTGAATTAAAAATAAAGAAGAAGTAATACCTACATCTTTTACAGGCATGAAACTCAACTATGGGTAGGCAAAACAGTACATCAAAGCAATTTCTGAAGGTCAGGGCTTCATGAGGGGATGGCAATCAGCACTGACAGCTAAAGGGAACCCAGATGTTTAAGTTGCATATTGAGAAAATTTGATTGAGAAATCAGAGAAACTTAATCACAGATTCTGTTATTCTACATTCAGAATATTTTTCAGGTTAAAAATGCACTTAAAGGTCTTTTTTGCACCTTTGACCTCAGCAAATGGCAGTTGTTCAACTGTCAATATCAGAGTTGTGAGCTCCAGTGATTTATTGCAAGTTTCATGCTAGCTGATATTTCTGACAGCTTGTAGGCTCATGTGAATAAATCAGCATTTCAGCTTTTATAAGCAAAAGTTTCTATGCTTTCTGCTAAAATAAAGGAAAATAAACCCTACAAATGTGTATACCAGGAGTCAGCCAAACCCCAGAAGCTGCTACCTATAAAACCAGTCATTTTTTTTCAGTTGATCATACAGTGTGGGACATAACACTGAATCTTCCTTTCCTAACGCCTGGAGTTACTTTTAGATTATACTCTAGATTATAATTTCAGATTGCACAGGTACACTTGGACTGTGCTGTTATATTGTCACAGGCTCTGGTGCCCATAGTACCTGCACTTGTGACTCACCACAACACCGTGAGGCGTTGGAGGATCATCCACCTTCACTGGCATCCAGTGAAACCTTGTGCAAAACCTTCACCAGGTTTGGCAGGAGATTTGCCTGCTCTCACTGCCTGTTATTGGAAATCAACAGGAGTCTCCAGGAAATGCCAGTCAGAAAGAGCTGGAGGCAGCAACAAAGTAAAAATAAATCCCAACTTAGCAAATCAGAAGATACTTAGTATGAAGGAATATCTACAGTCCTGCTCCATGTTTTAGGCACAGCATTTGACAAAAATTGTCTTCCCAGCTTTTTTCATTGGTAAAATGGTGCACATCACCTAGACTTCAGAAACCAAAGGCAGTCTGATACAGCAGGTGGCTGGTTCCTGAACAAGGCTTTANTTTTCATTGGTAAAATGGTGCACACCACCTAGACTTCAGAAACCACTGGTTCCTGAACAAGGCTTTGACCCTCACTGCAGAACAAGTCATGTTGTGCATTTACCTGTAACACTGAGGCTGTTTATGAGTGCCTTTCAAAGCAAACAGAAAGGTCACCACTGACCGCTGCACCCAGTAGCTCAATTTCCTACTAATTTTTCAATTGATATTTTCAAGAGATAAGAAATTTTTATAAACCTTTGGAGAACAAAGACTTTCCCTTGCAGCTCCACTGGATTTACCATTCTGGCCAAGCAATATAAACAAAGCAAGTACCCCAAGACTTGCAGACTACCTTGGCCAGGACACCATATTGCTTTCCACTTTTTGCATAAGGTGAAATATTTCCTGGTTTGCAAGGCGTGGTCAGGCAAAAGGAACAGCTCATTTTCTTTAATTAATTTTGGTGTTCTTTTTATCTGCACTTTCCTTAATAGTTTCAGGTGCATTAGTTACCAGGAGTATCTGCTTCAAGGTAGAAGCAGTGAAAAATCTTGATTTGTCTTCCCTCAATGGGGTTTTAAAGCCTCCTCTCCCAAAACAGGTGAGGCCTTGCCACAGAGCAGATCTATTTTGATCACCAAAATACTAAACCCATAAACTCAGGGAGGGAAAAAAAAAAAAAAAAGGATAAAAGGCCTTTCAAAACAAGTGAATAAGCCAAGAGAGAGAAAAAAAATACTCTGTCATCTCTCCTACCCATTTAATTAACAGCATTCCACTCCCGAAACACAGAGGGCAAACCTCTCCGAGCGCCTGTTTACAGCTGAACTCCTGCAGCTGCCCCTCTCCTGCCCTCCCCGCCGGGATGTGGCTCTTCCCCTGTCCCTGCCAGAGGGCAAAGCCGCCGGTGCCGGCGGGCAGGGATGTGTGCGGAGCGGCTCTGCCCCCCAACAGGGGCCGTGCTCCAGCCAAGTGTTCGAGCAGACAGATACTGCAGGGAAAGGAGCAGGACTGGTTGTGCTTCGAGATAAGATTGTCTGCCAGGGCTTTGTTGGAGGCAGCCTTGCAAACGCAGGAAGGAAAACAAGCTGGAAAGATGGTGTAAGGAGAAGGAAAAAAATGCCCCAAGGGAAGCAGCACTGGCAGGAGACAAAGAGCTCCTCGTCGGCGAAGGGCACAGTAACACTGAGACAAACTCACGCAGCATAAGACACGTCCCGCCTTAAGAACCCCCCTTGCCTTCTGTGTTCTGCACGTCCCTGGGCAACCACTGCTGGGACGGGGTTCCAGGGACCTTGGCAGCAGGGGGGACAGTCCACCCTGCCTGCAAATTGCCCCGTGTGAGCACCTGGGACACCGGCTGCAAGACTACCTGCAGAAGAGGCTTTGCTCTCGGTGACAAAACCTACCTTGGAAGCAAGTTGGGCGGGCTACTGACCCAGCAGGTAATTCACAGTGACAGCGGGAGGAGAATCACCTAGTGGCACAGTTTGAAGGAGGACGATCAAACGCTGCTCCTGCAGGACAGGTGAAAAACAGCAACAACAGCAGAGCCAGCTCAGCCCCTGCTGCTCCCAAACTGAGCACAGCACAGATGTGTCTGCACTCATGTCCTGTTCACTCATTTTGGTAGCTTGGTTGTTTCTCCAGATTTAGCCTCCTATTGCATCTGTGGGTCAGGCCCTGCAATCAGTCTGTCCCATGCATGTAGAAAGAGAACAACGACCTTCACACACACAGAGGGTCCATGAGGGTCCATCACTTTCTTTTAGATTGAGGTTTTGCTGCTTGAGCATCTTGCTTCAAGTAAGGCAAGGATTCAGGAAATCCTAGTTCCAGTTTAGCTTACACTAGTCCTGTGCAGCATAGCCTTGTGCTGTCTGAAAGGTATTTTATGCAGCATAATTTCCTGGTTTGCACATCTCCACTTGCTTGTAGTCCTTCCTCCATTGCCCCAAGCCATCATAACGAGAGAGTGGAGCCTCCAGCTGGACAGTGAGGATGGTGTGAGGGAGGGGAGCCCAGAGGCAGCAAGGTTTTCTATGTGGGGGTGGGAAACAGCAATGCACAATATATTGTTTTGGTCCCCCACAGTCTGGAGGCTAAAACCAGCACCTGCAATGCCACAGGAGCCCTGCTGAAAGCACAGGAGGAGCTATGGCATTGGCACCTGCACAGGCCTGTTGGTATTCAACTGACAAACGATAAACTCAATGAGCCAGACAAGACCTGAGACAAGATAATCTACACAGCTTCCTGCTGTGCCTTTATTGCTTGATGCATCTTCAAGTTAAACCAGCACCTTGTCCTCATGTTGCTGAGCTGTGGTTCCTGGCACACACCAGACCTCAAGCACAGGAATAGCAGGACCAAACCAGAGGGTCCCAAGCTGTGCCAGAGAACACGTGGGCAGTTGCACAGCCCCAGGGACCCGGGGAAGGCAGGATACTTACAAGGAAAGCCATGGCTGCTGCTTTGTGCCCTGAGGCTCCAGGTCTTTTTTTTCCAGAACAAGGAAGAGAGACTTGTGCTAAACACCTGAGTTTGTTTAATCCACCATACAGAAATAAAATCCTGAGAGGTTCAAAGCTCCAGTGTTTACTCTATCAGGCTTATTTCTGGGCTAAACAAACCATCAAAATCTAAGTCTCAGCTGAAAACATCTAAACACCCTAGTTGAAGCTGCTGAATTGTTAGTGTTCGGCAAAGACAAAGCACAAATCCATAATTATGAGTTGCCTGGAGAAACCAGAGCAGTAGCCAACAAAATACCTCTTTGAATAACTCAATGAGAATGAAGATGCCTAGAAACATGCACATTAGCAACACCATGTCATCAGCCCTACTGAGGCCAGAGAGGAGCAGGCAGCACCATCCCAGCTCTGTAGAGGATGTTTCAGACCCTCATTGGCCACCTCTGACCAAGAACCTCATGCCTGTCTCACCAGAAGCCCATCCCTGGATACAAGGGCAGCCTGACATCCATATTCCCTCCATGACTCATAGGATTGGACAAGTCAGACTTTTGCAGACAACAAAAAAGATAAAAATCATATTGCTTGGGGGTGTGCCAAGCTATTATTTCACCCAGTTAGAGTCTTGAACCGCTGAAAGTTAAAAGGATTTCCTCTGGAAAGAGAACATTCCCCAGCCAGAAAGTCTCCAGAAAGGTACAGGCGCAATAACTCCTGGCACGCGGTGTTAGGAAACAAGTGTCTAGACAAAGCCGCCTTCTTTTGTTTTTGATATTTTTAAAAGATGCTACAGTACAGATCCTAGAACTTGAATTTCTGTTTTTACACTCTTGATACTTGTGACAGATTCATACGTCCAGGACATGCTGGGAATGATTTCCACATCTTTGGTTATTTTGTTTAACCACCACAGTCTAAAGGTACTGTACTCCCTGGGGTTCAAATGGGTGGATATCACTGTTGGCATATCACTATTTGCAGGGATGCTCTGTCAAGCAGGAACAAGAAACAAGAGCTGGCTGCACTGATCCCCACAGCTGAAACTGCCTCCTGGGGAGACCACATGTAGTTCTGGCCCCATGTCAGTCCTGCTTGAGAAACCTCAGTTGGATTTGAGGAGCACAAGGGGCTCTTGCACAGGCGTCTCACAGAAAAGTGCCCGACACCTGGTGCAGAGGTCCAAACACCCCTTCATCTGCTACATGTGGCACACATGGGGCTGGGCACAGGAGCTCTGTTAGCACATCCTCTCCCTCACATGCTTGCTCTCAACCCAGCAAAACCATGGAGAATTGCACTAAGGAGACATACAGCTTTTACACTGTCGTGCAGTTCCCAGGCAGGCATGGGCAGGCTGGCCACAGGGAGGAAGCACAATCCCCTGCCACAGCACTGCCCATTATTGCTTCAGCATGTTGCAATACACTGATTGAGCAACTGGAAATTATACTGCATTTATCTGCAGTGTTATGGTGTTATGTTCACAGATGTCTAAACAGCAGCCTGTCTCCCATCTACAGTAGCTTCCATTTGCATGGCCTTGCTGATCCTGCTGCACTGAGCGGTAGTAAAGCCTGAGCTCAGGTTTCAGTGCTGACCCACACCCAACCAGTGCCACACCAGCCTAAAAAAGGTCATTTTTAAACAAGCTTCTACATGGCTACAAAAGCAAACCTCTTCTTGCTACCCTGCAAAAGGAAATGTTTCTTGTTTTGGCACAGCTGATTTTAATTCCTTTTCAAGAAGAGGGAATTTAGTGTGGCTGCCCTGAGACTGGCTGCAGTTTTATCAAGAGAGATTTCATTGTGGACTTAGACAACCTCGCTCACAGCCATTGTGCTGTCAAACAGGTTTCCTTCCTCTTCTTCACAACACTTATACATCACATCCTATTTAGAGCTCTTACAGTGCTTCATAAATAATGTGATAATGAGTGCCCTGTACACTTGTGGGATTTGGGAGGCATTATCTCAGTTTTTAAGAGGTGGAATATGAAGATCAGAGATTAAAAGTGGCAAATCCAACAGGCTGTGATCCAAATGACAGGAGTTTTTCTAACTCATTCCCTTTAAATTTGGAGCCTTTCCTGGCTTACCAACAGTGAGCTTGGCTTTTCCACTTCTGCATCCCAGCATGTCAGTCCTGCCCCATCCTTTTTCTCCTGGGAAGATTAAAGTTTTTGCACAAGCACTTCACCATCTGCCCCTCATTGCATTTTCCTTGAGCTCTGTAGAGACAAAATTGCTTTTTCCATTAGCCAGTAACTGGGATAAGAAATTAAACATTAGAAAATCTATTGTAGATCAATACTACTGAAAACACAGTCATTGAACATAGAGATGCTTGCGGCTGTAAGAGGAACATCTTTTGGTTAAGAAATACAACAGAGTGCAAAGGACATGAAAAGAAAAGGAAAGCTCAGAGTTAGAGCACACCATAGAGGACATGCATTCACTGCAGAAGCTCCTGGATTTCCAGCAGGGGCTAATTAACAATAAACAAGTGCAAGCATGGATGGAACATTTGGCAGCACTCCCTGCTAGCCAGAGGAGGCAGCCTCTGGCTCAGGGCATCACCAGCTCCATGGGGGCAAGGTTAACTGATGCTGAGGGCTCCACATCACACCCTGTGGCTGGAGAGGCATAGGATCTGAACCTGGTGACTAAGAAAAGATTTCTATCCAAAATTTTATGCTACTCTAAAAGACAATGTGCTGCTTGTGCTTCTCCCTGAGGAAGACGTGAAGCTACAGCTGAGCTGTCTATCATTTATAATAAGATTATTATTTTTTCCAGAGAAAGTGAAGCCTTGCTGCAGAGCCACACAGGCACCAGGATGTGGCACAGACAGCAGGAAGTCGACCTGTGGGATTTTTCATGTGCAGAAATAGCTTGAGAGGGACGGACGAGCTGAAGGTTTTACCTAAAAAACAGCAGTGGTTCTGTCCTTTCACAGCAGGCAGGATTTGTGACCCCTGAGCAGTTACCTCTGTGCCTCCACCTGAGCCTCAGCAGGCACCTCTCATTGCAAGGACACAAAATCGCAGGATAGTTCTGAAGAGCTTCTCCACTCGAGACCAGAAGGACCAGTGGCTGGGGTGGTACAAGGTGCAGGGAAACATTCGTGTGGCAGGGAAAACCAAGGCACATCTACTTGGCTTCTGATGCCCAACAAGAGCTGCTGCACATAGGCATGGACACAGGGAAGACATGCAGAGGAACAATTTGAGGATGACTGGAGCAAGCAGGATGCCTGCAGGCAGCAGGAGATACCTGAAAGTAAGTGCACATCTAAAGCCTGTAGGCATTGGGATGAGGGACTGCTATGGGGCAGAGCAGGGCTGCAGCAATGTTGTCATCCCCCCTCTCCTTCCACCCCATTCCCATGCACACAAATCCTCCTGCACAGGAAATGCTACCAGGCAAATTCCCAGGCAACACACAAACAAACCCCCAAACATCTGCTTTCCAAAAAGACTATAGTATAGCCTGAAGAAAACACTCACTTTCCTGACAAGGGCTTTCACAGTGCAAAGTGGCAACTCAAAAAGCTGGATGATGTCTCTCTGGTGAGAGGGTGCCACAGCAGAAGCAGACAGTGAGCAGCCCCTGTACTCACTGATGCCCACTCGGCAGAGCAGGGATGGGGCCATAATACTCTGCTGCTCGATTCCAAAGAAGAAAAAAACAGCAGAAAACTCCACTCAAAAAACAAAAAAAAAAAAAAGCAAGCCACCAAAAAACAAACACTAAACCAACATAGCCTTGCCAGACACTTTGCCACTTGGCTTCTCCAGCTGAAAGCCAGCATGGCTTTCCTATGGAGTCAGTGTGAATGAGTAGAGAAGCAGGTAGGAGACCCAAAGGACCTCAGCCCAGAAGCAGCCAGGCCCAGTACTTCACAGAACTGGTCCCCTCAGAGAGAACATGATGGGTTGTCACCAGCCCAGACAGAAAGGCTGCACTGTCACTAGATGAGCACCTGGAAGCCCCCAGAAGGCTGGGCTGGGTGGTTGTGTTCCTGGTCAGAGTGCAGGCTGCTTGGAACCCCTTCCCCAGTAGGGTCCATCAGTGACTGCACAGTCAAGGGGACTGCTGGCTACTAATTAAGACTTCCTGTGGCCTGTGAAGGAAGGTTGCCCATCCCTCCAGCTCTCGGTCACCATGAGAACGGATTTTCAAAAGCTGAGTGAGCATAGGCCACATTATATCCCTTTCAACCACCCCTTTGAAACACCCTAATTCACCTTATTCTAGGCTTAGCCCTACTTCATCAGCCATTTTAGACTGCTGGTTTTGGTTTAGAATAACCCCTATTAGTTAAATGCTCCAGGACCCATATTGTCATTTTAGATTCTTCTGTTCCATAGATCTCACCGTTTTGCTTTAAGTGCCATCATCAATCTGGTTAACTCTTCTTTCTGCATTCAAACAATCCTTACTCTAATGTTAGTTTTGAAATTTTGGTTTTGCTTTATCAATAGATGAAGTAAAAGATCCATTTTCAGATGAATCACCTTCCTTAACAAAACTAGTAACTCATAGTTCAGGTTCTATATAAATGCCTTTTTCGCACAATTATTTCTTACAGAAGAGGCTGTACGAGCCTCAAAATTGATGTAAAGAGATTAAAAGGTTTGAGTCCCAATTAAAGGCCAGTCACACTTAAGTAAGAATCACCACTTCTCTGTACAAAAAGGTGGTATATCCCAGCTATACCTGTAGGTTTTATAATTATTTTAAGGCGCAAGACTGTACACAAATGCCCAGACCTTCGTTTGTGGAAAACCATACGTGAGCAAACCAATCTTATCTGCTTGAACTGATAAGCAACTTGAAATGCAGTGATCCCAGCTACAGTGACTGCAGTCTATCACCACTGTTTACTTTCACTGATCATATTTAGCACTTGAGCTGAACACACTTATCAATGTTTCAGCAGCAGTCCTTTGAGATATGCAGCTCATTGTTTGGAAGATGACAAGTTTAACTGTTCAAACTAGAACCCTGAGTACTTATTTCCTCACCTGACTAAAAGAGGTGTCATGCAGATCAATGTATGGTCTATCCAGCACTGAAAAGTCTCCACCCCATAGTTCTAGGTCACATGCATTTTCAAAGAGAATAAAGTAGAAGCTCTAGTTAATTTGATATTAAAATCAACACTCCCAACACCAGAGCAGGAGAGGGAAAGACATGCTGCTTCATGACTGTGCTCCAATGGGCTGCCTTGTGAGATGGAAGCTGGCCTGCACTGGACTTGGGCTTCAAATCATAAACCACTAAAACATGCTATGTAAGGAAATAGGTGAATCCCATTCCCTTGTTATCAAAGGAATAAGCAAAAGGAAGGAAAACCGGGCTGTGCAAAACCAACTTCTCTCCATTTCATTCCCACTGACTGGACTTACTAAGCAACTGATGTTCGCACAAATTTTCTGATTAGAGTAAATTATATAGGACAGTTTCTGAACAGCACATACATAATTTATCTGACACTTTTGAGGAAGCAACTACATTAACAGTTCAGAGGAAACCTAACTCTCATATCTAGTAAGGATTTCTACTTGAAAATGCACTTACAATAAAAAACTAAAGGCTTCCATCTCATTATGAATACTTTTTAATACCTTTGCTGCACACTTAAACATGTCAGCTTAAATTTTTTTCTAGCAAAAGGCAGATGAACTGGAATGGTCTCAGTATTCCCAGGCAATCTCAATTAGATCAGTTAAACTCACTGCAAGCTTCCTGAGGGGGAAAAAAAAAGCCAGTTCATATTCTTGATACTGGTACGACACTGCATTAATAAAATGTTACCAAACATGCTAAGGATTTGGCATATCCATTTGCACTAAGAGGTAATAAGCCACAGGCAGTTCCATGCCAAGAGCTGGTCAGTAATCTGTATTCCACAGAAAAGCACCAGCTACACTGTCTGCAGAGTTATCAAATGTTATCCAGCTGAAGAAACTGATTTTTTGTGCAGGTTATAGCCTACCACTACACCTAGGAAAAAAAACATAAACATTTTCATGTTAATTAATAAACTGAGTGACAAGCATAAATAAAAATTGTTTCCTTTTCCACCATAAAGCTTCAAGAACTTCAGTCTTGATCATATGATGCTACTTCAGAGCATCTCTGTTCCCACAGAGAATGGCAGATTTGGCAAATGGCTGATTTCAGCTATTAATAAAACACTTATCATTTCTGCTTCATTATCAGATAGCTCAAGTAGTAGTTTTGCTTTGAGTCTTTTAAATTAAGTCAAGAAAGTTGCCACAATCACCACAAAGCAATTTGAAAGCTACCTCATCTCGGTTCAAAACATGCATCTGAATATTGTCAGTCAGAGCAACAAAACCAAAATGGAATATGGTTAAAAGAGGCTTTATCAGGAGAACTACAGTGCAGACTCAGTAACACATCTCAGCTGTTCAACCTATCTTTGATATGGATAGATATTTGTATCCATTTTAAAGAGAATTTAACAAGATCACCACCTTTGAATTCTTTTGAGAATCAACTGCAACAGAACACTTACACATTTAGAATTTTTGCTGATCATTCATTTAAAACAATAAATCTTAGAAATAGTCCTGGTAATAGCTAGAAAACTAGCAAACGAGTTAAAAGACAGAGGCATAAAATCTCCATAAAAATGTTTTTATTCCTTATCAATGGAGATGGCTTGTAAAAAGAGGACCTACTGTAAGCTTTTAAACCAAAGAAACTGCAAAAACCCAGCAGTCCTCCTAGTTAGCCGAGACACCAGGGTATCCTGTTCCAGGGCAGAAGACAGCTATCCAATCCATCTCCTTGCCCTCTTGCAACACAGGGAAGTTAGTTTTCAGCAAGAGGCTAAACAAATTATATTGAGAAATGCTATTCCAAAGCAGCTGTCCAAGGGCCAATGTTTTCCCCTGCTCCTGATCAGTCTTCATCCTCATCTTTCACTTTCTTCTTTTTCTTCTTCTTTTTCTCTGTATTCTGCAAAAAAAACAAGTGTTGCCATGAACAAAGCATAATGGAAAAGCAAAGCAACACGTGTAGCTTGGCAACACCTCACACCTAAAGCATCACCCCTGCTGCCACGCTCAGCAAAGCCCAACCCAAGAGATGTCCCTTCCTCAATTGCTAAATGAGTGCATTGACAGCACAGTGGGGCGGGGGCAAGGGAAGCTGTGTGCTGGCAGCTCAGCACTGCAGTCAGGCAGCACAGCTGCAGTAAACAAAGGGGAGGAAATTAATCCCCATTAAGAACAGGATTCCATGTATTCTGCAAAAGTTTGGTTTGGTCCCATCTGCTCTACTGTTGCTACAAGACATCAAATGATGCTTCATCAAATCAGCAGGTACAGCCTCTGCTCCCTACAAGTCCCAAACTTTAGACAGGTGCCTGTGGATCAGCACCAAGGGACACTGTTCCCACCAGGAAGGATGCAAAAAGAGGGAAGACTAGAGCAAGGGGTGGGCAGAGGAAAGGAGGGGAAACATGGAGACATTACAGACACAGAGTTCCCAGGCATTATTCTGTAATGCACATCATCTTGGACATTACAGTGTCCAAATATCAAATAATAAAGTTACTAGAGCAAAACTGTCTTTGCATATTATGGGTTATAAATACAAGAAATTTCCCCCCTCACTCCACACACTCTATGTTTTGAAGAAAATACATTCCCCCCAAAAAATGCAATTCTGCCTCACCTCAACTGTGGGGCTGGTGGGAAGTTCCTCATTCAGTACCTCCTCTTCTTCAGCTTGCTTTTCTTTATTCTTTTTCTTTTTCTTCTTTTTGACAGGTTCATCATTTTCTACAGCTGTTCCTTCGGTACCACAGAAAGGACAAAAATGAAAAGCAGGTTATCAGTTATTAAGAGTGCTAAAGGAAAAGCTATGAGATGTGAGAAGATGCAATGATGACAGTAAGAATGCAAAATACTGCTTCTTCTTTAAATCTCTCTACACCTATTTAACCTCTGCTCTGCCCTTACCTGCATGACAACTATAATCAAACATACAACTACCTAATGAACAAATGACAGTATTCAGACAGAACTATTCACATCTCCTGGTACAAACACCACTCCTACACGCTGCTCCCACACACTCAAACAAGCTTTCATGTTTTCACGTGTTTGCCAAATTATCTTCAAGTACTCCCCCTGAAAAGAGACCATCCACAGTTTGGCAAATATTTTCAGCAGCACCAAAGGAGCAGTGAAGGGACTCTAAACGCCATATTAGAAATGTGTTCAGGCAGCAGTAGCTTGTTCACAAGTGAATTCCTGATCTTGGTGTTGGAAGTTTGCTAAGCAGCAGATGAGTTTTCTTTAGACTGGCAAATCCAAAGAAGTCTTAATGCTGAGCTAATATAAAGCATTTAACACAGAAACACTTTCCTGTCCTGCAAGACATGAATTATTTATATAAGCTGAGAGGAATGTCAATCCAGGGAAAGGTTTACTAATGACCTTACAGTTTCTTTTTAGAACTATTCATCAATAGTTGCTTCATTTAATCACAATGGTAATAGAACTATGATTTACCACTCATTTTCTAGAACACATGCCAGTCTTAGGAATCTCTAGGTAAAGAAACCAAGCAGGCCTCCTTACCAAGCTGACAGCCTCTGCAGCAGCCAGGCTGTTCCCGGAGCATACCCAAGTTAAATTTATTTGCACAGTTGAGTCAGTGCTGGATACCAAGTTTCTCCATACATAGCACTCATGACTAAGTTCATGACGTAGCAACCACTGTCCTTCAGTAGCTACAAAACTGATGCTGAAACCAGTGGTGTTTGTGCTATGGACAGTTGCTACTGGGGGTGTGACTCCAGACATAGTTTTCTCACCATATGCCCCCCAAGGAAAGAATCAATTTAACTTTTAAGAACACTGACTTAGCACTTATAAAAAGAACAGTACAATTACAAAAAAGACCCAAATCATACAACCTCTGAACATCTTGACTGTATTTCATCACAAGTTCAGTTTCTCAAGCCAAAAGAAGGATTAACAAGCCAAAAATACACTTCAAACTTTGCCTCTAACATTAGCTTCAGAAAAAAAAAAAATTGGCTTCAGGGTAAAAAATTTCTAGACATGTCTACAGGAGAATACAGCCAGCTAACACATGCACTTTGCTGACATTAAAAAACAGCAAACAATTCAGATAAAAGAACTGGTAAATATAATTTGAAGTGGATTCTGCTACACACATAATTCACAGTGAAGAGTGTGTGTGCCTAAGGCATTCAAAACACGTGTAAAATTATCCCCCCCTCCCCACGTATGACACAGGGAAGTAAAAAGTAGCTGAAAAGTAAGCATAAACTATACTAAAGCCATAAAGTACAAGAGGAGTACATACATAGTATTTTGCTATGCAATACATTTTCACTCAGCTGGATTGGTAAGCTATATATTTTCAAAGAAAATGCTGGGTGGTAACCATGAAAAAATAACAACTTCTTATGACCCTATGTGTCATTAAGTCTGATACACAAGGCAGCGAACCTGTCATGATTTACAGCTGCAGATGATGCACTAGGCACTCACAGGCACTGTCACTCTCACAGCAAGCACCAGACCCCTCCCTGAAGATTTCAGTTGCTGCTTTCTGGGAAAGCTCATCAAAAGACTTCACATATTTGTACCTAGGCAGAATGAGGACAAAGACTCCAGGGGTGCTGGCCTTTTCCCTCTAGGTGCAATACTTCTAAGTCATTCAAGGCCAGTGGGGTTTCTTTGTGATACACAGCAGTTGACAAGGAAACCAACAGCTCTTACTATCAGGCACGCAGGCACAGAAAGCAACACCCAGAAGAGCAGTTTGATTGATGGCCCTGTGAGTGCTGGAGATCACCAGCAGTAGTTCCACTCACCCATTTTTGCCCATTTTACACACCAGCCTGATGTATCCTCTCTCCTCTATACGAGGCTTTGTATGTTGCAGGGTTCACTCCCTTATATTTCTCTTTTCAAGAGAGACCTTCCCAAGTGACTAACTGCTACTATTTCCTGATGCTAAATGCAAGCTGAAGGCTTCACTGGGGGCTCTGGCCAGCCCTGTTGGTGGTATGTACTCTGTCTAGCCACATCCAACTTCAGACGCTGTAGTCACAAAAATACCTGCCCTATTTCCCTTCCCCCAGTAATAAAACAGGTTTTAAAAGACCACTCTTTAAGTGGATTGTAACTTGTTTCAGGCACTATCCTTCCACTTAGTTTCTTTCTAGGTATAAAAGGTGAAAGTGGTTTGAAGTCATACCTCATCCCCAGCCCCTCTGCCAATTCCCACCCAAAGTACTGCCATACATACACCCCAAACAGGGAGGGAGAAAACATCACACATCTTGCAGTAACATTTACATTTCAGGCTAGCATAATGCAAAATATTGTTCCCCTTTACAACAGATAGTAAAAGCAATGGTTTAAGAATTCTGTTTTCAGTGGCAGCTTCCCAGTTTCTTCTTGTCCTTTACGTTCCTCTTGTAATACAAACTGGATAAAAATTTATATGGCTGAAGAATGCCTTTCTCTCCAGGACTACTTTTCCACCACCCCCATTTATCCTACAGCTGCACAAACAGCATGGAGAAGGAGGGGGCAGAGACTTCGTTCAAAATACACTGGATGTGTAATCTCTGACCAAGCAAAAGCTTAACAGAGCAATGCATCGAAAAAGAATAGCGCCAAAACCAGCACACGCATATTCAAGTGGACATGCAACATAAATCTTAATGCTGCGGCCTCCTCTGCACTCTTCTGTGTATTATGGGATGTGCTGAACTAGTCACACTTCTGGGACCACCACCACCACCCCCCTCTCCCTGTAGCACATAGAAATTATACTGGAAAACAGCAAGGCCGTGGTCTGTCTGGCAGGTGTGAAGGAAATCCATGTGCTTTGCTGGGTGCTCGAATACAAGAATCTGCAAACATAAGGGCAGTGCTATTTTGAAGGGTACAAGAGGACAGACTGAAGAGATGAGTTCTGCATACACGTAAGATAAAGATAAGATACACATACAAGATAAATAAGCTCTCTGAAAACATTTATGCCATAGTCAAAGCAACTTGGCATAGTTGGCACTAACGCCCAAGTATCCAAATAAAATGACCCAGTTGATACGAAGAACTGGGAAAAAGCAAGAGGTATGAACCACACATTTGAAGAATGCCCTATTTTTTGAGCAAGAAAAGCAACACATCTGAATCTTGTATTTCAGATTTGGGAAAATTTAAAAATCAACCAACCAAACAGCACGGATTTCAGCAGTTCACAAGTATTCTGGACACTATCTCCAGCTCAAGCATGCTGCTAAGCTCCACCCAACCCCTAAACTAGGAAATATCAATGCTCCATGAAGTAAATGAAGCAAACACAAGTAGGTTTGTGTATAAAGCATGAACTATTGAATAATATAACTTTGAACAGAAATATCCTCTTCAAACTGCAAGAGACTAGGCTGGAAATCAATGTAATATTTCACCTGCAACGGGCTCGTGCCTGCGAGATGTCAACACTTGTTTCAATAATGCAAGGAAGGCCCAAGGGAACAATGCAGGCTATAGCAAAGGAAGTTAGTTCAAAAGATAATCAAAAGCAGTAGCTGTGAAAACACCCACATTCTCCAAAAGCAAATGGGGAAAGTTCAAGCCTCCAAAGTGCTCATGTGTCCTTGTCTTGTTATGATAACTTTAAGAGAACAAGCTGGGAAACAGATCTCAGCTTTACAGCACAAAGGAATCTCCCTCCAGTGGAACTTTAATTCTCAGCTAAGTTAAGGTTCCTACAAGTTGGTCCACCCGTGTAAACAGTCACCACCAACAACTGGCATCTGTAATGATCATGCCTTAGTGTCAGCTGAGCATGAAGAGGTGCTGAACCAGCACAACTACACTCTGATCCTCTAGAACACAGCAGATGGCAGAAAGAGGAGGCTCTGACAGCCATCACCTTCTGCAGGCACGGGTAGTTGACAAAACTTGGAGTTATTCACACCCAGATCTGGCTCTTGATCTCACAGAAGTGACTTGAAGTTATCTTATTTTTCCATTTTTTTCCCCCTTCCAAGTTACACACTGGGTACTCCACTACCACAGCAAGTATAGGCCTTTTAGAGATGCTGAAGTGCACACTGGAGAGAAGAGAATGTATCTTAAAATGAATGATAATATAAAACCAGATTATTTTGAAGTCAAATTTGCAGTTCAAAATCCTTCTTCACACAGTAACTTAGCAGAAGCAAAGAACAATTGTGGCCACAGCTCAGTTTTAACTCCCCAGAGAATAACAACTGTTTATGTATTACGTAAATTGAGATAGAAATTTCCAAGCGTCATTTCACTCAAATACTGACCTGTTTATATACTGAAACATGCCAGAAAACATTTCTAGTCAAAATAAAATAGTATTCTTACAAGAAAATTGGGCAAGTTTCTGATTTTACAAAGAACAGCCTTTCTGTCTTCAGGATACTGAGGGCCACTAAATATGAACCAGCTAAGCAAGAAATCTGCAAGAATATGAATAGAGTTTTATTCTTAGATGTTCTTACATGCTTACAACTGTTTAGAGGCAAATATTTAAAGTAAATTGACTGCAGTCTGGTGTCAGTCTCTAAAGGATCATTTTTTTTTAAATACACTACCATACCCAAGAAGAATAACCAGGTGACATGGCCAGCTGTAAATGTTAAGCCCCACTGCAAGATACAAACAGCAACATGTCAGCAGCAAAGATACAGCAACTAACCTTTTGTCTCTGCTTTGAACTTCTTTGCTTTCACTGCAACCTCTGTGTCTTGTTCTTCCACCTCCTGAATTTTGCGTTTCTTGGAAACAACAGGGAGCGTAGAGTCACCAGATGGGTCAAATACTTTTACTTCACTGTAACGAAGAAAACAAGTCAGTTCAAGTGGCAAGAGCAGCTAGCCCCCAAGGTAAGATCCTGCAGCTGAACATAAACTTTCCAACACAACCTCCCAAGAATATCTGCAAATCAATCTTTCTTAGCTAACAAAACATCTACAGGCAGAGAGGTCCTTTCTCCAATACACAGGTGGTTTATCAAAAATTACGACTACAGAAGAGATACCTCATGAAGTACAAGTGCCTGATCTGAAAATACCAGTTAAGTAAGAGTTTGATTCTAGTTTATACCTGTTCAAGGCTCTACAAAGCACTTTAATTACCCACTAGATTGATCTCCCTGTTGCCTTATGGTCACAAGCACACAGCTCCCCACCATTTGGTATCTTATTATATTTTATTTGGTATATTACTCTGTAATTGTACCCTCAGGTACATATACATATGCACACACTCAGAGGACTAAAGTAGCTTTACTTTTGCCTTCTCTACACTGACTCTCCACCATTACATTGAGAGGGCACAACTCACAAGGCAGGGAAATGCTATGGCTCATCCCTGTATCACTGACTTAATAGGACATTCATACATCTCATCTGTGTCTGAAACTGCCTCTTCTCTATTACTGCATGTTCATTTGTTCAGTCCCAAACTCCTCTACAGGATGTAGAGAACCAGCCACCCTGACATCCAATGGTCTTTAGTTGGAATTTGTAAAGGGCAATTGAATCCTCAATAACAATGAAGCACTTTTTTCTTATTCAGAACAGAATGAAGGAGTTTTAAAACAGTTAGTCTAAAATAGTTCCTCCTAGCCACATATTGAGCACCTGAACCTTTCTAGAACAGGAATCTGAAGTAGCTACCTTGCATATTATAGAAGCAACCAATGCCAAGCCACTGGACTGGGAAACATGTAGCAATGCCAGCAGAAAGTACCAACAATTCATCTTCTATGCATCAGAAATTATTCTTATGGGTATTAACACTGCACACTGATTTACAGAAATTGATTACAGTGCCTTTTGCAAACAGTGGACTCCAGTTAAACACAAGCAAAAGCTCAGTGGTTTCCTTGTCATTGTCAAAATATCGCTGCTAATTAAAAAAAAACAAAACAAAAAAACATAAATATGATAAAGGTAAGTAATGCATTGTCTTGCATCTTTTTTTGGAAAGCACACCGAAATGTTTCACTTAAACCTCATCTCTAAAAACTACCTTGCATTTAACTTCCGATACACTACTTTAATTTAGCTAATTCATACAAAATCCATAATTCCATACAGGACTAAGATTCTTGCCAATCTCCTTAAAACATGAGTTTAGCCTTTCAAGCCTCCCCATACAGCAGCAATATTGCCATTCTTGTACTACAAGGACAATTTGACAGGTACTGAGCTAGTTTCCCTTTTTGGCAGCCAGACAACGCCAAACAGCCAGGAATTATCTTCAGATTCCCCCCCAAGCCCAGACATGTTTGCAAAGCATGTCTGACAGCAGAAACATGTCCTGGCAGGAATTCATGACTCCTCATTTCAAGAGGTCAAAACCCAGCATGTATGTTGTCTCCTCAACACTGTCCTCCCTAAGCCCCTGCCTCCTCACATGCCCTGATGCTTCATTTACTGACTGACACTGTCTTTGCAAAAGCTGCTTCAGAAATCACAGCCGTCACTACACTTGGAAATGTCTGGCATATGGAAATGAAAGTTACAGCTAGGCTCCAGAAAGATGTTTGGGGACTGCAGATGGATGCAGCAGTGCTATCTTTAACTCACAGAGTGAGCACTCAGCCCTGGTTTTGCTGAGCTCTCGCCCTCTCTACACCAAAGGTTCAGCAAAACAAGCAGGCCAAGCTAAGCAAGAAGCCTGCAACCAAATTAAGCGATAAACCCAGATGTCACAGCTCAGACTAATAATACCCTGTTCAAATCCTCAGATGTTCAGCTGTCCCAGTTGCAATTTACAGTGTCACTCTGGGCACAGAGTACATACAGACCTTATCTATGGCTTAAGACACATATTACTTATTATGTACAAGACTAAATCAAGGAGATAAAGCTTTGCTGAAAACAAGTGGTTCCTGTTTTTTTCTTTTCCAAGAATAAAATTACTAAGTAGGTCTCTAGGACACCTTCCATGTCAAAGAAATCAATTCAAACTCTGATTTTCTCAAATTTATTTCATTCAGACTTGCATTAAGTAAAGCTGCTACATATTAACACCCAGCTTTTAGGGCTGATGCTGATAGCATCTAGAAGTACTTGTTATCTGATGATGTTAGTAATTTACCATTAGAAAATCCAGGAAAACAGAAATTCTTATTAGCAACAGAACTTATCATCAGTGTTTAAAAGCACAGAAAATGTTTTCTGGATCTTAAGTCAACTCAGCCCATAACCAAAAAGCTTTTCAGAAATAAAAACATGGAGAGTTATTTACACTCAGCCAAGTTGAAAGGAAAAATATTCACCTCTTGTTTTGATACTTGTCTGTCTTGGCCAAGGCTTTTCCAGTGCCACTTATTCTTCTTATCTACAATAAAAATTTAGATATGAAAAACAAATTACTCATAATGAAAACAATTCACAACACAAGTTGTAGAGCTCTTGAAAGGAATTAAAAATGGAAAAACAGACATATATTATGAGTCGGGCTCTTGTGTAGCTGCACAAGTCTTACACCCGGGTACAGAATAGTGACAGGGAATGTAATTGAGATGAGAAAGGCCTTTCTGATGCTGCTCTTCAAGAGCCTGATTCAGGTAAAGGGTATCTACAAGTGGATCAAACAAACACATGACATAACGTCATACCTCCAAATTCCCAAAGCCAGCTCTAATTAGTGCGAACTTTTCTTTCTTGACAAGAGTAACTGCATGGTCAGTTACTTATGCCCTGTGGCTGGCATAAGGCCAACCTTAAAACCACAATATAGGTTTTCAAACTGGATTTGAATTAAATGTGTACTTGTCAGCTGGTCGGTTTGTATTTTGGTGTTAACACGTCTCCTTGCCTTTGTTCCAATGGGAAGTATCAGCTCCCATGAAATGCCTGAGAACAGGCAGGTTTTTCTGGATTTTTCTTTTCTGTTCTAGTGATGCCAATCCTACAGCATTAGTATCAGATCTTGGAAGCTTGGATCTAGATTGGAAGGCTAGACCTAGTTGTCATTCACAAGATCACACGCAGCAAGCAAGCCACCTAAAAGAGGTTCTCCCAGCATGCTGTGCAATGGCAACATGGAACAGCAGGAGCAGAGGCAGGATTTGCAGCAGGTGGTGGGAGGGCAATGCAGCAACCTGCAGCGTAACACCTTGCTGTAGCTACACAGAAACTCCTTAAGTCTAAGCATCACCAGTGTTCAGATTCTGGGGAACCACAGTGGAAAACATGAGGTGGGGAAAAAACACAAATACCCCTTCTAAGGTAAAGAGAAAGAAGCTATGAAGTAATAAGCATATCTTTGGAACTCATAAAGATGCAGTGAATATGAAGGTACGATCTTATTAATCTTGTTCATTATCAAGATTTTTTAGGATAAGGTAAAGGATGGCAGCCTTGTAAACAAGAAAAGCTGACATAGAAATGCCTGCAGCCAACTTATACACCTGACTACTCCAGCCAAAACTGGCATAAACTGCAGAATAAGAGTGACACACTACTGAGTGACAGGAAGAGTCAAAAACAGTGCATCAGAAAATCATACCCTCAACAAGAATGTCAGCTTCATGCAGCCCTCTGCTAGACTTACCCCTCTCTCTTCCAAAAGCCTCAGTCTCGTCTCTACTTTTAGTCTGTTCTCAGCTCCCATTTCAGCACTGGTGTTCTCTCCAAGGGCATCATAACGGATAGTCAAGGCAGTCTTGGCTGCCAGCATTCGAGAAATCTGCAAAAGACAAAAATAATACTAAATGCTAAGACTTAACATAAGGCAATGATTCACTCTAGTCTGGAAACCATACCCACATACAAAAGAACAAAGTAACCATTTACTAGCAGTGGTCCAAAAATAATTAGTGCATCATTCTTTCAACAACGAAATACTGTTAATGTAACACCTTATTTCCTTGATAAAGAGGGAAAGGTCTGAGATGGCAAGTTAGTTACATATATCCTACTTTACCCTGACCTTTAGATCAGGTTAGTTTGAGGTGCAATTTCCAACTGGAAAGCTTTCTCCACAATTCAAACAAATATTCATCCACCTGCATTATACAAGCCCAATAAGCTCTTTAAGATCAAGCCAAAAAGTTAGTTGCTTTAGCACACAAGTCCATTTTCAAGCAAGACTAGAGCCTACAACACCTTAGTTTACCATGACATAGAATAAAGTAGTAACTACCCCTTGAGAAAGCCAGCATTACATCGTAACTCAGCAGGAATGCATCTAAGACGTGTCAAATGGACAATCCCATTCTCTTTTTCAACATGAAAGAATAACATTCAAAGCATTGTGGACAGTGGTATTTTACATGTAATCACAGTAAATACAGCAAAACAACCCACAGAAAGAGCCTGGTTGTAAAGCTCAAGACATCATGGAACTCAAGATATTCATGCTCTGGAAAAAGCTGAGTTGGTAAGCAATTCTGCAACTTACCTTGCCTTTATTTTTGGTATTGCTTTGTCCCACCAGGGAAGCATGATAGATAAGGCCAAATTTAGGTGTGTCTCTTTTAGTCTTCAGTGCTCTGAAGAGTGCCTTCTCAGCACCCAGTAACTGAACCGTTGAAGCTGGATGTTTTGCCAGATTCAAGAGGGAACCTAGGAGGAGGGGACACAGCAACAGCAATTTGTCACAGAAGCACATTCCTGCTTTTGAATAGTCTAAGAAACTCTGAGCTATCTATTTCTGAGAGCTGCTTCACATTAATTTCCTGAGGAATAGGTAAACCTTTTCAGTCTTCAATGCTTCAACTAACTCTCTTGGTTTGATTTCAGCATGAGTTAAAAAAGGCTGCCTCAATAAAACATATTCCAGTGGAGTAATGCCTACTCCTGACAACCTGGAATCAAGAACATGTCATCACAGAACTGCACCATAGATAAATGGAGTAAGGCTGCTACCTTGAGCCAGTCTGACTATAAAAGCATAATGTCAGTTTGTCAGCATTTTACCACAGAAGTGACAAAACTATCAGCAGGAGGCTCAGCAAGTGTCTCAGAAGAGGTAGTGACATAAGTTGCCCTCACATTCCGAAAAGAACTCAGGCCAACTGAGAACTTTCTCATCACAGACAACTACCAAGCTCATGCTGGTATTCTCAGATTGCTGAAGTGCTGCCTTTGCCCCCTCTACCATGAGAAGTTCATCAGGGCCTTATATAATGCTTTTATCTGGCCAGCCCCTTGGAGAAAACCCCTGATGAGGTCATCTAAGATTTATTTACATTGATCACTGTAACCCACCTGCATGAGCAATGAGTCTTGCTCCGACCAGTTCTCCCACCATGACAGTGAGGTTGGGAGCAATGGCCATCATTCTGTTCTTCAGGTAGTCATACAGCTGTGTCCGATACTCAGAGATTTCAATCACCTGCCACAGACAGAGTTTGTGTGACAGGAGTCAGTATTAGCTGACCAAAAAATACTATGAGAGAAATATACTGAAATGAGGAAGTGCTGAGAATTCCAATGAAGGAGACCAAAAAATTGCAAAATGCAAATAGCCAAGAGCCAGAGTTATGGGAAGCTTTATACAGGGTACATTCCCAGAGCAGAGCTCCATTCACTGAGTATATTGGATCTATATTGCTTATTCCCTCATGCAACTTGCTTTCTCAGCAAAGCTCCTGATAAAGGAGCTGACCGCATGCCAAAGACAGTGAAGCAGAACGAAAATACTTAGTAAGGACATTTTCTTTAGGACAAAACCTTGGAACATTCAGTTTTCACATCAATCTTTGTCACCATTCTCTGGAAACGGGATAAATGCTCTTTACTTGTTCCATACAAATACACACAATTAGAATGCACATAAAAAAGCAGCCTGGTCTAGACGAAGAACAGGAACTCCTAACCCTGCCACTCCCTGGTAAAGTCACAAAGGGTCCAACTGGCATGACAGAAGTCAGAGGGTTGTTCACATACAATCCAGATGAGACCAGGATAGGGCTCCTAATTCTTTTGAGGCCTCAGTACTCCACTTTTAACCCAGGGGTTATCACCTAGCTTCCAAAGTGACAGATTAAAAAGAGGCTATACAGTGTCATTGTCTTAAAGACTTAAAAGCACTGTGATAGCAAAATTCCTCCCAAAAAGTAACACTGCCACTTTCAGAAGCCCTTGTGCAGTTAACAACAGTCTGAGATGGCTCAGATGAGGTAGTGACTGTGCACCCTCATGTCTGAACATCAGGAAAGCAACAATATGAGAATCATCACTGCCATCCCAAGTGTGTTAGCAATGCTCTCTGAAAACCTCTCCTTGGTAGAAGAGATCTGAAAGGGCTAAAGTAGAGCTTCTACTGCTATCCATCTGTATGTACATACCTGATCACAGAGATGGATTATGTTGTTTATGTCTTCTTCTGATACTTCTGTCCCCATGGAAATCTCAGCAGCGGCCTTCACATCCTCCTCAATCTCCTCTGGTAGGATGTCAGAAACATCAGAGGAAGCAAAATTGCTTCTGTCTCCTGTGGGGGACAGATGAAAGCATGTTTGTGCTGGGGGCGAGATGAACTAGTAAAAAAGCACAGCAACAGATGAAGATAAAAGGCCAAAATAAAAACAGTGAGTCAAGCCTGACATTGCCCTATTCCAAATTCCTAACGTACATGTCAATGTTCTGACTTTATGTTTACATTAGCTAGGAATGGTTGAAAATATTAAATTTGAAAGTAGAACAAAAAAAAAAGCCTGTAATGCTGCATACTTCACTTTCCAATAGCTGGTTGCTGCAAAATTTTCAGTCACAATATTACAAAGACAGAATTCCAGGAAGGAAGCAGTCATTTACCAGTAACCAAATCAATTTAATTCTTCTTACAATTGGGGAAAAAAGCTCCCTTAAAACTACAAGTCTCTCTCTGGACTGCAAACTTCATGATTAAAAAAACCCCAAAAATAAACAACAGAAAACAATCTAAAAAACCCCAAAACTCCCAAAAAACCCAACCAATTAAAAAAACATCATCAATACAAAGCACATGAGCGCAAAAGGTGAGGCAAGTGTCCAAATTATTATAGCAGTCATTCTTCCTGCTCTTATAAATAATCCTAGCAGCTGATGTCTCCAAGAACATCCAGAAACGGACAACATTTCTCTTTACATCAATTTTTGGTAGCTAATTTCCAAATTGATACGCTGAATAATTGGAATTCTAAGAAGACATGCTGGTGGCCCATGAAGAACTGGTCAGTGAAAGGGTATTAGCATTCTCTTAAGCTTCCAGAGGTTGCACCAACACACAGACGCAAACACACACTGCTTTTCTACTGGTCCTATTTGCACTGCTGCTGAAGGCAGGATTGCACAGTGTCATGCCTAGCTGGATGAGACAATGAATTGGTCTACAAGTCAGGGTCATTAATGCACTGGATATTGCCATGCAACATGCCCCAGGCTCACGTTTCCTTGCTACTCACCAACTTTCCGCACACATTTACAATATGTTAGGTTATCTGTGATGATTTTGCCCAGTTCAGGGAAGTGCCAACCATACCATTCCCTACAGCGCATGATATAGTTATTCAGTTCTTTGTCCAAGTCATCAAGAAGCGCTAAAAGAAAGAAGAATGGACTTCTTTTATCTAAAAAGATAATTTAAGAATGGAAGACTCTCAAATCAACAAATTTAAATAGTGTAAAGACAAATTAGCTGAAGTATTTTATCCTGTAAAGACCAGAATAAAACAAACTGCAGTACACTACATTCTTTACTTTTCAGAGAAATGCATAATCCCAGGCACAATATTAAAGAAATGTTAAAATGGATTCCAAGAGTGTGGCCTAAAGGTTTCATCATTGGAACTGTCCTGGACAGATTCCTCTAACAGCTGCAAAGGACACTCCCATAGAAGGGGAGCAGCAGCCAGTTATTCTTCCTCTCAGTCAGCCAAATTGCTACACAAAAGGTTGATGTAAAATGTAGCCATCCAATTAACTTAAAGGAAAAAATGTTTTAATGATAAATTGATTTTGTATTAAGACTGTATAAAGCTCTTTAGTTGCTTTATATTACAAATATACTCAATACAAAACCAGATTAAGAATTTAAAAGCATAGCACACACAGTATATATTGCTAGACAGTCCTGGAGCTAGAATATTTCCTGCTAATGCAATACCAACATTCCCATCTGTTGTCTCAGTGGTAGTGACGAAGGAACTGAATCAAATCATTAATTTCAGTTTAACTGTATGTTTCATCATTGACAACAGTCTGGGAATTAATATTCCAAACAGGATTCCTCACCACTGCTTCACAGCAAGCCTGACAATCATGATGTGGACGTTTTCAAGGAAAAATGAGGAATGGGCTTTCCTAGCTGCATTAACAATTTCAGTCTGTGAAATGCAGCATTACACACTGCAGTGTTTTACATGCCTAACACAGCAGTCTGTTTCTACATCACCCTCTACACAAGACACCACCAAAATGATGCGTCCGAAAATGGTGTCCTGTGGAGCCCATTCTCCCAGCACTACTCAGAAGGGAGGCATGTTGGGAAGTGAAGCCCTTAGACAACTGTCTGTATTTAGCCAATTTCTATGCTAAGAAAAAGTGGACACAAGTTTACTGCATCACCCTAAAAATGTTCCTGCTTGTGGAAAAGCCTATTAAGAAAAAACACTTTATGCTCTGCTGAACATCAATGCCCAATTTAGTAAGACAGGAAATAGGACAAAATTGACAGCAATACTTTTCTGTAACCAATGTAAAGAAGTCAGCTATCCTAAGCCAAATCCATTAATAATTTAAGCTCTAAATATACTTACAAATTGCCTGGATAATCATGGTATCTACTTTGTCTGGGCTGAATTTCAACTTGTATCTGGAAAGGCTGAGGAGACAGAAATACAGTTTCATCAGCATCCTGACCTCCTGTTGCAGAGCATGCCCCACCTGTTCCTATTTTACATGAACACAGCTGTCCACACATTCATTCAAAGCAGCTCAGTTTTATGCCACTGACTGCTCTCTGCTGTGGCCAGAAGCCACACTGATACATTTCGCAACAGCTCTGATGTGTACACAGGGGGAAAGGGAAAGTTAAGGCTCTTTGTACCACATGCAGCAGACTGAACACAAGTGCTGTGGCAGGAAATTGGCTGTTGGTTTCATTCTGCATGGTTCCCCACAAAAAGTATTTGTCAACGGCACTTCTAGTTCTGCAGCAGCTGGAGGCAATCCACAAAACTGCACCTACCCAGCAGCAAATATCACCAATGCTAATGTGAAGCAACAATAGAAACTTCCTGGAACAGATTCTCACTAACCGAGAAAGCCCATTACCATCTGGCTTTAATGTATAATTTCTTAGTACACTACAGTAAAAGACACTTGAAATCAACAAAAATTTGTATCTCTGAAGTCCTTCTTCAATATTAATGCCCATTTTCTAAGCAAACACAGACCTGTTTTCGAGAAATTAGCTACAGCAAAGCATCTCTCTGACTTGCCAATGGCTTATGACAGGACGAGCTCATGTCAGAACATGGATTAAAAAGTTACTTGTGAATGGATGCTTGATCCCATGTTGATCCTTAACTACTACTCCACTAAACCTAAAAGGCAGTGATAGCAAGATGGGAAGACAACTCTGCCTTTAAGATTTTTACATAATTACCTATTATATGCATATTTATTCAGGCATAAATCAAGAAATCATGGTCTTCAACTTGTCTCAGTGGCAATGGAGCTTTAAATTACCTACTTGACTCCCATAGAAACATTCCAAATGAAATCCTGGAGTATATAACACGCAAACAAAAGCTATCAATTTCAACTTCAGGTGAAGGTGATGCCTTTTCCTAAAGAGTGGGTGAAAAATGGAAAGGCCTTCCCTTATAAAACAAGATTTCAGATAGAAACGTGCCTGGACTTACAGAGTATGAGACCTTGTCACATACTCGGAGACACTTCAAGCAGCACAGCACAGCCAAGGACACAGGAGTGGGGGAGACGTGGGATGAAACAGAGCTGTCCTAGGAACTCACCTGTGTGCCAGACCCAAACACATAGCTGCCATCTCTCGAGAAGGGAGGCCCGTTATAAGCCCTTCAATCTGGGAGCGAATTCCTCTCATTAGCTCTGTAACCATTGGGCTGTGTATACAACTCAAATTCAGCTTGTCCTGCAGGGTGGAAATCAACAGTCCAAAGTCAGCCACAACACAACATTCCTCTGAAGCCTGTTCCAGCAGCCTCATAGCCTTTGTAACTGGTTTTCCCACTGCCATCCCATGATCACACCACAGTTTCATTGCTTTTGATGCCAGAGGTAGTGACACACCCAGTTCCCCACACAGTAACAATTCCACTTTGAAAAGGAGTGTATTATAAATCTCTATAATACATATCTGCTATGCAGAAGATTCAGCTTAAGATCCAAGAAATAGTTTGGCCACAGAGATAAAATTCAGAGGTAGAGGGTTGGGGGTTTTGGGTCTTTTTCAGAGAACACAACTGAGTAATTAGTTTAAAGTCCCCAGTATTATTCACTTTACCACTAAACCCTCATCATTTTGCAGCTTCCTGCAGCACGAGGAAGTTGTCAGAGTAAAAATCAGTGGAACAAGGAGCAATCGGACACGAGATGGGAAATGAGTATTGACACCCAGGAGCCATTGGAGAAGGCAGTCCACCTCCACTGTACCTCTTCCTTCCTCTGGCAGACAAAGGCTGAAGGATGTGCACAACTGCCTGCAGACTGAGCAAGGCAGAAGGATGCATACTCCCTCCACTCACTGCGTCTGTTAGCGAGGAATAAGCCTGTCTGCCTGGCTGGGTGTTTTATTTGGTTCCTCCTCCTACTCCTTCTCTGGATTGGATCACTAGGAAAATTAATTTTTCCATCTGCTGGGTTTCTAACCAGTATTTAAGAGAGAAATCAAGCAAACCCAAACACCTCAGTGCACTTTTACCATATCACTCACTTGTGTACCCAAGACAACATCTTCCCTGAATACATGCAGTATAAATGTTAGGATTAGGCATCTTCATGCTACAAGCAGACCACTGGCAGCATAATCCATTGCTAGCAACTACAAAATCTCTGAAACCTGACAATAATATTTCAGTACCATAAGACAATAGGCAAAGAAGAATGGCAAAATCAGCTATCACCTTTATGACACCTCCAAGTTTGGCATCTGCTACAGCCAACTGCTCATGGGCATCTTTTGCCACAATTTTCTTGAGAATCTTCTTCAAGTTCTTGCTGAGCTTGCCTTCTACAAGAGCTGTGGATGCTGTATAAAACAAAAAGATCAAAGATGCAGTTTCTTCCCTGTCCTAACACCTGTAAAAACAGTATTCCTAACATCATACATTTATTTTAACTGCCCACAGTAGCTCCAGTCTGAGCTGCAATACTTTGCCATGCAGTAGCTAAAATCAAAATAGAAGAAAATTATATACTTGCTCCTTTGGAGGCCTAAATCAAAAACCTTTCTCTCAGTTGCCTCTCCTTTCTCCATATGGTTTCAGTTCTATTTTTGCCAATTGTGTTCAAAGATCTCTACAAGCAGCATGCCATATGTTTTAGATGCATGTTTAACATTTCCAAAGGCAAGGTTATATGGGAACATTTTGTGTATCATTAAATTAACCAACCATTTTCCAGGTTCCTTAGACACCAACCACGATATCCTAAATTAAATAATGGCTTATTTGCATCCTCTGGTGCTGATAACGTACTATGTAAAGCCCAAGAAGGAATGATGCCAAACACACTGACTGGGCAGTCAGACACAGACCTTTTTAATATAGCATGCAGACAGAAGAATTTACAGGGACATTCTTCATTCTCAAATATTAATAGATTTGTAAAAGCTTTACAATCCCACACAATATATTTTAAGCAGGCACTTATTCAACTCTCTAACAGTCAGCTCTGTGCTCCACTGAACTTCTGTAATTAATGCAACATCTTCATCACAGTAAGTACAGCAGAAGGCAGTGATTTTTGGTTTCCAGAACCTTAACAACAAGTAAGAGTAAAATCTAAGTACTCTGCTGAGTTTGCTCTCAACCTTTCTACAATGGAGATAATTTCCTACTTTTTGTTGTGGTTTTTGTTTGGGATTTTTTTTTAAATTGGCCCAACTATTAATGATCTGAATCCAAACCTTTGCAAAAGCAACATAATCCAAAAAATATACCACAGAGAGAAACATACAACAGCTTCAGCCTCAGTTCTTTTACTTGTCTCTCATGTATGATGGTAGCATCTCCATTCCTCTGTCCTTACCTTCCTTTCTAGGCCACCCCTACCACACCAGAATATGAAGAACCATTCTTTAGTTGTACATGCAACACGGAACGTCCACCTGCTGATGTCACACAGCATATTCAGCAGTAACTGTCACACTATTACTGAATTATTACCTAGGATTTCTATCACCTTTGTTCAAACTCATCCACAGCATCAAGCATTTAAGTGTAAAACTAGCAAAAATTATTGAATGCAAGGCTTTCCATTTTATTTAAACTCCTGAATTTAAGTACAATACAAGACTTTTTTTAGGCTGAAAAACACAGGCATGATATGCATCCATAAAACATGGGCAGTTGTAATAATGAATGTTCTCTGACACCAGTCTGTTGTCTCAGTGGTAGTGACGAAATGTTGACTCAAATCAGTTATACTCAGCTTCAACAAGAATCCATCACTGACAACAGGCTACATGTATCAGGCAAACATACACAGTGCCCATTTGTGAGCTGCTTGGGAAATATGCACAGCAAGAAAAATCTACATTTTACTACATCTCTATAGCACTATAGACCAGATGGGTGACCTTATAAACCACCACCAACAGTTTACTTTGAAAAACTAGTAATTTAAAACCTAAGCAAAGAAGCAGAGCAGAGACAGAGGTAAGTAACGAGTGAATTAGTGCCCAACAGGGATTTGGGGTTTTTTGTAAGACTGGTGTTAACTCACTTACCAGCAAGTGCTTCTGTCGTATCCTGAAATTTTTCAAAGTGTTTCAACTTCACTCTACAGAATAAAAATAAAAGTATGTAAACGAATGTACATAAAACAGATGCTAGAACAATCTTACTTTTTTTCCTGCCTTCACTATTTCAGTTCCACTCTTTTCCCTAAAGCTGCAAGAGAGCAGAGATCAACATCCAGATCTTCAAAAAGAAGTGAGAGCACTAAACCTGTGACTTTTCAGCTGGGTCCCACAATATTTATATAAGGGGGAAAAAAAAGTGATTTTGATTTGGTATTTCTTGGACAAACATCATGAGAAAACCTAAGCCCCCTTTCTGTTTTGTAGTTTATATTTGAAGACAGACATCATCCATTTAAATTTCAACACTGCACCCTGATTGACTGATGATAGCATCTTCCCACTCATCTTCAAAAGGAAACCTTCTGCCTGTGGAATGCAGAGCCCCACAGCTCAGATTTAACATGCTTTTCAACCAAATGCATCTTCAAAGACTTTAAACTGAACTGATTCATCGCCCATGAATCCTCAAGTCCTCCCTTGTAATTAGATGTTAGAATACAAGTTCTGAGCTGAGCTTAAAACAAACAACAAAAAATTCTTTCATGCCCTAACTGCTGACCAGAGCCAAAAATCATACGACAGTGTTTAATCACATTGTATCAGATCCTTAGGTGCCGTTTCCCTCTCCCCTTCACACAGTCTGCTGTGTTGATATATAGAGTTACAGTTAAGAAGTTATCTCAGTGAAGTAAATTCCTTGTCAGGGACAGGCTTTTGACTAATCCAGTTCTGATTAACCAATGCACTTTGTGAGTCAAGTATCTGCAAAGGAAGCAAGGTCACTGATAAAGCTGAATGCTCGAGTTAAGCATTCACAGATCCCAACAGAAGCTTCAGGCTTACACTGATGCCTTTTCAGAAAGGCAAGACAGGAATTACTTCGATCAGAGTAGAGATCCATTAAAAGCCACATCCTGTATAGCAAGTGGCCAAGATGATGTTTCCAAGACAAGATTAACAACACTACAAACAGGAGATGTGGGATATTCCAGCTTCTCCTCTAAGTACAGTTACAGAGCAAATAAAATACAAATCACAAGGCATAGCTTGTTCAGATGCATCCGTTATAATCAAAGCTGGTTAGAAATCTTCCAATAAAAACACTACACAGACTTGGAAGGAATCCACCATTGTCTCCTGTCTGAAGACAATTTGTAGAAAGGCCAGCTTCATCAGTGGACACTGATCTCAGTACAGCTATGCAGGAGTGCTAACACTCACTGATGGCATAGGCAACAACACTAACTCTCAATTCACAGTGATTTACATAGTTTCATCTGGATTAAACTTTAGTTTTTTCCAAAAGAATTTCCTGTGAGAACAAAAACCTGCCATTTCAGCCAGTTCCAGCATTACAAACATAGATGTTCTTGTCAAAGCAACCAGATCACCCTAAAATACTGTTCAATCTTTTGCTTCAGTGACACATCCAGTGACTTCTGCTGCTTAATTACACTGCAAGGACAAAAGGAATTTCTTTCACTTCGATATTCCATTTTAAGTTTCTCAGTGTATCTACCTCACATTGTCATTATTCACAGCTTTTACAATACTGAAAAACAAAAATCAATACTTCTTTCTGAACCTCAGATGTGCATAACTGCAGGCAGTCGTGTCCTTCCAAAAGCCACACTCATCTCCCCACATAAAGCTGCTTACATTTTGTTTGCTTTTTCAGGAGTTTCAAATTCTTTCCACAGACTGTCAACTTCTTGGAGCTTTTTCTCATTCAGAACCTGCAAGGAAAAAAAAAACAAAAAAACACAAAACTATATTTATATCACTTTTGAATGATCTTCAACCTTCATTCAGCAAAGAACACCTGAAACAGATTTACAGTGAATCCAACCAATGTTGCAGTTAACACTGATTGACTCAACTAACTCAATTTCAGTGATCTCCAGTTTCATCATTCTCTCTCAGCAGCTTTATGCTATTAATAGACACACAACAATAGTGTTTTCACCTTCACCTGAATCACAGAAGTTCCTCAATAAAGGCTGGGTCCCCCTCTACTTGCACATTAAAGCAAAACCCTCTTTTTCTTTATCAAAACAAGGCTTGCTCCACCTTCTCTACAGGATTCATTCACAACCTACTGACCCAAAACCAAACTTGCCACTATTTCTGGAAAAAAAAAAAAAAAAATTCTGGGACTCCTCACAGGAAGGAATGATCCTCCAAGTTCTTTTCTATATTTCAATCTGAGCTAACCCAAAGAAAGAGGACATCCCTATACAGAAGAGCTGTCACCACATCTTGGTAATCTACAGGGCCAAGAATTACCTAAGAAGCAGCAATGGCTTAAGCCCACCTCTGCACACAGGGGATCCCCCCATAGCTTTTAAACAGCACAAGACTTACAATTACACCCCTGGAACCTACATATATTTCACAAAACAGAGAGCACACTGCAAATTCCTAGAAAACTGCCAGAGGAACAGTCAAGATCTTTATAACATTGCCTTCTTTGCACTTACTAAAAAATCTTGCGATTTTGTCCCCACAATGCAAATGCAACAAAACTGCAATTTAACTCAGTGCAGAAATCATTTCTGGTATTACAAATTTTGCTGCCTTGAAGATTTTTAAACACCAATTAAAGGAGGTTGTCCTTGTTTAAACTCAGTTAGTAGCCGAGCAAATAAACATAGTAATTAATTTCCCACATGACTCTGGGGCACAGAAAATCTTGGGACAACTCTTCCTCTCCTCAGATTTCCATTTCTTTCCTCCAGTTCATCTTTCCTGCCCCAAGGCCTACAGAATTTTCAGCCTCTATAAAACAGACATGAGCACATAGAAAAAAAATAAAGACACAGAAGCAGCTAATCAAGAGTGTTAGAATATAGAAATTACATGCCTATGGATATTTTGTGTCATTCAATATAGCAAGACACATTGGAGAAAGACTTCTAAGACCAAGAGCATGGCTATATCCATCTGCCCTTACTATTTGCTCCTCTGATGGGAGCAACACCTACAAAGGAATACTCGAGAGCTACACAGTTTGCAGCAGACAGCAGTTCTTCATCACCAAGGCATAAAGGCAGAGCACAGTTATGCTGTCAACAAACACCTGTGGTCATTTCTGAAAAAGGAAGTGGGTGACCATGACTGTCCCCAAAGTTCAGAAACACAAATTCTGTCCCATCCCTCAAGTAACTAAAAAACCAATAAAACCCCCAAACAAAACCCCCAGCAGCAACAAACTTTAGAGACTGCTTTAAAAAAAAAGCTAAACTCTGAAGAGCACATAGATACAGAATGAACGTACCAGTTGAACAGTGACATAAGTCTGCAGGTGAACAGCTGCCCTGTGTAGGGAAGGAATGCTATGCGATTGAGAGCCTTTCCCTGAACACGTGCACTATGGCTGTGGCTTTGCTGCATCCAGGCTTGGCAGCTGCCAACAGGATCAGCATGGAAAACCAAAGCTTGTCTCAAAACATGTACTCTAATAAAACACTACCTCTGCCCACTTCCAGCAGACAGTCTTCACCTCTCCCCCAGCCCTCCGGCCACGCTGTGCATCCATCACCACCAGACCCTGTCCCAGCTGCTCACACCAGCAGCACTTCTGCAGGTCTCCTCCTACCTTTACTTTATGCCTATTTTTTATGCCTACTTTGCTTTATGCTTTCAGAAACGAAAATATTGGTTATGGCCAGCCTCTCCTGGCTCCTGTGAAAGGTTAAAAGGCCTCACTATACAAGAAGTATGAATCTACTCAAGCAGTAATTTTTTTTTATTTTTAGTAACTTTCAAGTCGCAGGATAGTATCCTGTGTGAACATCCAGCGAGCAAAACCTTCGGGGGACTGCTGTATGTGTGTCAGTTCCCTGGGCATAAGCTTTGGAAGGGGGACACAGAACAGAAACTATCTGTTTTCAGAAGTATTTCTGGCTTCTTCCCAAAGCCTGTGCCTTGAAATCCTCCGTGACTGAATTGCACAGCTGCACTCCAATGAGGAAGAAAGGTTTAAGGGCAGATGAAGTACATATAGCGCTCTATAGAGCAGCACCAAGGGTGTTGTTCTGCTGCAGTCTAGGGCAAAAGAAACCAGACCCTTGCTCTCTTTGCACCTGCACTTGTGTTCACACAAGCTAAACCCAGAAAAACAACAAGCTGGGGCAGGGAAAACACAACTGTTAACAACGCAGCTACGAACAAGGTCATGAAACTACAGGCACCAACACTCGAGCAAGAGAACAGGCCAGAACTCGGCATTGTAGCAGCTCCAGTTTAGACTTGTTCAAAGCCCCGTGAAGCTGCAGTTCCGAGCCACCCGGCCAGGAGACTGGCAGAGCCCTGAGGAGCGCTCTGTTTCTCCCGCTGGGAGAGGGAAGTCCGAACACGGGAGTCATCCAGGCATCCTCACCCTGCCCGTGCCCTGGGCCAGCCGCGAGTCCCGTTTTTGGAACGCACCCAGGCCGGGACACCCGCACGCCGCTCGGGAACGCGCTGCCCGTCTCCCACGCGCCCCCTCCCGCATCCCCGAGGTTTTGCTGGAACATGGCACAGCCAGGGAAAGTGGTCAACACCCCCAAACCGAGGTGCCCCCAGAGAAGCCAAAAGAGGCACGGCCACGCGTGTATGCCTTCCTCCTCAAATCCTCCTCGGCGAGAGGAGGAAACGAGCGCCACGGGTGACGCCTGGCGAGATCACCGAGGAGTCCCTTCCTGCCGCCACCGCCCATCCCGCACCGGCAGCGCCTTCGCCGCAGCCCCGCTCACAGCGCGGCCGCTCCGCTCCCGCCCGCGGCCCTGCCG
>WEIV01006667.1:244000-259002 GCA_013390005.1 Calyptomena viridis | reverse complement strand
TCTTTAGTAAGGCTGATAGGCCATTCAGAAAGAAACTGGTTGGATCTTCATGTGCAATGACTCAGGAAGGAGGGTATAGTCATGGCTTATTGCGGGGGGGAAACCTGAAGGGAACTTCCCAGTTGTTGAGCTTGAACTTCAGTGTGACTTTGGAATAAATATGTATTTAGTTCACATTTACTAGATCAAAATGTAAATTAAAAAAACCCAGCTACTTCTGTCTAGTGGCTTCCANACTTAAATAAAGACAAGGGAAAACAGCTAAGGAAACTTCCAAGTTGTTGAGCTAGCGAGACACTGGAATAAAGGTCATGTACTCATGCTCGTTGAGTCACTTCTTTGCAGTCTATGTGAGTGCAACAGAATAGCTGAGCTCCCCGTGTAAAAGGAACTAACACTTTATTTTTTTACTTTTACATGTGGGGGTTTTTTATTTAAAATGTTTTTCTTGTAAACACANAGGAGTTGCTGTCTCTGACAGAACAGGCTTTGAGTTCCAAGCTGTAGGTGTTAGCTGTATTGTGTGCTAGTGGTGTGCTATATATAATTCACATGGCTGTACAGCTGGTGCATTCACTGTGATGTTCCCCCTTATCAAGGGGTTTAGGGAAAGGTAAAGCTGGCAACTTCCAGGCTGATGTATAGAGCTCCACAAATGGCTTTAGACTTTGCTATAAGGCTTTTGCTTTGACTTGGATATCTAAGACTGAAGGAAAAGGACTAGAAATCATCAATGTTGTCCAGTGAGGTGGTGACTGAAAATTTTTTCACCCGTTTGATGAATATGATGGGACAGAGGAACAAACTGTATGACTTGTCTAGGACCTGATTTCATCACACCAGATTTATAACAATTATTTGCTCTTTTTCTCTGTTCTCACAGCTGGGGATGGAGGAGGAAGATGTGATTGAAGTTTATCAGGAACAGACGGGGGGTCACTCAACAGTTTAGATCCTTCTGTTTTTCTTCCCTCTTAATCCTTTTTTATTTTTAAATAATAGTTCTTTTGTAATGTGGTGTTCAACACTGAAACTGGCACCCCATCTCTGGGAGTTTACTTTCAAGCGTCTGGTATTTTGAATTCTCGTGCTCATTATACACTATTGTTTCTGTTTTCATTGTGCTGAACTTCTGTGATCCAGCTGCAACCTTGCTTCCCTCTTCCCTTCTGCCCTCCCCTTTAGTAATACATGTACACACATGCATTTATATGTTCACTAGGTTCGTGCATTTCGGGCACGAAGGCTGTAAGATCTGCCAGGTGGGCAAGTGTTCTTAATGACTTCCATATCTGCCCTGAAGTTTTGATGTGTGACTGTTTCACTCCTGGACTATAACTTTCAGTGCGAGATGAAGTTTTTCAGAGAACTAAACTGTGGAGAAATTGTGTATCCATAACTCAGAGCTATTTTGCTTAAATTGTGCTGATGGCCCAACAAAGAAGATTACCGAGTTGGAAATGGAAAAGCTAGAACTGTTGTCATCTGTTCCTTGCTCCAGAGATGGCTTTGCTGAAGACATAAAATTGAAAACCCTAATGATTTTTAAATCTTACCAGAAGAGCCCAGAAGCATTTTAACTTCCTATAGCAATTAGTACACGCAGGTATTCGTGCAAGAATGTTCACAGCAGCCAACTGGTGTTACTTTGACACTCTTGTTTGTACCTTTTGGCCTGGGACGTGGGTTTTGAATGGACATTGTCTGTACCAGCTTCATTTAAAATAAACAAGAAAACCAATTTTATAAACAACTTGCATTTTCTTTTAAAATGTTTGGAAATGTGGAAAATGATAAAAAGTCATAACAAGGGCATGCTTTTCCAGTGACTATAACTTGAAGCCAGAAAAAAAAAATGTGCTCTGTAAATATACCTCATGAAAAAATTTTCTTTTCTACTTGCCCTAGTAAAATACTTCATCTGCTTGCTTTGCAGGTGACTGTTAAAGAATACTAGGTGTTTCTTTTCTTGGTAGAGAATATTCACATGTAGTTACATACACCGTCACTTCATGAACAGAATTTAAACTGAAATGAAACTTGGAAGGAAATAAAGATGGTTACTATGTCTATGCTTCATATGAGATGGTACATTAAATCTATGATGGATGACATGAAAGTGTCATGATGGTTCATTGGGTATCACTATGAGGGTCTTGTTTTAGCTGCTTGCAGGCTATAAATGATCGGTTTGAGAACCTGTTACTGGGTATGAAAGCTGAGATGAGAGGTTATGGGCGGAGTAGAGTGAAGGGAAGAGTTTTGTATTCTCCCTGCTTAATCTTTTTAGCAGATAAATAGGACTTGTTTGGCTTGGTAAATCAAGTGCACTATGAATATCAACTTCAGTTAAAGACACATTTTAGTGCTCGCATACTTGGAAGAAATTGCAGGTTTTGAGTACTTTTATTATGGCATTTGCTGTAAAGGTAGAAATGGCATTTTCTTTCATGCTTGTGGTGTGTGTCCTGTTTCTAATTTAGTAATACTTTTGTATACATAGTTGCACTAAGCAATTTTTTAAAGATTAAAGTTTTTATTTACAAAATGTCAGAATATGGGGTTTTCTTGAAGTATTTTATGTAATTCAATTCTTAAGGGAAGAGGGATTGCTGCTATGATGTAGAACAACATGGCTTCTTTGCACTTCTCTAGTTGCTTTTTTAGAATACTAAATATGTCTGCTTTAGAAAACCAGAAATAAAACAGCCTTGTGATTACTACCACATCATCTTGTAATTTACACTTGTATTATGCTCTTGTTTTTAAATAAGTTCCTATTACTCCTCTTTTGCAAACTAGGAATTGAGGTGCAGGGTGTGGTAGTTTACTGGGGTCGCTGTGGAAGCTGAAAGTGGAGCTGTGAATGAATCCAAATCCCCAGGGTCTGATGATAGTACTCTGGTTGCTGCCCTGACTATCTTGGCTTTTAGCTGTTCACTTTCCTCTTTGAAATCTGTTTTTATATGCTCATTTATATCAGCTTTCTAACTGAAGCACTGCATTTAGTTCTCTTGAGACTGCGGAGGAGAGTTTTCTGCAAAATGTGGCTTCAGTAGGATGAAGCTCAAGGCGAAGATTTCTTTCTGTTCTGTAACCTTGTCCTAAAATACATCTCTTTGTCGTGGGTACCAGATCTACCATATCTTGACCTCTTTCTCAGACTTGTGAAGCCTCAAAGAGCCTCCACAGAGCTGCTGGTCTAAAGCCATGTCTTTGCTGTTAGAACTTGATAGAACAGTAATAATGGGGAAACTCTGCCTCAATTAGTATTGAGAGCTCTGAAAAATGAGATGTGTGCTACACAGATGCACTGGTACTCTTTTTAAAGAAGCTCATTCTTGGAAATTACACATTGGAATAAAATCTGAATTTTGAAGTCTGAGTTAACCTGAATTTTCTGGAGTTCTCTGGAAGAGCTAGTCCTTTTCAAAGAATTTCTGCAAAGGTGGTCTGGAGTGGAAGTTTTTAACTTCCACTCATATCCTCCAAAGCTATAAGTGTTTTAAGTTGGTTTTCACATGCTGGAGAAAAACAGAACCTTTTTTCCTCCTGCATTTTTCCTTTGCTTACCTCTGTGTTAGAAGAAGGATGGTTTTTAAGTGCTTAAACCTACATATTGTGAGAATAAAGCCATCTTCACTGAGTAAGTTATGCAATAAAAGGTGGAAGCTAATACTTGCTTTATTTTGAATTGTGACAATATATTTAATATTCACTATGGTGACATATAAAACCTTTATTGATAAGCACTTCAGAAAACTATGAGTCTTGGCAGATTTTCTTAAAGCTGCTGTGTTTAAAGGATTTGTGTATTAAGTATAAATGTTTATATGATCATCACTTCGACAAAATGAGGTTCTTTTGAAATTAAATGCTTAAGTGTTGGCAGGATTTGGACTTCAGTTAATATGTCAGATAATGCTAACACTTGAATTCTGCCACAAATTTTGACCAGCCATGTATTGTTTTAGAAGCAGTATGATTGTTTACTAGTTTTTTTCTAGTTTAAATGGAAATTACATTTAAAGATGCAGTGTTAAAATGTGTTGATCTGTGCTGTGCATCTTCTGTATGCACATTTTGAGTTATTGCTGTTCAGGTAAATTTTCTTAAATGGGAAAATCAGCTTCTGAGGGACTCTACAGAGACCTGTAGGAATTGTGCTGTGATGTAATCCAATTGTGTTTTGCTTTTAGGTATGCATTAAGTACTGGTTCTAATGAAGTTCATCTTCAATTTAGAGACTCCAAAAATTGATTATTCTTCTCCACAAGAGACTCTCTACAGGAACTGCAATATGAATTGAATCTTCAAATGTAACACTTTGTTAGATGATATTAGGGAAGCAAAACCAATAATAACCTAACTTATAAGGAAGAAGTTACAGTTCCTCTGTAGTCACTTTATTGCTGAATCTGAAATCTAGCCTTTCCTTACAGTAGCATGTTTATTGCAGTTTATTGTTTTGGAGGATTCCACTGGAAGTCAGCACAGAGATCTTCATGCCTTTTTGTAACCCGGTAATTTAATTGTTTTATCTCTTAATACAAAATGGACCAAAGAATCTGTATTCTGGCACTTCAGGAGGTCTGTCTATTCATTTCTACTGATCAAACATGAATGCTTTTATTTCCTGTCAATGGGATGTATACACAGACTAGTGCTGCACTTGAAGAAAATAAATTTGTGAATGAGTAGCACCTATGCCAAAAAGGAATGTTGTTCCCCTCTTGAGCCAGGTTGGACTGTTGAATTTGGCTGCAGCTGAAAGAGCTCACTGCAATGACCCATTTCTAGCACTAGGGATTTATTTACTATCTTATACTGTTTTCAGGCCTACCTTTTGAGGCAGGTGAACATGAGAAAACACCTGTGGACGAGGAACATACCGAGTGTGTTCTACTTTGGTAGCTTCCATTAGTCATGCTCCTTGGAACTGCAGACATGGCTCCAGATTTGCCTGCAAGCCATGTTAATAAAGCGGATTGTGGACCCAGGACAGAATTCTTCCTGGGATTGGAGAACTGGTGCATTGACTCGATGACACCTGGCACACTTGGTGAGCTTGATGCTGGTGCCCTGGCAGTTTCTTTGACTTTGCCACACTGCATATGGTGCCTTCTGTAGCACTGAGCCTTGGCAGGAGCCAGGCCTTCCCCTAGGAGTTGGCTATGAACAAGGTTTGGAATGGACTGGGGAAGAAAATATTGGCTTATGTAAATACCTTCTTGTGGGACAGTATGTCCTCCTGTCACAAGAACAAGCAGGAGGTAGTAATTGCTGCTCAGCTGCAGTTATTGGCCTCTTATCCCTGGTAGTGTTTCGTGGCTTACAAATGGATCTAGGCTTCCCTTAAGGTCTCTTAGGCTATTTGCAATATTTTAGTTTATGCTATGGAGCCTCACACATCCTGTGTTCCAAGATGCTGGATAAGTTCTGGAAGCATGCTGTGGAGTCTGCTTCGATGGATCATGTGAAGGTAATCATAATTTCGGGTGTGCAGGGAGATCTAGTTGGGCTTCTTTCTGTAACGTAAGTGGATGTTACAAACTTTAAAATAGTTAAAGAATACAGATGTACGTGAATTGCTGATAGAATTTGGGGAAATACTGAAAAACTGGTTAAATAACGGAAGAATTACATTGTGTCTTGAAGCTGGAATTGAAGACAACTAACACTTGTGGTACTGATGCTGCTCTCCAATGTTACCTACGCTGGCAGAACTGAATACAGCACTATTTTTGTATAGGCTGGCACTAGGTGTAAATTGTGTTATTATTAATGAGGGTAAAAAGATAACTTCACTCTTTGATTAATAGCTACATACCTGATTAAAAACTGTGCTTGTGTTTTGGCTTCCTCTAGAGCTAGTCTAGCATCTTCCTGTTTCTTCGCTTGCTCCTCAGCTCAATATCTTGCCTTTTCTCAGTTTTTTCCTTCATATTCTAGGTCTTCTATTGCTGTGTTCGCCAACTGCTGGCATTCCTCCTTTAACTACATTGCTGGTTCTTCATTTTTGTGCCTCTTAAAAACACTCCTACCAACTATTAGTTATTCTATTTAAGAAATACCTGTCTTCATCAGTTTCAGATAAAAAGACAATACTGTTAAAATATTAACATTACAAGTATTTAATGTCTCACGTGAGTTTTTCTTAAATTGTAATTGGATTTTTTTTTTTAAATTTTCCTGGCGCTTAGGTTTTCAAGCCTTCCTCTGCAACTGTTTGTTAGAGTATCTTTTTTTAACTGTGTAGATACTGGGAGTTGGGCTCTCAGAGAAGATATGTAATGAAAACATCAAGAAATGATCAAATGTAGCATGAATGTTGTTATTGCTAGTATCTTGCACAGTTGCATCATAGCTAGGCTGTGGAACTTCTCTTTTTTCAGGCTGCAGAGACTGGAGCAGAGAAGATTATTGTTACTGTATCTGTTAAACAGAGGAGCAGCTGAGGTTCTGCAAGTTTGGGACTTAGTGTCACATGCATTTTAAGGCAGACACACAAGCTGTCTGTCTTTACCAGAAATCATGCATTCTGATGAATTATCTGCTACTGCAGTAAGAATTAGCCTTTCTATAGACCATCTGCTGCTCCATTTTCCTCTAACTGTTGCTTCTTCTGGAACTGCAGAAGCTTCCTGTGACAATCGTGCTGCTGCCAAATACATTCTTGTGCTGTTTTCTCTAATTGTGACTTCTTTGCAGCCACCTCCTCCTCTTGGCACCTCCACTCTTCTTCTAGTTTCTGTTTCTGTAAATGAAAACGTAAATTATTATTAATTGCTATAGCAACCTTGGGTTTGCTGAGCATTCTTGCCAGAAGAGCAGATCCTAGCCCAAGGAGCTAAGTGGATTGCCAAAGTGAAGGGGGGAGAGAGCTGAGAATAAAGGGGGGATGGGTGCTGGTTAGTGATACTTAACATATGTCTGGTTGGTTCTGCAAATTAATACTAAAAAAAAATACTGTCTCCTTCGTGCTATCTGTAAGGGGGCAAACCCCTGAATTATATTTTTCATGTGTGCTTTTGAGAGGGACATGAGGAATGTGGGATACAGGGACTTGGCTTACATGAAACAAAGGTCTGGAGATAAGGGATGGAGGAGAGTTAAGGGATGGAAAAGAGTTGAAAGTTCAGAGAGTAAGAGCTGGAAGTAAAAATTTGATTGCATGCTTGTGTACCAAGAACACAAACCCAGAACAAGAATCCAGGCTATGCAACAAACGAGGCAATGGAAAGCCTTGGCTGAGATTTAGGTATAAACAGAATGGCAGTAAAATGGGCTATTTTTGCAGGAGGGTTCACACTGAGGGCGAGGAGGATGAAAGAAAGTCAGGGAGATGCATAAAGGAAAGCACTATTTAAATTCTGAATGGCAAGTTAAGGAAAATCAAACAAAAGGTCGTCTGCCCCACTGAGTGCTGTTCAAGCATCTTGGTGGTCTCAGTCCAGCAGTTTGACTTGAAATGCCTCTTTGCTTTCCCTGAAATAAAGTTGAGCTGGGTATGGCACAGCACCAATTTCGAAAAATGTTTTATAAGTCAAATATGTCCTTTTTTCCAACCATCTGATTAAAACATACTACTTGTACTAATCAGGTTCTTAGAGATGCCCGTTTTCCTGGGAATGCTTTCTAGAGTGGTCAGGCATTTCTAGGTACGCTGCAGCTCCTCGAGACCACCCGAGGAGGTCGCTGTTCTCCCCGAAAATGACGTTCAGTGGAAAATTATCAGATGAGATGGTGTCAAATGTTTTGTGTAAGTGGAACATTTCAAAGGGTGAAAAGAAATGTGATAATTATATTGTACCAGAGATTATTTCTGATACTTACAGGTTTCCCAGAGCTTTGCCTCAAGTATTTGGTGAGGGGTTTTTTATGGTGTGTGTTGTTTTTGTGTGTGGGTTTTTTTTTTTTGGTCGGTTTGTTTTTTTTTTTCCCTGAAGCCATGTCAGCAGAGGCAAAGAACAAAAGTGCTCTTAATGCAATTTTTTTTTCATAAAATGTTTGTATCATTAAGGAATAATCTACATTGCTATGAGGTATCTTTATAACCATGTAGTTATAACTGGGTTTTTTTCAGAGAAAATGCTCAGTAATGGATATAGTGCTATATCAAAATTGTGGAATATCATCTTCACGACCTCACTGTGAGCTAGGTACAATTGGTTGAAAACCTGAATTTGTTTAATGAGTTTGAATTGCATTGAAACTAAGTTTTTAGTATCAACAGACACTTGGAAAACTCAGAATTTAGAGTAATGATGAATGGATCAAAGTATTATTAAAAAATGAACTTAAGTTATTAGACATACATGCAATACTAAACTTATGAAAAGTCTAATGTGCTGCTAGGCACATATTTCAGATTAAAAGGTCTGTGATGTTATACTTTAATTTGGAATTTGCCTGGCAGTGCTGGATCTGGTTGCTGGCTCCTTCAGACACTGTGTTTTCAGTCTTCTAATATAACAGAAGATACTTTGTTGTTATCTATGTTTCTTCATGTTGGAACATTGATAGATTTGGGTGCATGTGCCTGGCTTGCAAAAGAAAAGACTACAATAGTTTTGTCATGATTCCGTTCAAATGTTCCCTTCTCAAATGAGAACATTATCCTCACTAACTGCATCTCTTCCATCTCCTCTGTTTTTCCTTTTCTAGATCTGCCTTTGTTTTTTCCGTTTGTTCCCACTACTTTCTTTTTCCATTTCTGCTCTTGTTCCTTCCTCCTCCTGTTCACCTCTAACATTGCCTTTCTGCCTTTTCTGTTCTCTTTCCTGTACAGATTTCTCTTCTTGGTATTTTTCAAGAGGAATCTGAACAGGAATATGATTAATAATGACCTCAAGGTTGACATTCAGTGAATGATTATTTATTATTAACTGAGATTTAATTTTTTTTGAACACATACACTTTATGTACTTAAAGTTGTTTTGACTTGTATGGCAATTTGCCTTTCATTGTGGCCAACAGTGCCTGTTTTCTCTATATGGTAAATGTTTCACTATTTTTTTCTTCCAGTAGATACTTGCCTTTGTGATACCTGATTACTCTTACATTAATTTCCTAGTCTTTAGTGTCCCAATATGTTGTTTCTTAAGCTGTATTCTTGAACCTCTGCTGAATTTCTGGTTTTCCTTGTATTTTTTCTAAATGTTTTTGGAGCTGAAACAAATGAGGAGACAGGCACAGGGGTTTCATCTAGTCACAGAAAAGAGGACGTTGAGCAAACAGGTAAGGTCTAAAAAATCATAAAACTCTTGTAGCTGAATAGTCAGCTAGAGGATCACTGTGGTGAAGTGGGAAGGATACAGACACTAGGACTGAGGAAAACTTTTCCAGGAGCAGCAGAGCTATAACATGCAGCTCTGGAGCATACCTGAACAGCCTTTTTGCTGTGGTCTGTGGTGTCCCTTTTAAAGAAGGCATCCAGGAGTGCTTCTGGGCTCCAGGTGTTTCTTGGAGACTGATCTTGAAGATTTACAGTCTCACAATCCCAGTTTTTGGAGGTCTTGCCACAGCAGGATGGGTGGGTTGGAGGTTCTGGGTTTTTCCGGGCTCCTTCCCTCCCCCATTCCCTGCGCTGCTGCCTCTGTTGTTGGGGGAGGAAATGCCACAGCCGCCTGTATGGATGATGCTCAGATGAATAATAAAACACAAAGCCTGTTGCTAGTGAGGGTAAATAAGCGCGGGGGTGACCTGAGCTTGGCTACACTTGCGTTTGGGGTGACAAGTGAGCTGGGGCTGCCGAGAGCTCTGTCTGACGTGGGGCAGCCCCGCGGGCCAGGTCGGGTGTGGAGCAGTGCTGCCCTGTGAGGGTGTGGGATCAGCCGTGGGAGCGGGAATGGGAGCCCTCAGCGCTCTGGCTCGGCAGGGAGCCCCTCCTGCTGCCCCTCTGAGGGGAAGGCTCGGGACAGGACGCGCTGAGGGAGTTGTGGGGCTCGGAAAGCACCTGTGAGGGGAGCCGGGTTTTCCCTCGGCGGGACTGGGAAAGCGGCTGTGAGGGGGCTCTCCCTCGGTGCTGGGCAGGGGGCCCTGCAGAGGCAGCGGCCATCTGGCGGCGGCGGAGGCTGGCGGCAGAGCTGCCCTGCCGCGGTGACCACAGCCAGTACGGACACACTGAGTAAGGCTTTGTTCTCTTTTTCATCCCCATTGCATGGGAGTTTCTTCAGCTCATCTCCCTGCCCACACCTGCAAGCACCATCTCTCACCTCCACAGCCCCGCTGCTCCCGTCTGCTGTGTGGAAGGTTCTGGCTGAGGTGGCTGTGGGAGGCCAGTGGCCTCATCCAGGGGAAGGCTGGAATGCTGTGGAAACTGTGGCGATTTTTTTCTTTAGAGTACAAATGTTTCAGTCTAGAGGTAAATCTGGTCTTTCCATGTGTTTATGTAATATTTTTGTGGTGTGGGAAAGTGTTAGAACAAATCATAAATAGAATCAAAGTGTTGTGCTCCACTTAATCAAAGATACCAAGAATCTTACTTTGAATCTTCATTTGTTACAGTCCAAAAGGTGCATTGACTGTATCATCAGGACTGTAGTGAACTTCAGACAAAAAAATGAGGGGAAATATTAAGACTTTGATGCAGACAACTATTAACATATTACAGATGAACTTGTCCTAATCAACAGTACTGTTGGCTTGACTGCTCTCCTGAAGGCTGAGGCTCTTGGCTGTCTGTCTGGATTAAATGCTCACAATTAACTTAACCTCTGCTGTGAGGAAATGGTACAAGTCTGTGATATCCAGCAGAGAGAAGCTGCAATACGAGACAGGTGAGTTATGAGCTTCCTGCTGCCTCTGACCTGCTTATACAAACTTTATACAAACTTTCTCGTCTCTGAAAGTCTGCTACCTACAGTGCAAGGCCCAACAAAATCCAACATTCAGTTTCCAGGTATGACCCTGATGCAGACATGCCTAAATAACCTCAAACCACGTTTTTTGTAAATGCACGCTCTCGTACACATACTTGGGGTTTTCTGCTTTACAGGTGCAGTTTATAGAGAAGAAAAATCTAGCTGCTGTGTCTGCTTGTTAATACAATTTGTAATCCTTGACTTCTGATACAGTAAGTGGGGTGTTTTTCCTTTTATTTTGTAAGTGTAGTTAAAATAATTTTGACTGTTGGTGATGGTTGATCTATCTTGCTTGGGGCATAATAATAAAGAAGTTAGTTTTAATAACAGTTTATTATTACCACTCACAAAAAAATACAAGGTAACCTCTAAATTCAAGAATTTTCCATGGTCTTTTATCGTGAAAGCAACTACCAGCCAAAAGCACAAGAAATCAAGTTGGCTGGACCCTCTCCTTCTATTTATTTTGAATAAATTGACTATAATATCCTAATCCTTCATATACCCTTATCTCTCCCACTGAGATAACTAAAGGTATGTACAGTGATCTTCAGCAAGATGCAGAGAGATCTGTTTCTTCTTAGTTAACCTTACTACACTCTAAGTGCTTATGATATATAGTGATAAGGTATTGATTCATCTTCCTGCAAACAGCAAATGCTAAAATTGTTGAGCCAATTTGCTAGTTACATCACATTGTAGGAGTTGTTAAGAGAATATTCATGTCTCTCCAGGATTTGCACACTAGGACTTGATCACAACTGCTGCAGTCCACTGTTGTACAAGCATTCCAAATCAAATGTATTCCTGTGCTAGTGGATCTAAACTTTCTGCATGAAAACTTACCTGCGTCATGAAGAGAAATTCAAGTTACTCTATGTTCTCACTGATGGTATTTTGCTGAGGAAAAGATAAAACTATTTTCCTCTACAAATTACAGTTCAGGATTTATGCTACAAACTTAAACCCGTGTCTACTGATTGGTGTAAAGCACTGCTGTTTCACTCTTTGTGGGTTGTTTGGTTTTGTTTTGCCTGTTATCTGCTGTGATAAAACTGCTGCTTCAGTTCCCACTGACACCCTCCTGTTTCACTTTACCCTAAGACCAGCTGTTGGACCAGTGAGGGAAAGTAGATGGTATCTCAGAATATACTTTTAGGCAGAGCTTGTCCTTTGCTACTCCAGCTGTAATTTTTCAGTGCTGCTGGTCCTGGGGAGGGGTTATAAGGAAGAATGGTGTTCTACCATTTATCAGTAGTGTCTCTGCTTACATGTACACATACGTCACTTAACAGCTGACTATATACCATTTCTGCAAATGAGTGATTGTTTTGCTACCTTAACTTTGTGCTGATGGTACAAAGCAGACAGAATCTGTACCACAAGCCAGACAGCACTTAGTGTGTTGCAACCAATGTCTGAACTGTGATTGAAACCAGTCTCTGACAGAAATGTATAGTCAAAGACACTACAGGGGAAGGAGCAGGAAGTTTTGTTGCCATAGGACTTACAAGACCAGAGCTGCTCCCAACTGTTTTTTTTTTTTTCTGCTCTCTATTCATTGGGAAGTCTCTTCTCTTGCATATTGCTTTCAGAGTTATTACTTTTTTTACTCCTTATTTCTCCTGCATTTCCTGATGGCTGGGAGATCTCAAAACTCTTGTTCCAGATTCAAGCTTTATAGCCTGTCTTTAAAAAATGGGGAGGTGGGAGTGACAAAAACATTAACAATCAAAATTTAGACTTGATTCCACTTAGAAAAAAAACTTAGGACAGTGCAGAAAAACTTGAGGTTTGGTTTCACTCCTGCCTTAACCTCTTGACATGTTTGCATAACTGTAAGCCCTGAAGCTCTTTAGAATAATTTGTCAGTACCATATAATGAATAACCTGTGTAATTGCAATGGCTCTAGCAGACAGCTGCTACTCTTTTTGGACACCGCTTGTTTCCTCATGAATGAGGAGAGCAAATCCCATTCTTTTTTGCTGCAGTGAAGATCCGAAGACTCATTTGCAGGTGCTTTGCATATTTAAATGTGGTGAATATTCTAATAATTAGTTTAATTTCTGTAATGCTTATCCAGAGATCTTGAAGTATTTTAGGAACTCATGGTCTAATTTTTAGTTCAGGAGTGATGTGAATATATCACTTCAGTGACTTCAGGACCAAATGCTTGGTTTTTCTGAAGAAAGAGCTACAAATACTGACATTTCACGTTTTAATGAGTAAGTTCTGTACAAATGTTCTGTGAAGTCCTGTTTGGTGTGTATTTCCTGAATATGGCTCTAAGAGGTGTATTTGTAAATCAATATCATAATTAAAAGCAAAATGGAAGGCTTTATTTTGCTTCCCCAGAGATGGCTCTGGGGAGACCTTACAGCAGCCTTCCAGGACCTAAAGGGAGCCTACGAGAGCTGAAAAGGGACTTTTACAGGGTATGTAGTGATAGGATAAGGCAGAATGGCTTTAAACTGAAAGAGGGTAGGTTTAGATTTGATATTGGGAAGAAATTCTTTACTGTGAGGGTGGAGAGGCACTGAAACAGGTGGCCCAGAGAAGTTAGGGATGCCTTATCCCTGGAAGTGTTCAAGGCCAGGTTGGGTGCAACTGTAAGTAACCTGGTCTTGTGGAAGGTGTCCATGGGGGGTTGTTGATCTTTAACATCCCTTCCAACCCAAGCCATTCAATTATTCTTGTCTTAGGATAAATTAGTTTTTTAGAGCAGGCAGGTGATTCTGAGAGGTGTGACCTGAATGTAAAGACTTTGTGTGAAGAGTCAGCACTCTCATGGTGTGTAAATGTGATGCTTAGGGACACACTAGACCACAGTGGTGGACTTGCTAGTGTTAATGGTTGCACTCAATCATCTTAAAGGTCTTCTACAACCTAAAATATTCTATGACTCTATAATGCATTGGTCTTTTTGCCACAATACTGGATTGGGGGGGAAAAAGAAGACAGATGCTCATTCTGATTATGGAACGTAATACATTTGGCTTAACACAGGTTCTGTATAGAAAGTTTACTGGGGTGCAAAAGAAATAATTCTTAATCTTAGTTGAATCTTTTAGATTTATTTTCATTTTGGTTTAAAAACTGATTCTGCTTTGAGGTCATTTGGTACGCATTCCACAGAAGACCTTCTCCTTGGGCATCTACTGTAAGTAAAAGCTGAGAGGTTTGGCCAGGCCTATACAGAATTGTAGAGAACAACCTGTGTTAAGTGTGTGTCCTTGCCCTGTGTTTCCTGACTCTGTGGTACTTAGCATCACATCACTATGCAGAAAAATCATAAACCTGACTCAACTGGCAGTTTAGGACTAATTCAGGGTTGTCTTGTGTCATGCAAGTAACACGAAGCCTGCCTGTCTGATACAGTTTTCAGTGGTGTTACCATGTGGTGTCTTCCTGGTATACGTTTTCTGTGTAGCTTATTAGTTTTCCTCCAGTCTGTCTAGACTGGAGTGTTTGGTTATGTGTTTAACTGACAAGAATTGGTTTACACCTGTGCAGTAAACTTCGTGCAGCCTTTTATTTTTTTCTCAGTCCTAGTTTCAAGAGGTCTCATCAAAGTGCTCTATGAAGTTATTAGATACCGTAGCAGTCAAAGGTTTTCATTTGAGGCCTCTGAAAGGGGAGCCATCTCTGACATATAAAAAGGAGGCAATAACTATTCCTTCTCACTATAAATATGGACCCATTGCTTGCTGCAAATTTCCACTCAGATGTTACACTGTGATAAACAATAATGTGGCTGAGATGGCTGACTAAAATAGAAACCAGTGAAGTATAAACCTAGTCTGAGTCTCGTTTTCAGAAATGAAAGTTAATATACAAAAACATGCTGTTTCTGTGTAAACTTATATCCTTTTAGTAAAGTCTGCTGCATGGTCAAAGCAGTTTTTCAATTGTGTAGTACTGCATTTAACTTTTCCATCCATTTCCTTGTCTAGATCTGTAAAAGTGAAGATCAGCCCTTGGTCAGGTTAGGCCAGACTCAGGTTTGTGCGGAATAATTTTCTTCACTGAACATCTGTGCTGCAGCTGCAGTTCAGTGCCATTGGTCTCAGTAAATAAGTAGCCACACCATAGATGAGAGAATAGCTCTAGTTCTAAATTTGATGTTGGCCCCCCCT
>WEIV01006667.1:174073-237331 GCA_013390005.1 Calyptomena viridis | reverse complement strand
TCAGCAGACATCAGTGCAAGTCTGTTGAATCAAGCAGTATCTACATAAAATCAAAATAAATGCCTGCAAAATCCCCTTTGGAATGAGATTAGTGATTTTGCTTGATATGAAATCCCTATCCTCTAACCTGGAAAGCTTGCAGCTGTGAAAGAAATGGTATTTAATAATAGACCAAGACTTGATTTCAATGGAAGCATTGTCTGAGTAGGGACATCAGAGCTTGGTTCCAGAGCACCAGTAAAAAAAAAAATAGCCTTTTTATTTATTGGGCACTCAGACTTGAAGACTCCCAGGTGCCTATTAGTCTAAGGGCTTGTCTGTACAGGAAAGTTAGTGTGCAATATGTCGGAATATGAATTTACAGTGCCCCAACTCCTCTGTGCTCCCCCTGTGTTTGGATATTTTTAGCACACAGTAATGGTGCCTTTCTCTGTGGCAGTTCATTCAGCTTTGAAAGTAAAATAAATCACATTNTTTGAAGCCATGAACTAAATGTGTAAAGGCACCTGGACAGCCTTCACTTTGCTCATAATTCTAATGAGAATTTGGACAAAGAAATCTGACTGTTGGTGCAGCTTTGGAAGATGGGATGTTGTTTGGTTTTTCTCTTAACCTGGAAAGAAAAGTGCAGCAATGACTCAAGATAATATCTCTTTGGGGGAGAAAAGGCAATAGGGGACCCAAGTCTTGCTAATCCAGTCTAATCCATACTTGATCTATTCACCTTACAAAGTAAATTCCTTCACCCTTATTGCTCTGAAAATGTACTAGTTTGCATATAAATTTTAGTAACTGATTGTGAATCTTGCACCTTTCACAGAATTGTTGTTACCTTGTTGTTCTGCCTCAGGTATCCATGGTATGTCAGAGGAATGCAGCAGAGAACCAAAGTCTGACTTAATCTGTTCATCCTGCATTAATCTGAAGCTTCCAGAGAGAGACAATCCTGACTTTGAGTCTCTCTGAATTCAGTGACAGTGCTCCTGTCAAGAAAAATGAAGGAGAAATAGGCTATAGTTCCATGCATCTGATAAACAGTGCCACATGAATTAGACTCAATTTCACACAATTTACTTTTAACCAGCTCATTTCCTGAGAATGATCTACTTTGTCAGGTTCTGCTCTTCTGTGTGGTAAAAAGAAACAAAACTACATTGATACTGAAGTGAATTATTGAATTTTTCCCAACTCTGTTGTTAAGCAAGTGAAAATTATTCTATCCAGTTGGAGAACTAAAGCAGGTTGAAAGAAGCATTGCTGCTTTGTTTGTCATATGTGTGTATGCAGAGAAGATTTAGCAATCAGATGGGAAGGCTGGGATCCTCACTGGGGATCTGTACCTGGAGTCCACACGTGCTGTTCGCTGCAGAGCCCCTTTCTGTGGGAGTTCCTCCTTACTCCCAATGCCACAAGATTGAAGGAGAAGAAATGTGACTTGGATGTCAATCACAGTAAGTTGTCTTCATGGGATGACTGTGGTGAACCAGTCAGCAGTTATTGCTGGGGACTTGTTTCTATGATGTTTGCAAACACACAAGTTTGTAGCTAGAGCAGATCAGAAAAAAACCCATGTTCTGTATTTCAGTCATGCTGGGAGAAGGCTCTTATCCAAATCAAATTTTGCCTTGACCACCTGATGTAGTGTACACAGCTTTTCCCCGCCTGTGGTGTTCTATAGCCGTGCTATGCATTGGTGTGATCACAAAATATTTGAGCTTATGCTCTCCTGTGTTGTAACTGTGGTGAGGATAAGCCTAAAGGAAGTTTCTGTTCTTCACACAAGGGCAGTGTAGCTGTAAGTTGGAGGTTCAGTGTTAGTGGCATGTCCCTTTCTTCTGTCCAAAGGAGTTGACCCCCTATTGAAGTTTTGGCTGTGGGAAGGAAAAAGTGTTTGACCTTAAATGACTTGCATGAAGAGCAAGAGGGTGACTGTGGGGCTAGGTCTTGCAAGCAGCCTGGCTCCTGATCCTCTGCTTAAGTTGCTAAACATATGTTTCTCTCCATTCATGCTGAATGAGTTCTCAGACTATGCTACAATTCCTCCCTTGAATAATAATTGTTAATGAAAAGGAAAATGAGAAAACAAGGTAATGACAGATAGTATAGAGAAAACATTGGAAAGTGAAGAAAGAAATGTCTGGGAGTAATAGAAATGCAGATATTCCCATGTTAATGATTCAAGAGCATTCTGATTGCCACAGAAGTAAAAATGATAGTTGCTGCAGTCTACAGAATTTTGGGAAAGGCAGGGAAAATTTCAGAATTGAACAGTAATGATCCCTATGTTTGTTCTCGAAAGATACTTCCAGCTCTCTTCTGCAAGGTGTGAAGTGATCTCTGAGATGCAAAATGCTCCTTTGCAGGTTTAAGCCTGTTAATTAATCTGAAATCCTTCCTATCTGGACTGACTGGTTAAGAGAACCTAATAAATTACTGAGACGCTGATCTCAAAGAAAATAGGGAAAACTCCCAATTGTCTCATGAGGTTTATCCGTGCTAGAATCGCATGAATGTGTCATTAGTATCTACATTAACTCCATGTCTGCTGTTCTTCTCACCCAAGCACAAATACTGGTGATTGTAGTAGCTCTCAAATAACTTCAGTCCCCTATGACAGATACTATGTTCTCTTTGGTATGTGCAGCTAACTACTTCTGCTTTTAGAGAACATGGTTTTAATTAGTTCTCCTCCTTTCCTCTGGTTGCTGAACAGAGCTGGCCTCAGGTGGAATTTTTTAATTGTGCTACTGCTGTCTGTTTCATAGAGTAAATTGGAGACAAAAATGAGATCTTTTTGTGGCAGAATTCACAGGACTGAGTACAAGTTTTTAAAGTCATGTGAGCAGTTTTTTTGAATGTGTATGCTAAGATGCACAGAAATTCAGGGAAATACTGCCTTTCCTCTCTAAGTTTGTCTCACTTCACCACTTTTTAAAATTATTTACCAAGTTATTTGCTGTCATGCTTGGATGTGGTTGTGCAGTGGTCACGCTGAAGTTGCCTATTTTTGCTGCCTTTTTAGGAAGTGGTTTCCTGAGACATTTATGGGGAGCCCTAGGCTTTCCCTTCTCCCTTTCCTTGCTGTCATCAGTTCTCATGTTTGACTGACCTTTGACTAAGTGATCCAGTTTGCTGCTTTGCTGGAAGATTTTTATTATTATTACTATTATTATTGCTTAATTTTTTTTACCTTTTTTTTCCTGGGCTTTTTTACAGCTGCCATGGGGCAGCATTGACTGGAAGACCTGAGTGTTGATTTTCTTTGCTGTGAAAGACTTAGAGAAACACCAGACTCTCAGCCAGGGCAGGAGGGAGTAATTCTTTATGTCTTCATGGGCATTTTCCTGAGTACATCACAATGCTGAGATATCTTTTAGTTTGTTTGTTAGTTTTTACCTGAGACCTTGCTCTGAGCTATTTAAATACACTCTGGAAAAAGCTATCTGTAGTTTGAATACCCAGTCTCTTATCTATACAACCTCCAGAATCTCCTATCTCCAAGGCCGTGGTTTCCAAGATTTGGGTGGGTTCCTGTGAAGATAAATCACATCAGAGGCATGACCTTTATCCTTGGTGCTATTTAAATAGCTTAAATATCTACTGACTTCATGCCTTGTGATTTCAGTTGCTGAAAAGTGAAGACTAAAGAAAGGAAGAGTTGACCTACAGTGTATCAGATGAATGATATCTTCATCTATAGAGCTTTACAAATAGAGATGTTGTTTTGCCAAAATATTCTCCCCTCAGCACTACCGTATTGTGACTGGTTGCTTTTGAGAAGGAATCTGTGCATCCACATGGAACCTAGCAAAAGCACGTATTAGTTTCTATTGTAAATGCTAAAGTTGTTGAGGGAATGATAAAGATAAAAACAAAACAACTGGGAATCTTTTTCTGCAAATAAATATTCCCTAGTTGTTCTTAAGAAAAATCTTTACATCATTTGCCTAGGTAATTCTGTATCTTGTTAGGGATTTTCTGTTGGAAGAGAGAGTGAAGGTAAAGAAATGTATTTGCATTTGACTTTAGTGGGCAGTAGATCCAATATATTACAGAAAACTACAGAGAAGTGTCTTTGTGTGTCTCCTTACTACAGTTTAAGGACTCTCTTCTATATTTACAAAATGGATCCACTTTTGTGAAACTGTGCTCTACAATAATCTAGTAATTAAAAAAAAGTCCTGTTTTTATACTTCAAAGAGCTGTGGAAAAAATATTTATTGTAAGCCAGAGTGATGCAATGACTACTTGAGTGTGAAGACAGTGTGAAACTATAAACGAAGAACTGATTAACTCACCAGCACTGATGTCTTAACTCTGGCCTACTTGGCTGTTCAAAGGTTAGCAACTCCAAGAACAGTGCTCAGCTGAGCCCTGTGGGTCAGTGCAAGGAAATTTTAAAGATGTATTAATTTCTTTGGGCTTTGTTTCCCCATACGAATATTAACCATGTGTTTAGATTCAGTAAACTGGGTTTTGTATTGTTCTTTACATTCTGATCTTGTTCTGTTGGCAGATGTAACTCTGCAGCTCCGTGATAGTGTTATGTGATTGTGGGAAGTTACATTGTCCAGGAAGAGGACTTAGCCTTCTTTCTCATTCCTCTCACTCACATAAATGCTGCATTCAAAAACCTGTATTTCTAAAATACTGAGATTCTCTTTTCTTCTGGATAGCTCTCTCCAAAGAGAGAGTTTTCTGTGAAAATGACCAAAAGAATGTCAGAACCATGATGTACAGTGAATTGTATTTAATATCTGAAATATTAGAAATAGTTCTCATAACTGCAAATATTAAAATTTACCTCATGAATGTGTCCTTATAGCCTGTTCTTTTCCTGCCTTTGGATGGTGGTGTAATGTCACTGTGAACCATTAGCTGCAGTTTTGTAGGGCAAAGGCAGCTGCCTTTCACTAGTGAGGAGATCCCATCTATAATTTGCTTTTATAGCCCAGGGTTTGTTTCTGTTAATGTTTATACAGTGCTTTGCATTAAATGGCACAGAAATTTCTATTATTCTAACATCTGTTCCTCCCTGAGAGCTTGTGTAACCTGGAGGAGCTGTGCAACTGAACACCAGCTCCATAGCCCATGTCCCTGTGAAAGAGTAAAGAACTAGAAGTAGGTTGGTTCTGTTTCTGTGGTTTCACTTTTAGATCAGCAGGGAAGGTCTCCACAAATTCTGTCAGTCTCTGGAAACAATAGGTTTTGGACAATGTTGAAAGGTCTGGTGAGTGACCATGGGGATACACTTGCAGGTGAAAGCGTTCAGCTGGCACCCTGAGCTTCTGTCATGCTGACAAGGACATGAAAGAAGTTTCAGGCTTTCTGCCATATCTTACCCTAAACATAGCCTATCCTTTAGATATTTATCTATGGTACTGCTTCTTGATCCACTTTACCTTATGAAACTTTTCCAAGGTGTTTTTTCTTACCACAGATATTTCTATAAATTCCCTTTCCAAAGTTATCTTGGGATACAGTAAACTCTCCCAGCTCAAGAAGAAAATGTCTCTATTTTGTATTTTAGAAAGTAGTGTGTCCATTTCTGGTACTGTAAAATAATTTACATGAATGACAGGTGGGATATAGATTTTAAGTGTTGTGTTGGGATTGCTTTGGGATGGGAAATAGTTTGCAGATTTGCGGGAAGTGCCTATCTGCTGTTGCTTATGTCTAATTATCCTCATTATCGACCGTGATGGTTTGAAAGAAGCTTAACTGTAAACCACTACAAGTTTGGATGTATGGCTTGTTCGGATTGATTGGCGGCCTACGTGTGAAACAGGTCCAGGGCTGAAACAGCAAAGTTGTTGCAGATCAGGACTGAGCTGGATTGGCACTGAGGTGTGGGAAGCTCATTTAATGCAAGTTGTAGCTGGTGGTATCAGTGCTTCCCTTTCATGAGTGTAGAGTTTGACTTTCCTGCCAGCCTGGCAACTTCCCACTGGGATAATGTAATGCAGCTGCAAGATTGTTTTGGCTCTGTGCTAACTCCTTCCTATGCCTTTTTTTAATAGTCTGTCTCCTGCCTTTCCCCATTCAGTCATAAAACCTTTCCTAACATTTGTTCTACTTTTAAGAGCTGGTAAGGGCATGGCAGTTGATAACAGAGCCAACACCCTTCCATAAAAATGCACTTTTCAGCAGCGAAATATGCTGCCTTTTAGGCAATTTCGAGAATTGATTCTGGGGGATTGAGGTTTGTTTTGGTTTGTTCTCTTTCTCTGCTAGCTGTCCCTTGTATCAAAAGTGCAGTTCATGTATTTCTGTGACTATTTAAAAATTGGTCTGAGACCTTTGGAATGGAATTACAATCTAGCTTGCTTGAGTCTTGATCCAATGAGAAGGTTCTGAAAAGTTCTGAGACTCTTGGGAGACAAGGCTTTTTCAGATTCTTGGTCCTTCTTCAAAAATCAGGGCCAAGTTTGGCTCTCTGGAGACTAGATGTGTAGTCACGGGTGCTTAGTTTGGCCTGGTTGTCACAATTATCTTGTAATAAAGGCAATTGTTGATGTTGTAACTCATGTATCAGTTATGGCTGATTGCCACCTGTAATTTTAATCATGAATAGGAATTGAGCCTCTCCCAGCTTTCCAGTTCTTACCTATCGGTAAGGCAAAGAAGTTGAAACAATAAGCTTCTTCCTTCTTTCATGGTGTCAAACCCAGCTTTTAAAATCAGAATAAAGCCTTCTTTCAGGGCAACGAGGAAACCATCAAAATTCGGGTGAGGCATTTGCCTTTGACTTGCAGCCTTCTTGTTCAGAACCTGCAACAAAAAGCCTCCCAACTCATGCTTCCTTGTACGATTATTTTCTGGAATTTCACCTCTAAATCAAAATTACTGTTTTGATTTCTTATGAGGAAACCTCAAACGTGGAGGAGTGTAAATGATAGCAGCGACAAATGTTAGTTTCTGCAGGAGCTGAAACAATAGACTGGGATGGTGAAAACTTCCCCCTCCTCCTGCTTAGTTAATTTCTTTTCAGTGGTACATGATGGGCCCAGGTAAAAATTTCTAAGAACCCAAACTGACTTTACACTGAAAGGAGACTGCTTTTGTGTCTACCCTTTTTCTTAGCAAGACGGTGATGATTTCAGCTTCAGTTAGTAAGAACCATTCCCCTCTACAGCCAAAGTGGTGAATTGTTCTCATTTCTCATCTAATGTTTTTTCTGTGTCCTTGCCCTGACAAACCATTCTTGTAAAGGGAGATCTCTTTCTGCCACTTTTGTTGGTGCCATTGTGCTACAGATTGTTTGGAGTGCCTGTTCAGGACCTGCGATTAAGACCTGCAAAAGATCTGTGAGAATTTCTTTGGGTTTTTTTTCCTAAGTCATCGAAGGGGCTCACAGGCAGGCCCTGTTCTTTGCCTCTGCCTTCCTGCTGTAGCCGGTGTGTGAGGGTCGGAAGGAGACAAGGGGCAGATGTGGAGGCCCGGGGTAAGGTTAAAATAAACCCTTAGGAGACACAAATTGCGTTTCTAAATAATTGTTCTGTTTTTCAAAAAATACTGTGTGGCGAACTGCTAGGAGGAAGCTCAGTGACTCGTGTCCTTAGGACTGATTGAATTTTGGGAAATCCAGCTTTTGGTTAGCATTTTTTAAAAAAGGTTTGCTCCTGCTGTTTGACAGCATGGAGCAGAAAAGCACCAAGAGGTTATCAAAAAATGTGTATTGGAATTAACTGATCAGCGTCTGGAGGGTGCCAGGGTGCAGTCACCAGCATGTAAAGGCAGACATCTGTAGGATGCTTTGGGTTCCAGAGATATTTTTATGAATGAAAGGTGCTTATGACAGGAATGCATGCTGAAGTAGGCAGTGCTAATGGAGAGCCTGTACAATCTCCTTATCTTTACCGGTAAATCTGCTCCTGAAAATAAATGTTTAATAACATTCCAATTTGGTAATACTTGGTAAAAGTGATTGAACTAATGACCCATGATCCAACAGATCCATTTGTAGCACTAAGGATTCAATCCTGTGCTGCTGATTTAGCAAGATGTCTGCTTAATTTACCACATTTCACTGTTGCAGTGCTTGCTCACTGATCAAACCAAATGATTTACCTGGCTCTGAGTGTAGTCCACCTTTCAGTGGCAAAAGGGCAACCATTTCTTTGTATGTACAAAAATTAACAAAAATCTCACATGCTCTTGGGAATCAGTAAATGTGGGTGTGAGAGGCAGAATTTTGTTATTGTTTTGTTGTGGTTTAGTCAGATAACTAATGTGTGTGGTGGTAGCTGTGTACACAAACCTCTGGTGCAAATACTTGTAAATATGGGCCTGAAATTTGCTTTGGTCAGTAATATTTGTGCACCCAAATAACTTTTTCCTGCAAACATTAAAAAAAGGTGAAACTATGGCCAAAGTAAATTTGTATCACACTTCAAACAAATACCTGTGGAATTCTTTCTCTTTGGCAAATGAAGCGCTCCTAATCACTTCAGTGGGAATCTGTCTGGTTTAAGGAATGCAGTATCTTGACCTAAGACCCCTGCTAACACTTACGTAATGAGACCCACTGAACCATGTGGGACTACTTGTGCACATGAGTAATTTTATGGAGAACTTTGTGCAATAAGGCAGGTTCAGGACACTGGTTATGGCTGCAGTCACCGGATTTTGATTGCAAGGTAACAGAAATGTGGATTAAGCTGGAATAACAGTGACCCCAGTTAGATTTTTCTGCTGCCGCACTGTGGATGGTCTCCTCTTCCTTCTAATCTAACTCTTGTAGAGGACATAAATCCTGAAAAATCTTCCAGTAGCTATTTACTCACATGGTTTTTTGTTAGATGGCAATGACTGGCCTGCATTCCAGAAACTTTCTGTAACAAAAAATAATGCATAAATAAATAAGCCCCACACCCTTCTGCTGTCACTGAAGTATTTGCTTTGTTAGAAAGTTCTGCAGTTCTGAGTAATGAAAATTGAAGTGAATGGAACTGTCTGGAGAGACAATTACCTTTTTTTTTTGAGTATTTTTCTTAAAACCTTTCTTTTTCCAAGCATTGCTCCAAAGTTTGAGGTGTTTTATTGCCAGTTCTTCATACAAAAAATGTGTTGAGGCAACTGGATTCTGATACCCTAGCTCAAACTCTCAGGGTCTGCAGCCTTGCCAGTAACACTTTATTGAGGACCTGGACTGAGCAGTGACTGATAGGAATAATCTTCCACTCACTAAATAGTCTAGTAAATTGAGAGACCAGGTGAGGCTCTGGAGATGGACACAGCAAAACAGTCAGAGCAAAAGGATTCCCTTCACAGCCTGAATTCTGTTCCACACTTCTGATGATAATGGCTGATGTATCAGAAACTTTGTAGCAGAACTGAGGTATACGCTTGATTTCAAAAGCTTGATTACATATACTTTATTTTAAATTGCAAGTGTGTAAAGCAAGCTCAAGGCAAGGACCAGAAGTAGCTTAAACAGACAGTATTGATCTTCTGTCCTCTTTTTTTATCCTCCACAGTAAATTAGACTAGTTTTCATCTTCTAACCCTTGAATAAGGTCATGCACACCTTCCAATGTAAGCATTCTTGTTTAAACATATACCTTAACATCTGCTTTCCTGCCCACTATCCTTCATTTCTCTCTGTCTTTAGCTAGTTTCTGACCCACGAGTTTTGTTAGGAAAAACCTGCTTCCTCAGATGAGAGTCAGTGGGCATTGTATCCCATGTCTTCAGGACTGCCTGTTCTTGCAAGTTCAATGAAAGTTTTGTTTTCTCCTCAGTGTGACAGGGTAGGGTTTAGTCTGGATGAATCTGCATGAACTCCAAAGGGTTATATGTGAGGGGAATGACCAGTGCATTCTAGAAAAAAATAAGTCCCAGTTTTTGCAAGGGAGGATTTTTAGGGAAAAGCAGATTCTCTTATTAGACTGACCACTATAACTGGGAAGAGAGACAATAGATAAGCTTTTGGGCCTGCAAGCCCTTTCCCAGGTCTGCTAATTACCTACTCACCTAATGCTGTTTGGGCTTATATTTTCCCATAAATGGTTCATGTGTTACTTCATACTGAATTTTATAAGAAAATATGGTTTGTACCTTATTACTCATTTCTTCAGTTGAAGAGATTGTGTCTGTCTCTGAAGACTGGCTCTAGTTTCAAAAGGCTATTCAAAGATGCTGTGATGAAACTGAGAGCATCTTGGTCAGGGTCTATACACTTTTCTCTATATCTCTGCTTACAGAGTGAGTTTTAATTAGTATCATTATTATTTTAAAACAAAACAAAATCACAAACAGAACAAGTAAACAAGTTCAACTGGTTAGACTGACAACCCCCAAAACAGAATTCATTTGTTTTCTTCCTTGTAGTAGGGGGACAGCATAAGCAGTGCCAGCTCCCAGGTACACAAACCTACTCCTGTGCAAATAATACCAAAAGACAGGACAGGGCCCACAGAAGTCTCATGCTGCTTTAATGAAGCAGTGGCACAGACAGTTGTGTGGTGACAGGCTCAAGGATGAGACTGGCCAGGGTCCAGCTAACTTCACACTGGTGAAATAAAAATCAAATCTTGGAACTCTGTGGGGGGCCTGCCCCTCTCCTCTGTATGCAGGCAATGTAGGGGGTAGGTTGCAACCTCTGTTTCTTTTTTGGGAGACTGAATGGAGAGCTTTGGTTATCAGCTGGGGGAAAGCAGCTGTCTCCAGCTGTCTGACTGTACTTAGCCAGGTGGATTCCATAGCTAAAACACTGGCTGTGCTGTTTTGTGACTGCAGGGTCACATTCACAAACTCCTGTAGAAATTACTCAGAACTCAAGATGGCCAATTTTAATGTGATAGTCCACTGATGAGAGCTTTCCCTAACCCCTTTTGTCAGAGTATTCACTTCTCAAATTCTTGCATAAACTCATTTGCTGCATCTTCTGTGATAATCTTCAAGTGCTGCTGTGAAAGTCAGGAATAACTTGTGAACTGTGTGTGGCTTTACCTACTTACTAGTAAATAGTTTGCCACAGCTGCCCAGACTTTCAAGGAGGCAGCAGTGTAGCTTTTTAGTTCTAAACAGAACGATGTAAATTGTTTCTTTATAATACAGAATTAAAATAACATCAATTGTAATTTTTTGTCTTTTCAAGTATCAGTACCTTTTTTGCGATCGGCTAACATGAATAAGAAATGCAAAATGATAATTTTAAAAGTCTGTTTAATTATAAGCATATTTTTATCCATATAAAGTACTGTTCTAGTCACCTTGAAATTTCCCTCCAGAGAATGGCTGCTAAAAATTTCATGTGCTTTTGCTCTGAAATACTGGAGGGCTCTGTAGCTGATTATCCTGTAACAATAAATATAAAGACTTTGCCTTATATGTGATACAATGAGGAAATTCTTGATATTCTTGTAGACCAGTCACATTAACATTTTTGCAGCAAGAGGGCAACTTGGTATCTGTGACCTGATGACTCTTTCATGTTTTTAAAAAAGTCTTCATAAATCCCTTGTGAATCTCTTGGTTAGAATGGAAAAAACCCTCCAGTGTTCTTTAGTAAAATCTGTTTCCGAATACTTAAAAACTGTAAATAAAATTGGAAAGGGTTTTTTTATTCTTCGCTACAAGAAAATCTATGTTCAGACCATGACTAACCTGTAAACCAGTTGTTTTAAGCTGTTGGCTCTAACTTATGACAAATCCATTATGATTTTTCCCCCTCAATAGAAATATTGACATGAAAATCAATAGTCAACATTACTGGTTTTGATGCAGTTTGATTTAAAGGTCAGATTCCTTTCTACCTTCACATCTGTAGAATTATTAAACCATAAGCACATAATTACAAATATGGAGTCATTATCTCTGGGATGGGCATCCTCCTACAGAGTTGACAGGTATAGTATCTGAAAGCAGAAAGTACCGTCTGTGCATTCTCCTTAATATACAAGGTGTGGCATTCAAGATCCTTTGGTTTTGGCACCATTGCAGGGAGGCTTTAATTTCTAAGGATATAATGGATTTGTTCCTGCTTTTTCAGGTGGCTTTGAATCCTGCAGGAACTGAGTGGCTTATTGCTGCAGAATAGAATGTGGAAACTTCTGAACAGCTGACTGGCATATGATGTGGCCAAGATCCGTGGACAAATGTACAGGAAGGTAATCTCACCTCAGGGGAACTAGGACAAGTATGATAATATTTGGACATAGAGAACCTGCATCAGTTGGACTCTCCTCTGAAACAGCGTGAAAGAGAAGAGACCACAAAGGAGTTGTTTGCCGGGAAATCTGCTTATATGAACAAAGAACTCTGAATGAAGTGTGTGTCACAGCTGTGCAGTGTCATCCTGGGGTGTTTGGGTGCTAGACTCTCATAAGGCCATCAGTGTAGTCTGAGGGGAATAATGCAAATGGCTCGTTAACAAACAAAAAACGTAGTTAAGGGGATTAATTTGCAGAGACAGCTAAACCATTTCAGTCCCACAAAGAGATGAGTGGGCTGGGGAAAATGTTGCTTAAGAAAAGTGCATTTCAAAGAGGAGCTGCGGAAGAGGCCTCAAAAGGTCTCCTGAGGACCACTTGAGAACTCCTCACCTTCCTGCGCTAGTATTAGGCAGTTTCACCCTTGAGTTCACTGAGGCCAGGATTTTGTCCTGGGAGTTAAGAGTAGAGAAACCTGCATTCTGGTAAACAGTCTCCAAAATGGAGCTTGGAGTTTTTTCTATGGTCTTTAGTTGCAGTGCTTATGGTAATCTGAAATGAAAGACGTGTTGAGTTAGTGATAACTATGGAAGGAACATCATTTCCAGGCTTTTCTTGCTCTCCAGAAATAATCATCATCACTTAGATTTAAAGAATAAATTGTCTGATGAGAAAAAAAGTATTTAAATGCTGCCTTATGTACTTCAGCTGTTCCTGAGCTTGCAATGTTTAACTTCTCTGATTTTAGTGAAAATATTTGTGGGGTTTTTATATTTATGCTCAAAACGATTGAAGGAGTGAGACAATTTGACAAGCATGCTGAATTTGCAACCTGGGAACAAACATTTCTAGAAAGAAAAAATATAATCAAAGTCAATTGTTGATTGTAGAGTTCAAGGGTTCATACACTGGAGACTGTCCATTTTTCAATAATTACTGGGTTTTAAGATATAACTTAATACTTATTATACTATTTGTCAATTAATTTTGTCTCTTGGAACAAAGACTTCTTTCTAGAAAAATCTGATAATGAAGAAAATATGTGCACTCTACACAAGTCTTAGAGTATTCCAGTCAGTTATTTGTATATTATCACATTTTACATCATTAAATACTCATCTTAAAGTTCTTGATTTTAAATTATTATGGGAATGCTGATTTCCCTATTTGTTATTTATTTATATGCCCAATATGGTTTTGGGGAAATATCTGAAATGTAACTTAACATTTTAAAACACAAGTTAACAAACAAAAAACATTCAAAAATTATGTGAAGTATTTTCTGATTTAAATTCTGGATTCTTGAAAGCTTAATATACCTGGAGGGTTTTTTTTTTGTTGTTATAGAACTTACAGGAATAGTGCTTGCAAACGAAAATTAGTGGAACCTCAGATTTTGTGGCTTCTATTTTTTTTCAACACCTAAAGCCTATTCCATTGTCTCCAACAATAAACACAGAGAAACATTTAGAATACTTTCTTGCAAAGCTGAAATGTGTTCATACTGTGGAGTAGATACCCTGATGTGTTGTGATGAATGAGGCAATTTTTTTATTATTAGTTTACCTCATGCTGTACCTGTGAAACAACCCTCAAATTTAATCAAGTTATAAGCCTTTGAGAAATTTCTATTTACATAGTCCAGTGATATTTGTAAATGAGAGTTGGAGAAAATCCATTAATATTGGTTTTCTATCTCTTTTGTCTTTGTTTTCCCCAGAATTTTTTTCCTGGAAGGATGATTTACCTTGCCACACTGTCATGTCCACGTAAGACTTGAAAATGTGTAAGTTACAGCTTAATGCAATTTTTATTCTTAGTATACTTTTATTCTTAACAAGTGATGATTTAAAATGTTTAGCTTTTTATTCTTGCCTTTCAGGGCACCAGGGGTCTAACCCAATTCCCAGTGTAGCCCACAGTAGTTTTCTATTTGGGGTTACATGTCAGTAGTTTAACAAGGTACACCTTGTTACTGTTTATTGCTGTAGTTTAAAAATATTTGAGTGGTTATAGCACCTTGACTTCTACAGCCAGGCATTCAACAAAGATCTGTCTCCTTTTTTCGATAGTCTCAGTCAGCACCTTGCAGCACTAATGTTGTCTGCAAAGTAATATTCATGGTTAATGATTTTACCAAAGGTCAGACATCTTCAGCTTTAATTGCTGTTTAAAATGGTTTAAAATGGTTTAAATGCTGGCAGAGGTATTACTTTGGCAAATGACTATCCTTGAAGCCTTATTTAGAGAAGAAATGGCTAATGCAGTTTACATTCAAGTGTTTTTAAAGCACCATGCATGTGATGTTTCTTACTGAAGGAGACACCACCGTGCTAGAATTTTTTTCCTGTTCGCTTAAGAGAGTTGTTTGGAACCTTATATAGTCTCTTCTAAAATAAATGTTTTTCACAGATGTTCTGCTAAATAAATATTGCTGGGAGGTTTCTAGGGTTTTTCTTGCTGTTTTTAAGCTACATTAATAAATCTTGGTCTTTTTTGTAATACAGTTTTAACTTGGAACATAACATTTAGCAACAAAAATGCCTGTATTTTGATCTGAATGAGTTCTTTCCCCCAAATATAATTACAGCATATGTTCTCATCCTGTGCAACCTAAAGGATGGCTGGCTGTGTGCTAATAGATTTGGGCAAAGAGGCTGTCAGTGTGTTTTGCTGTCATGGGCCTCATGGACTTCATCTGTGCAACAGAAGTGAGCTGAGGTGCTTTCTTGTGCTTAGAGTGAGAAGAGCATCTCTGCTCTCACTCTGAATTCCTTTAAATGAATTTAAAGAGTGTAAAGGATGCTTCATTGTATTCAAAAAAGTGCCCTGTAATTAACTGGTTGTGGCTCATAGAAGGCTCTCATATCAAATACTGAAGATGTACAGTTGTTCTTTGCTTCTGAAACCCTCTGCAAGAGGCTGTAGCAGGGTAATTATTTGTGAGGATGTAGCTGTTTGCAGGTAAAGGTTTAGTTGTCTTCAGCAGAATCCAAGGAAAGCAATATTCCTTCACTTTGAGCCCAGTTCCTCTCTGTATATGGAGTCGGGTCTCTAGAGCTAGATTGACTGAGAGGCTGCTGCAGCAGCACCAGTGTTTCCCTTCTGCATAGCATAAGAAAAAATAGGCCAAGTTGATTCTTCACGTGCATCTATACCCAGGTAACACAGAAGAATGTCCACAAATCACTTACGAGTTGTGAAAACATGGACTATCACTGACCGTAGAAATTTTTTTGTCGTAGCAAATTGGTAAACGATCTTGTAAGAAGCTTAGTTAAAATAGGCTTTCTGGGTGATAGCTTTGCACATTGCCCAAGCAAGTAACAAAGAACAGCTTGTTACACTGTGCCATTTCCCCTATCCCCACTGAGTTTTTCCCTGTATCATTTTTGAGTGGAATATGAACTATGTGTGTAACTGGAGGCATAATTTGACCTTTGAAACCTTCACTGTAAATGATACAAGAAAAATGAAAGTCACAGTTGATGTTCATGTACCAGATCAAGTACCTGATCAAGTTTGAAAAACACACAATTAGATAAAATATAGTTTTTGCTGGCAGCTGGGTTTGCTATGTGAACTGCCCTGCCTTGTGCTGTTAAAAACTCGGAGCAAATCTTTTTATCGATAAAAAAAGATATCCTGCAGTGACAGGATAGTGAAAAATATCATGAAAGGAAAGAAATGGGGAGAATATTTTTTACCTTTTTTTTCTGTTGTCTTATAGATTGACTAGGGATTGATATCCTGTAGGGCAGGGCTGCTTCACCTCTGCTTGCTTCTCTGCAGCTTTTGAGGGTAGAGCTGAAGTGCAGCAGCAGGTTGAACATGCTCTGGCTTTTGCAAATGGCATTGAGGGCCTGGGGAGGGTTTGAAGAGATGGGGAGTTTCTGCTGTCTCTGTGTCCTTGGGTTATCCAGAATGCCCGCAGGTCAGTGCAGGCTGGACTGCAGTTTACTGCTGTCACAGCCAAAGTGGGCTTTGGTGAGGTCGTCTGGCCCACACATCTAAATGATGCAGCTACATGCTTCTGCTGTAATCTTCCTTTTAAAGCTTCCCAAACCAAACTGCACTGACTGCATTACTGCCCCATTAATCACCAGCTGTGCTCCATGTCTTTGAATCCTAACGCACTTCCTTCTTGGAGGCACAAGTTGTATGTTTTTCTTGATTGCATTTTTCACTCTTTGACATTGTTTTGTGTATGTGATGACCCTTATCAGAAACGAGACCTATTGCTTTCCCATAAAGGAGCCTGCAACTTAGTTTTTTGGAGATTGCGTTACTTGTCTGTCAGAAGATGATTCACATTGGCTGGCTGAGGTGCATAGCAGAAATACCTGAGCAGATTACAAACTAGCTGCCTCTTCCTTTGAGACTCTCTGCAAGGGAAGGAACACCTGGTTTACACTTGGCAAATTCTGAGGCAGCTTTGCTGCTCATTAACATACAATATCACCAACCCCTCCTCCATGGCAGTGCTGTGAGCTTTCCTGTTGTTCGGGACGAGTGAGCTTGCTGGGCAGACATTAGCGGGAGTGTCTGAATGAGCAGAAGGGATTCAGTCCCGGCGAGGAGAATGTTGACTGCATCCTGTTCTTCAGTTTTTCAAGACTATCTGAAACTGGAATGCTACCTATGTAGAAATAAAAGTAATCCTGGGATGGTTTGTGTTGATGTTCATCTGATTTGAAGCTGAATAGAACAGGAACTTTTGACTCTCATAATGACAGATGAACTATGTCATCAGAAACCACGATGAAGCTGCCTAGTGATGTGCTTTTATAATACTTTTGAAAACATAAAACCAAGCAGTGTTAGCAATCTGTATCATGAAAGCAGAAGCATTTTTATAGAGAGGATTCTCATATTTTTACAAGCACTTAAAATAATTGTTTACATCGTGATCTGGTTATTCAGAGAATGATGAGGCTGAAAATGGGATTCATGATCTGCAGCATAAAAGTAAATCCAGTTTGATAGGAATTTTCAGATGTAGTGGTTGTTTTCCTTTAGGATTGGGGTTTGGTTCAGTGTCCAGCAAGGACCACCAAAATGCAGCTCTGCATCACAATTTGAATGCTCAGTTCCAAAGCTCATGTACAGGATATTTTCCTCTGTGAGGCATGGAAGTGCAACTCCTGAACATATATATACACACACAAATGAAAAGTGATCTACAAAATGGAATATTTTATTTAGATTTTCCCTGTGCTTCTGCCACTTCTCTAAAATTCTTGAGTTGGGGGTGTATTTCTTTCCTTTCTCTGGTATGTGATCAGCTTCTGGGATGGGTACTGACCTCTGCTTTTGGGAGTGAGCCTGGGCTGGAATGCAAAGCTGCCAGTTGACAAGAGTATGTATTTTATAGACTTGTAACAAAACATCTGCCTGCTGCACTGTGATGGCTTTGCTGCCTAGAATTTTCTTATGGAAAATCTTTGGAGTTTAGCTCTACCACTGATTTTTCCCCCCTGTTGTTTTCCTCAGTGAGTTAGTCACTTTCTTGCCAGTATTTGCCAAGCCCTGCACATTGAGTATTAGATGTGCAATCGCCTCTGCCAGAGTTCTACATAATTTACAGTGAATGTGGCAGCTTTTACCAGCCCTGCTTTCATCCATTATATGGATGAAAGCCCTGCTGGCTTCCAGCTTTCCGGCTTCTCACACCGTACTCTTACTTCCACACCAAAAGTACCAAGTATTTTACCTGGTGTGTGACAGCCTGTAGCAGTGGACCTGTTTATGGGCTCAATGTGTGCAAGATGCAGCATGCTCGGTCCATCAGGCAGGTCTGTGCATTTGGGACGTGACAGGGAGGGAGGCCAGCACTGAGCTGAAGCTGGGGGCTGGGATACTCTTGCCTTGTGCACTGGAAAGGGTAAAACCCAAACTCATGGCTGGATCTCCTACTACTGTCTGATGAGAATATTGGAATACAAAAAGAGATCTGTATCTATAAAGGAGTTCTAATCCTCTTGGTTTTCCTAACTGGTCGTTAGCATGTGAACCATGTGAACTTACAGAAATAAATCTCCACCCTGACTCCCTCTGCACACAAGTGAAAAACAAAAACAGCTCCTAAAAGTCCCTAGGACTCTTTCTAAAAATACTGTACTCGTCTCCATAGCATAAGCAGGAGGAGTAATTATAGATTCCTTTCATAAGACAAACATACAGCAGTGATTTAACTTTTTGCTTTTCCAGGAGGGCACTATGTGCAATCCCTTCAGGGACAGCCTTGGAAGTACTGTCTGGAAGGACATCTCTGCTGCTGGGAGCTTTAACATCAGCCCTGCTCTCCTGTCACGTGGGTTCTTTCTTTGCAGCTATAGGTGTCAGGAGACTTAATGCTGGAATGTTGTTTTGGGTATATAGCTCATCATCTTCAGCAGAAAAGGCATAGCAGGGAAAATAAGGAAATGCTGCATAAAATGAGTATGCTTCCAAACAGGAGACACAAAAACCAATAATCCAAAGAAAGCCTTTAGAAATTAATAAATATGTAAGGTAGCTTGGGATTACCACACAGGTAATCCTCTATCCATAGCCATCTGATCAATCCTTATTTTTGCAGGCAGTAGTTTTTCTTTTACAATGAACAATTTGAAAACATGAGCAATTCCAGTAACTTAAAGGACATTCAAACAGTGTTTCTAAAACAAAAGTAAAAATGGTGGTATTACTGCAAAGTTTAAGTCATGGGTAGGGGCATGTAGAATCCTTTAGAGAAATGATAATATACACCATATTTTTCCTTTGCTCTTAGAAACAACTGTTCTGTCTTATATCCCACTGGGTAACGTATGCACAGTAGAGTACTGAATTTTTAATGTTGATCACTAGCTTATAGAAAACAATTTCTGCCTTACTGACCTTAATACTTGTGAAGTGTTAGGTGCACAACCACACTTTATGTTCTTATACGAGTCAAGGCTTCATTTCCAGAAACAACTTACTTGCTATAGAAAAAGTTTTATTGAGAAAATATTAATTAATAGCATTCTTCCCTTATTTTGAAAACCTTTTTCTAGAAAATCTGTGTGCATTTTAGTCACATAAATAGCTGCATAGCAGCACAAACACACTTGAGATACCCTTAAATGAGTTAACTTGAGTTTTGCTTGTGATTTGTCTTTCCTGAAAGCTATAAACTGTGTATAATTGTGATGCTGAGGGATGCTGTGCCATTCAATAGTGCACATACACTAGGAAGGGGAGTGCTTGCTCTTCTGGTTTCCTTGTCAGTTTGTGTATTCTGTCTACTGAAACTTGCCTGAAGTCTTTGGTGCGGTACAGCATTAAAAGCTTCTGCAATGCCTTCCACATCTCATCAGAGATGGTCAGTTTTACAAATATTATATGTAGAGCATCATATGTACGTAAAGTCTTATTTTTTAAATGTGTTCAATGCCTTGAGCCTTCTAAAGTGTTAATACCAACTAATGCTGCAGCAGAGAGAGTAATCAAACTTTGCTGTCATCTGAATAGTGTGAAATGTAGATGCAAAGCATAGTTCAGGTATATTCAACTGAAGGTTAGTTTGGACTATCTGATGTGCTTGCAGTCAGGTGCCATTTGCTGAGGGATGAGATTTGATGGTGGGTAGCTTGAAATTTGTGAGATTCGTAACTGAAAATAAATCCATATGACTAACATTAGGTACAGACAGTCTTTTTTTGATGTAGGCTGACTGGTCTTTCATGTAATGGCTCTTCATGCTAGCATTCATCCTTTCTTTTGCTGTGCTCTCCTTCAGAGCAAACCTGTGATTGCCTGTTGGGGACAAGGTGAAGCTACCTGGGTGTAAGCCTGGACAGCCTCCAATGGCCATCTGGTACTGCTTAGTTGTACCTTCTGGCCCAGAAATGAGATCATGCAGGGAAGGGGCCAACACACACGAGCTCTGGTAAATGAAATGGAGATACTAGTCAGTGTTTTTGTGCTTCACTTCCTTAACCGGTTTCTTTGAAAAAGTAGTTTTCGAATGGCCGTGTTGCTGGTGTCCTGTTGTATTTTTTTTGAGACTGTGTTTGTGAAGCAGAATGCACAACAGCTCCAAGTGACATCTTTGAATCTTTTTTGATACCAGGAACCTGACAAATACGATTTAGTATCTCACCCTTGCGCAATGCTGAAATGGCAATTGCCAGCTAGAAGAGTTCACTGGGATGGAGTCAAACTAGGAGCACATGCTAATATTTGTTTTATCATTTCTATTCTTAGAAATTGGGGGGGAAATTGTATATATGCCTATGTGACATGGTGTGACTATTCCCATTTGATTGCATGGTGGCCTATGTTACAGCTGGAGGCAGGCCAACTGGCTCCTGATGGTCTCCTCTAGTTTTAAAACTCTGTAAAAGCAGAGGTAAGGAGGAGTGGGGAAACTGTAGAGGCCGAGAGATGAACTAAAGGGAAAAGTGGGACTGTAGTATACATGGGAAAACTCTCTTGCTCTGTTTCCAATTTGCAAACTCCCGATTTTTTGTTGTTTGTTTTCTGTTTGTTTGTTTTTGGTTGGTTGAGGTTTGAGGTTTTTGATTGTTTGTTTTTTGTTTGGGGTTTTGGGGTTTCTTTGTATGACATCTGCAGTTCGAGTGTTACATTAATGCCAAGTTATAGGGAAAAGTCTTTGTTCAAGGAAGTGACAAGAGTGATGGCTGCCAAACTTTGCATTTTAAAGGGAAAAACATTTAAGCATTAAACAGTGATTGCTGAGAAAAAGCTTCAAATCAAGCTTTCCCTAGGTGTTTGTATTTTCTTATTCACAAAACAAGTAAAAAGCCCCATAACATCTTAAGTAATGTACCCCAAAACTGTCAAGTTACCCATGTAAAACTCTGCTCAAATCTAAAAAGACTTGTTAAAAAAAACAAACCAGAACAACTCCACCAAGCTCAGAACATAATACTACCAGACTTCGAACTCAAGTGATGAGCCTATTTGCCTGGAGAAGAAGTTGAGATGCAGATATAGGATCACAGAATTGTTTAGGTTGGAAAAGACCATTACCCCAGCACTCCCAAGTCCACCACTAAACCATGTCCCTAAGGTGCCACACGTAGACTTTTAAATAGCACCAACGAGGGTGATGCCACCACTTCCCTGGGCAGCCTCTTTAAAAGTTTGACAACCCTTTCTGTGAAGGAATTTTTCATAATATCCGGTCTAAATCTCCCTGGCACAACTTGAGACCATTTCCTCTTGTCCTATCACTTGTGACTCAGAGGAATGGCTCCATGTCTCCAGTGTTCTGGACTGGTGACATTAAACTCCTTTGTTGTGAAAGGAGGAGATAACCAGACAGCTATTAAAACTTGTTCTCATTTTTGAGGGAGCAAAGGTATTTTCCTACCCTTCTTTTTGCCTAGTGTGTTAATGTTGATTGCAATAAAAGACATGGCTATTGCTTTGTTAATATGTGTGTGGAAAAACAGACAAGTGTGCAGTATACCTGCTAGAGGACCTGCTTATCTCAGGTGTTTCTTTGTCTGCTTTGTCTAAGCTGAGAAACCTGTCTTTGTAACATTTTCTCTGTAGCTTTGGCAGCCCAGATTCCAAATCTGATCATTCTTTGGCAGGGTGTGATGTTGGAAACTAACCATGGGAGGGCCACATGCAATCTTCAGAGTTTTCTGATGCGCCCTGTGGTCCTCTGTCTTTTCTGTAAAGAGATATGGCCCTCAGAGACTATAGGTCCCAGCAAGCAGTGCTTCATTTGGATCTGATAAGCAAATGTTCAGATATGATGTGCATTGCATGTCAGGGCATGCTAGCTACATGAGCCACACCTCAGCATTTGAGATAAAGGTGGCTCAGACTGCTCCAACCAACATGAAGTAGGTGCAGCTTTGGCTGGAAGCTGAATTTTTTTTCTTTCCTTTTTCTCTGCCCCTCAGTTTAAGGGGTTGTCTTTTTTCTTTCTTGCCCAGCATTGCAGTGGGATTCTGGTCTACAGCATGATCACACATTGTGTTGAATACGCTTTTGGTTTCTGGGTTCTCCCAGGTGCTTTTACCCTTCTCTGTTAGCTGCCCTCATGTGCTGTTCAGGAGTGAGCGAAACTTTTGGAAGTGGCTGATTGCTTCAAGAAAGGGTGTTGTTGCAAGACATTCAAGCCCAGTTTTTACTTGCCAAAGAGACCTGGCTCATTCAAACAAGCTTTGGATAAGCAGTCTGAAATTTGAGGTGGTTTATCCGATACGATTTTTTTTAAAGTTTGCCCAACATGGGAATAGATTCTACTTTAATTTGCCATGGACAGCTGAGGAAGGAGCTTTGCCACACCTTTGGATGTGTGCAGTATAAGACACCTGTTCTGAAATGCCTTCAGATAAAAAGTTCAAAAACTAACTCTGCTTGGATGCAGTTCAGGACTGGAGAAACCCCTTTCTCCCGGTCTTAGGCTAGATCCTTTACAGAATGTTTGCATGTAGCTTACTTCTCTACAGCAATGCCCTTCAGAGTTCTGTTCTTCAGCTGGGTCGGCATCCGAACAAGTGAAAGCATGATCACAAGTTCCTTTGGAGTTTCACTTTATCTCAGATTTTTCTTAGGGAGTGTGTAAACCCTGGGTGACTCTTCTGAGATTGTAGGTGACTTCAGTTTCTGGTATCTGTTGTAAAATACAAAGCCACTGGGTCAAGTGCCCTGCAGTATCTGTCATCTTTATTTCTTGCTTTGTAGTCTTGTTCAAAGAAAGTTCAGTTGAATGAAGAGCTTTTTTCATATTCTTTTAAAATCCAAATAAATATTGCTTACCACCACATCAGGTTGACCAAAAAGTATGTTTGTCCCAGAATTCCATCTCAGTTCATGGTCCATAATAGACTTGCAAAGAAAGGGCAAAAGTAACATATGTGAGAGAAGAGCCTCACATTGGAGTGCTTTCTTTCTTAGGAGCTTGAACTTCCTCAGTTACCAGTTGCTTCTGAATCAAGGTTACATAAAAGTCCCCTGCCAACATATTCTCTGTCATTGTACATTTTGTATTTGTACTTCTGCACATTTAACACTAAAAAAAAGGCATTACTACTTGACTTCAGTTCTTTACGTAGATGTATAGTATGGGTAGTACATGAAAAGCTTCATGAAGACAATTCAGATGCCGTTACTCCTTCCTGCTTGATGTTTTGTATATTTTGGAACTTAGAGGTAATTCTCAAGGTTGCAGTTACATACATAAAGACGAGCAGCTAACGAATAAGTACATGGTCAACAGAGATGACAGTGGAGAAAGATACCTGTCAAACTCTTACCATGATAAAACCAGAGCATCTTTGGCCTGATCCACTGCTACTTTTGCTTCCACTGAAAGACATGATGTTTTGTTGATTTTTGACCAGAGCAAGTTTTATTGAATCTATACCTGTAAGTAAACCTGTCAAACTGTTGCACGGACAAATCTACCATGGGATTTCTATCCAAGCCCCGTTTTACTATGACTGTCAGACATGTCTGTTCCCCTAAGGCATTTCTACTGTGCTGTCTTTTCTACTTCTGGATATCCTCTTGCTCTCTCTGACTCCACCTCAAATATGTCTGCATCATAGGGCCTGGTTTTCCTGCAGTTGTCCACTGGTGCAATTACAACACGATTGAAATATGCAGTATGGCTTGATCATGTTCTAACAAGGTAATAGCCTTAGATATACAGCCCAGTTACCTCGTTGTAACGATGTCACAGAACAACCCTGCCTGTCTTGTAGCATGGGGTGGGGCTTTATCTGCTTTTCCTTGGCATATTTCTCGTCACACCACTTGCTATTGTTGCATTTCAAATGTCATTATCCCAGGTGCCTAGATCAGCCCCAGGGATGAACTTACAAATACCCCTAACACAGCTTTTCCAGCATTTTGCTGCTGTCTGCAACTCTAAAGGAGTAGCAGTATGCACTTTTTAGTTTCCTCTTATTTTGAAAATGTTAAGTAGTTGCAGAGTTACAAACTTGATTTCAAAAAAGGTGCATACAGTATTTTGTTAGGTATTTTAATTCTGAGCCCTTGAGTTTGAGGCCAATCTCTAATTAGTGTTTTTCAAGAAGCACCTTTTCCTTAAAAACAAGCAGTACACTAAGTAAGCACTCATACTTTCTTAATTTGGTGACTTTTGGCCCCTTCCTGGGAAGTGTCCAATGCTATCCACTGTCAGAGACAAGACTCTGGACCAGATGGATCACTGGTTTGTTTCAGTTGTACACCTTTTATGTGTCATTCTTAAGTTATGTCCCCTGAGACCATTTTATAAGCTATTCCAACTACAGAAGCATTAAACCCCCCCCCAAATCCCTGACCTTTCTGTTTTCCTCCATTACCACATCTCCTTCCAAGTCTGTGGCAGATGGGATAAGAGGAAAAAAGCTATTTGCATTATGTCCTTTTACTTTAACATCCTGGCTCTTTGCATATCCTTGTTTAGCTATGAGGGATTGGGAGATGGCCCAAAGAAGAATGGCAGATAAAACTGGTCTGTGCCTCCAACTGGGAGACTCATGGAAAAAAGTCACTGAACTCCAGATGCCCCTGTGGGGGAGGAATGTTTCCTCATAACACTTTTAAATGTGTTGCATTGCAACAGTGCTTCCTTCCTAAGGAGCTTGGGTTGTGTACACTTGAGAGATTCCCTGTGCCCTGTAGTCACAGCTGACAGTGGCAGCAGTGACTGTCAAATCAATGCTTCCTTGTGTACTCCATGTTTATAAGCCTTGCCATTCTTGAGGAATCTATGAAATTCAGGACAATGCCTGCTACGTGTCAGGCAAATAAAAATATATGTATTTCTTATAATTGTAGGGCTTTTTCTTTTGGGGAAATAGCTTCCATAGAAAGTGGAATGAGGTTTCTTACTCAGATGATGACAGTTGTTGATAGTGATGTTCTTAAACTGGGTTTGTTTAGAGTTTAAGTGCCTTGGATTTTCTATGTAGTTCTGCTCATTCCTGTGCCTGTGCTCTGCCATAGCAGCCTTTGCAACCTGGAGACCTTTCAGCTGTGTGCTCTAGGAAACAAGAGAAGGAAATCTTTCATAAAAGCACTGATCAGAGCAGTGTGCCATTCCATCCTTTCTGGAGATAATTTCCATGTTTTCTTTGAATTTCTGGTATTTAACTTGAAGACAATCCTCATTTTTGACAAACCTGAAATATTCTGCAGAAAGCAGGCACTCTTAAGAAGTTGTGCTTAGTCCAAAACCCAGTTTCCACTCAAAATGATCTTTTATAGAAAGATTTGGTTTTTTCTGTCTGAGTTCCATTCATGTTTGTTTCTTGGCTGGGATATTTTTTAGCTGGTTTAGTGAGCTGAATCAGCTCTTCCAAGAATGAAATGAATACCACAGCAAGCACAACGGGAGTAAAAGTGTATCACTGGAGCTGGAAAGAGAGGGAATAAGTTGTAAGTTTAAATAGACAATGTTTCTTCCTTTCTTTTCTTTTGACACTTTTTGTTTCCGCTATACATACATTTAGCCAAGGAAGTGAGCTTAGTCTCAAGAGGGCTTTGACAGCACTTCCACTGACTTCAAGGTAATAGACCCTCTAAAAGGTGATACTTTAATAGGTGCATTTATGCAAAGTATTTTTCTTCTGTGAAGTGTCTGTAACTGCTTTCAGTATATTATATGTAAACAGGCACATTATTTGAGTCTTAGTCAATAGTCAATACTACTACTTGGCAAAATAATCCTACAGTTTTGAGAAACATTTTAAGACGAGCATCATAAACTTCACTTACATTGTCTGCATCATCTCAGCACAGTCAGAGAATCCCAAACATTTTGTTTTCTTTTTAAGATTTTGGATATTTGTAGTCTCTGAGCAATGTGACTGATGTCTGTATTGTGCTGAAGCCAGAGCTTGCACAGTTTTTGCTTTAATACCTGAATTCATTGTACCTGTTTAGTACAAGTCCTGGGAGTGTGTGAGGGGACTCAGAGCTTGTTGTGTTGTAGGTTTGCCTGCAAGAATCTCTATCCTGATGCATCCAGTAACAACTGAATGATGCTGGTTTATGAAATCAGGAAGAAGTTGATATGTCTGGGCTTCAGCAGCTTGTGCTCAAGGACAGCGATTGAGATTTGTTTCTTTTGCAGTGCATGGAAATCTCCTTGTTTACCTCTGAATGGGCACTGGTTAAGTTATAACCTGATTGAGAATTCATATTACATATTCCAGAAAGTGACGATTTGCTTCAGCATTTTTGGTTTTCTTTAAGGTGTTGACCAGTACTTTGGAATTTCAAACTGTGTATCCTGAAGAAAGCATAGAAACATAATTTGAATGCAAACTGTATTAAGTGCTCACATCCTGTATCCTAGCAGGAATTTCACTAAACAGGGGAGGTATTCATTGCACTAGGAGCAAAGCAATGTCAAGTTGAGAAGGAAATTACTGTGGAAATGAGTTTTAAAAGCCTGAGGCAGAGATAGGGAGGGGCTCATTGTACCGGGAATTTTCCTCATGCTCCCTTGCTTATATGGCCTTTCCATTACTTAACTGCAACATACAAGAAATCTTTGGCTTGGAAGACAGTCTGTGAAGTTCTGCAGTTTGGTGCTATTGCTGCAGGCCGGCTTTGCCGTTAAGAGACATTAAAGCCAGCCTCAGCTAGGATTGGGGATCTGCCAAGGAACAGCCTTGCTTGGGGCACAGCAGAGGTCCTCTCAGCCCAGCACTTTGTCTCTGCGTGGTCTGTAATGGATGCTTAGGAGGGAAAGAGAAATATATTAACTGCTTTCCAACTACAGCCTTCCAGTGCTTGACAAGGAGCAGCTGAGTGGGTCTGTAGGTTTAATAGTCCCCGATTTATTTTTTTTTCCTCCAGAGATTTGTAGGGTAGCGTTTATTTTTTAATTGTGTATTTCAAGGATCCATACCTTGTGGCAGTGAGTTCCACAGCGAACCTACAGAGTGTTAAGGAACATCTCCCATCTCCCTAATGATAATGTATAAAGCGCTCACCATTTCCATGTTAAACGGCCTATTAATTTCCCGTATGCTGTTTGTGATTAGATCATAAACTAAAGACTATGGCTTACATCATATTTTCTATTTAAAGACTTTTGAGCAATATATAAGTGGATTTGATGGCTTAATGCATTGCAAAAAGATGGTGGTACATGGAAAAAGTGATATTTTTCAGAAACAGCAGACAGGCCCTGTAGTGTCTTCTCATAAATTCTGGAACATTCCTGAAGCAGTATTGAATTCCTGATACACTCTGAAATGGATTAATTGCAGGTAAAGAGATAGACAACTTAAGGCAGGAGAATAGAAAACCTTAATCATGCTGGCAATAATTGATGAGAAATGATTGTGGACGAGAGGAAAATGGGTTGTTAATGTATAAATAAGTGTACATGTTTACAGATTGTTTGGGAACTAATGGAACTTTGAAGAGCTTAGTCCATTCCAGTCCCTCAGACATGAAAAGGGAATAAACTACGATACTCCACCTTTTATATTTTCTTGTAGAAAATCCAAGAAACTGAAAAACATGATTTTGTTAAACAGTATGAAAATGTGTTTGGCATACAATACTTTGTTTAACAATACCTCAAGCAGCTTTTTCTTCAATATACTTGTTTTCATTTGAAACACTTTGTTAAAACTGTTCTGTTCACTCCCCAGTAATGGCAGAAATGTGAGTATCTGTTGAACAGTTGCTCATAATCAGCTGTGCCACTGGAGGAGAAATGACATTAATATGTACAGGTAGATAAGCTTAATAAAACCTGGTTTAGACACTGAACTGGGAAAGATAGCCTCCAACTAGAATATCACTTTACACTACCTCCAAATAAAATACTGTCTGAACAGTCTGGAAGCTTATCACTTTGTTATTTACCCAAGCTTTGTGGTTATCTGCTATTGCTTTAAGAGGCAAAATTTATATGCCACATCCTGGGAACACAGATTTGTTCAAAATATAAATTCTGCCTTAATATGGAAGTGAGAGCCTATGAATTAGAAAGTCACAGATTTGTATCCCTTCCCTGTGTAACATGCAGTAAAATTATTAATTTACCAGGCTCGATTATGCCATACTATCACTTCGTACATTGATAATAAGAATAATCTGAGGTCTGCTGAGGTATGTGTTTGCTGATTTGAATGCAAGTTTGTTTGGACTCCAAATCCTGTTACCTGAGAGGAATGCTTACTCTATTTTCCTTTTACTCAACCAGGAAGGAATGTGTGCATGAATATTCATTTTCCTCTTCTAACTCCCTCCATGTAATGCAATAGAGTTTTTTTCAGCCCCCTCACTGCCACCCCTTCCTCAGTGCAAATAACTTCAGAAACATCTGCATTATTCTTAAGCACAAAAATATTGTCTTAAGGAAGGCCATTGCAATTCCCTTTTAATTTAACTTTAAATTCCACTGACCTGTACAGTAGAGCCTGTCTCTCATACCAGGATCAAGAGAGTCTGATGAGGTACCTCTTGGAGAAATAGCCTGGGCAACTCTGTCAGCCTGTCTGGTTATCAAGTTTGTTCTGGAAATGGAAGTGAGTGCCACAGTGTTCCTTTGTGATTCTTCTGCAGCAATAATACATGTGGGAGGACTTTAGTGTCAGCATCTGTCCTATTTCCTTGCTGCTGCTGAGTTAACAGGCTCTAATCAATAACTCAGAAGGTGCTTATGAAGATGCCCCCAGGTAAGCAACTAAGCCAGTAAGAATTTGAAAACCGTTGATTGAGGTCAGTTACCTTTTTAGTCTACTCCGATTTTAGCCTTCTCCTCTGTTTTTGGCCCTTGTCCCAGGCCTTGCCTCTGTGCAGTGTGTTGCCAATGATTAGAACAACTCACAGTGCTGTGAGATGTAGGAGCTGAAAATGAGTTAATGAGGTCTTGGTGCTTTATCTCAAATACTCTGCAAGGTATCATGCTGATCAGGTTCCCTGATCAGGGTGAGTGTCTGTCCTGTCACTCCTGTCTCACGTAGGACTAACCTGGGAAGACCTGTTACTCTTCATAGGTTGGAACATTCTGGGTTCCCTACATCCCAGTGAGCAGGTATGTAAAGAACAGAAAGGACATAAATGGAAAATCAAATGCTCTCCTAGAAGATAAATGAACTGTAGGAATAATAGCTCTAAAGAGTACTCATCTCCATAAACTGCAATTCTATGAAAGTATAATCCTGTCTGCCAGCCAGTAATCTTCTAGTTTGTGTAGATTAATGGAATGTATTTATTGGCAGTTCTCAAAACAGGCCACCCTGTGCTTGCCCAAGTGTTTCACAGTATAGGAGGCGTGTTGAAGCCTGTTCATGTTCCTTTACACTACAGCCAATTATGCGTTTAATTATTCTTTGCCTATGTTTCTGTATATATTACTCCTCAGCATTCAAATATTTTTTCTAATGAGTGTCTTTGTAAACAACAGGTTGATACCGTGCAGTAGAAAACTTGCACTGACATCAATGGTGTTCATTGCTTTTGAGCCTGCCCAGCACTGAGAGCCCTCTTAAAGTGTGCAAGACTTGGCTTTAAGGTACTGGCTGCTCTCAGCTCTAGCTAGGTCAGGCAGCGAGTCGGGCCTTTGCCAGCAAATGTGCCCACATGCAAGAGTATTGGGAAGCTTTAAATGTACATTAAACAAGATAAAACTTCTGCAGACTGATCAAAATTCCTTCCTTGCAAGCTCTTGTCTTGCACAGGTCTGCAGTCAGCTACAGCTACTGAGGCATTGCAGGAGGGGCCTGCAATGACCCAGGTTGTAAGGAGGCTATGGGAGAGATGCTGGATGGGAGCACCGGAGCTTGTGGTGTCCAGGTGAAGGCAAGAGACAGAGCAGGTACTTGATAGGCACTGGGGCTGTCCCAGCCAAGCAAGGCCAGCCCTTTTGGGTTTTTGTTTTGTTGAAAATCCTGTTCTACATCCTTCTAAATGTCAGATGAGAAAGTTTCCATTGCAGTCTTCAAGCTGTCTCAGGGAGTCTTGCAGCAGGTTTGAAAATAAAGGGCTAAGTTCAGCTGACCCATTTTAAAATAAAAGTAGCTAAAAGGAGGAGCCTTTCTACAATTTTTGTGTGTCTGTTGGGCATAATATACCAAATATATTGGCCTTGTGGTTTGTTGGGGTTTTTTTTTGGCTTGGTTTGTTTTGTTTTTTGGGGTTTTTTTTTGAGAGCTCAATGTTATTCAAATCTAGGAATTTTATTCTACAGTTTGTACAGTTTTTTTACATGCTTTTGTGCTCAGAGAGCTTTCCATTCTTCTTCACCTACCCAGTATCAGCAAATGTCATGTCCAATCTGTCTTCCTGTAGTAAATAGACTTCTCCATAAGGACAAGATGCGTCCTAACTGACGAAACCTATCAGCATTCTGCAAAGATGTGTTGAGATTGCCACGAGACACTGGAGGCTGAGAGCAGCTGCCTTCTTTGGAGACCCCATCTTGGAGGTCTTGGAAACGGCCTTTGAGCTGTTCTCCTTGCTGCCAAATGAGAACTGTAACATAGATTTCCCTCCCTGCTCAAAGAACAGAATTACACTCTGATTTCCTCCTCTCTGTAACTTTAAGTTTCCGTGTATAACAGACTAGACTTCACATCCTGGTCCTGGTGAGATTTTAGTAAAATGAGTTTTTTTCATGATGAGGGAGCTTGCAGCTTCTTCCCCATAACAGCCCGTTGTTATGGCTGGGGACAGCAGGATGGGTTAATCGTGGCCCCATTTCCTGAGGTCTCCTGCAGTCATGATTTGTGAATGCCTGAGAATACCCCTGCTGAATTCTAATTGTTTGTGGCAGTCGGCACATGATTTCAAGTGTTTGGTCACAGCAGTGTTCGTTTTCTGCTCTTTTAATCTTTGATGGATGTTGCGCCTGGCTTCACTGATGTGGTTCACGACACAGTAGGCAGTGATTTCCTATAAGATGTTTTGTCTCGACTACAGAGGTGTGGAGTCCCTATATGATGGCCAATATTTATTAATGACATCCCAAGGTTTCTAAAGAGCAAGCTCTGCCATAGACCATTAGAACATAATCTACTCCAAAATGTCAAATGCAGTTAAGCAAGAGCTAATTCAATTGCACTGAGACTTTCCTCATTAGTTCAAACTCTGATTAGAAGACTGATTAAAGGCATTCTCTTTATAAAGGTTTGCTCTTTATCTCTGCAGATGACGTTACTATGTAAGACATGATAGAGCTGGCTCAAGGCTCACGCAGATGCTAGAACTGAAAAATACTTGTGTATGTGTGTGCACAGTTATTCATGCCCATAATAGTGCATAAGTGTTTTTTAAAATGGCCTTAATTAGTAACATGAAAAATGTTCATTTCTGAATATGAATAGGGTTGAATTTTGTTGCACCTTTTGAACTATTAATCTGTGTTTATTAGTATAAAAGGTCAAGTTTTCATATCATATGAAAGCTGTAGGATTAAGATTTTAACAGCAATTTGGGGGTTGCTGGGATACAAAGTATTTTGTTCAGAATACTTGGTATCTGAGATCATTATGGCTAGCCAAATTGCTTCCTGTGATTTAAACATTGCTCTTGCTGTTCAGTCTAAGCTACATGATTGCGATAGTGCTGAAATATTCTAGGCTCCTCCTAATGTTTTACCTACAAATATGCCTTCAATTTCTCATGGTATTCATGTTTGTATATAAGCTCTTAGAAGAAAGGATTATTGATTCTTTATGTGTTTGTATGGTGCTTACCACAATAGGGATGAAGTCTTTGGATATTTTTGGACCCTAGATAATAAGCTGGTGTTATCAAGAAACAAAAACATCCAGAAAGCAAGTGTTAAAGCTTCCAAATGATTTTTCAATATGTAGAACCTAAAAAATTGGGGCTTTCAACCCTTATTTTTAATATTTTGTTATTTGCTGCCTTGTGCATGGATTGTTTTGCAAACACCTTGTGGGCCAATGGGAAATAAACCAAAAAATATAGACAGCTTTAAGAAATTGTATGAAAGTCAGTGTTCTCATATAAGGGATTTTATTGTTATTTCCAGTCTGGTCAGATCAATAATAACTAAATATTGCTGCTAGTTGATGACTTGAGTGTGCATTGTTAGTATGTGAAAGAGAACATAATATTAAGTGGTCATATTGATCCAGTTACACTGAACAGATTGTTTAATTATTGACAAACCTTAGCAGGGACACCATGCTCTGAGGGGTGATAAGCATTAGTATCCTGCTTCTGAAGTTACCTTGTGGACCTTGGGGGATTGTTTTGTGTGCCAAAGTCAATCTCAATCTTGTTCAACAATTTAAAAAAATAAATCTTGCTGTTCAATTGTAAATACCATGTGAGACGTACCTTGTCTTGAAGCTGACAGGCTAGAAGTCTTAATTTTGATTTTTTATGAGTGTCCCTTGCACAAATAACTGAAGTTGCTCTTTGGGCTCATGGATTTGATGAATTCTGGAAAACCTTTTTGGCTGATCCTATTTGATGTAGGGTTACAAGGACTGAAAAATATGTTAGCAAGGCTTCTTCTAGTGAGGTGTCACAGTAACAAAGTGTCATAGAATTAAGACACAACCGGCTCTTCGTTCTGCAGAGTTGTTTGCTGACTAACTTGCAACTGGCTTTGCCAGATTTATCACAGACTTGCTATTTGTTCTCACTTGCACAAGTGATGCAGTTTCCCAAAATCTGGTTACTCTATATTTCAGTGATGATGACCATTTAATTATACCCAAGTTTTCTGAATCCCAGCCCAGTGGTTTTTTAATGCCCTGCTTAGTGTGACTTTCCAGAGATCAGGTAACTTGAGCAAATATGTAAAAGACAAAGAATATTTCTCAGGTCTCCACCAATACAGCCATACACACACACACACAAATAGAGGCAGGTACAAAGCTTGAAAATGCTATGTACTATTTTCCTCTTCCAGAATTGTGAAATTGTGTTTACTCTTCTTGAATGAAACAGAATAAATAATAGCCCAGATAGACAGCTGACCAAGGAAAGAAAAGCCTTAAGGGCTGTCACACAGTTATTAAGATGCTGTGCCACAGACTCGAGGGGAAATAGTTGTGTTGTAATTGATTTCTCCATTAAAAGTTGAATTCCTTCTCCCAATGCTGTTTTTCAGGAAACTGTGAGCTCAGTGTGCAGCCAGTTTTTTTCAGAACACCTGCAGCTGTTGATGACCAGCTGGGCTTGAGAGTGTTTCTGGACATCAGTCTGGCAGTCTCAGTCTGATGGGTAGGTGTTTTGGCTGGGTCCTGCAGAACTTCTCCTAGTGGGAGTCTCTGCAAGGCAGTATCTCTGCTTTTTCCTCCATGCCCAGACCTCAGGGTGCACTTCCAAAATATCTTTGGCAAACATCAACCCACGCCTCATTTAAATCTTAAAACCGATCTACTGCAATATTATCTCCGGAAAGTAACTGCAGAGAGGCTCTAGCAAGGAAATGTTGACCTTCTCAAATCACTGTGAAACAGATCCTTGGCTCTACTCTGCTGCTTTACCTTAATGCAGGAATAAGAAATTACAGGTCTAGTTAAATTTGTCCCTTTACCTGCTGTCCAAGGTTCATTAATTCATAAGGAATACTTTCACTGTTTGGAAATCCCTGAGTGAAGTATTATGAAGTCAAGATAGAAGCTCCCTGGTCTCCCCCCCAAAGAATAAAGGATTTAGTCAGAGATATTAAGTCATTGCCAAAATCCTCAGCTGCCCCAGCTCTCTAGAGCTAGACTGCTAACAAAGTAAGTTGTGCTGTGAATGGTTAAACTACTTAATCCCAAGATCAAGGAGCTACGAAGGTAGCATCAAGTCATATCTGTGCATGGCCTTTTCTGTGACATAAGAAACTGGACACAGCTCACTGTCAGGCCTGCTGTAGTACTTGTAGGCTATACAATCTCTATCAACTCATGTCAGCGCCCTCATGCTGGTCTGTACCTAAATCATAGGAGAGTGCAAATAAAGACAAACATTTTGTCTTTGTCACCTCCCATAGGCACTGTTCATACAACATTGCCTGATGTAAAATCTTTGTGTCTTTGACATGTAGAATGGATACAGAGTCATAGGAAAGCAAAATAAACAACTACTAGGAAATGTCTGGAAGAAAAACCACTATGTGGTTAATTTTTAACCTTGGTCTGCTCTGACTTCTCTTTCAATGTAAAAGCAAGCAGTACTTAAGCATTTATAAGAGTATGTAAGTATATGATGCTGTATGCGGATCCTTGTTACCTGATATCCATCTTAGCTTATTAATATCCTATGCCACAGCAATGACTTGCCTAATTTCAGAATTTAGTGTCATAGACACCTGTGAATGTATCATTAGGTGTATACATAGCACAGATCAAGTTGTAGGATGTTGGAAAAAAGATCTGGCCTCAAATTTGGGATAAACTCATTACATCACTAATAGTGGAGCCAAGAATGAGTTAAGCAAAATCTTCCCAGACAAATGTCAGTAGCAGCTCTACAGTATCTCACAGAATCTGAGATTGATAGATAAGTCTCCTCCTCTTAAAAAGCCTCACTGTGCTTTTTACCTTGTTTTTTTTAAGCAGAGTTGCTGCATTGCAGAAAAAAATCATGTCATTGGAAAGGGTGTAGCTTATTAGTTTTAATAGCAATGAGTTGTGCAGAGTACAAAATGGTATTACGTAATCGCTTTGGTTATTATACCATGACTTGAGAAATAGGGGAGGCAGTGTGGTGATGAGTATCATGTAGAATGGCTGACACTGTCCTTTACAATCCATGGGAAAAAAACCCCAAACCTCTTATGAGCTGGCATGGAAACATCATCTACTTAAATAGAAGTAGAGAAGGGTTTTTCCTTGTCAGGGTTCATGGACATGAAATGCACCCATGAACTTGCTATGTTGATTCTGATGGCAAAATTGCAGAAGACTTTATGAGAACCAAAATCCTGCTCTATGTAGTCTTCAAAGAAAGCACCTCTCCATACAGCAAGGTGTTGGAGAAATGTGTCAGCCTTTGTGAAGGCACAGAGACCATCCTGGCACCATTTAAAACCTCAAAACAGGTACAAATTTAACCATGAGAAATTGAATATGACTGGTAAATTTCAAAGGAAAGGAAGGAAGATGATTCTAAATACTATGTTTGAATATCAGGTTAATTTCGTTAGAAGCTTGTTACCATCAGTGAACAGCCATAGTCTTTTTGAGGTTTCACAGAGTCATTGTGTAGTTAACACCTAAAGGAATAGGAGCCAGAAGCCTTGTATAATCTATGACTTCTTACCTGCTCTGTTCCATATGCCAAGATGGTTCTTGTTACATCTTGGAGGGTGTGCAACTCCAGCTGTAGTTTTCTTCTATGCCTGTGGCCCTGCAGGTCCATTCTTCTACCTCCCTTTTTTCATGAAGGTTCAGCTAGACTCTTAGGGTACAGAACCAGTGCACCCATTCTTTTACTGTCATTTTCTGGAAGAGACAGACTTAAGCAGTCCTTCATGATGTGCTTTGCATTTGAAGTCTTGCTAAAATGGGAGTAACTTTCATGAGACTTCCAGTTGAAATAATCCTGAGACAGAGGAGGAAAAAAGTAGTGTAGACATTGGAGAAGCAAAAGTAAGACAAAACCTTTAATCAATTTGGAGTTTGTCAATTACTAACAGGAAATGATTCTTTCCTTGCATGCTTTCACCATTGTGTCTTTATCTGCTGTCATCAGCAAATTTATCAAATGAAACTCTTGTCTGTGTTTAAGAATTTCTGTACAGCACAGCTAGAACCCATGACACAATGTTCTCCATTAGACCACCTACAGCAGGAAGTATTGAAAAGCAAGAGTTCAGGCTGTGAATTAATCATCAAGATTTTGTCCACTTTTAATCTGGCAACAATACATTATTTTAGCGGGGAGTTTCACTGGCTTCTTCTGAACTGCAAGAGGGTTTTATGGATTAGGTCCAGATAAGTCCTGCCCTAGGTAAGCATTTACTTGGGGCAGGGAATGCATTGGGCAGTGGCTGTAAGCATGAGGCATACTTTACCTAAACCCAGAGCCATGTAAAGCCAGGCTGCTGCCACTGCCACTAGGTTGGAATCTCATCAGTGAAAGTTGTGACTTTTATCCCTGGTTTTATCCTAGTGACAGCAGGAGCAGCAAGACTACATACGCAGAGCTTTCTCTTTCTTTCCCAGCTCTGCCCAATGCATCTCCACCTGCAGCCACAGCACCCTTCAACACTGGGAGCAATCTGTTGCCTGCAGTGCTGAGGAGCAGGTGGAACAGTTCTGGGCCCAGTCTTCTGAATTTACAGAGGATGTCTAATTTGAAGTGTTTCAAGGATACTTCACAGTTTTTGCCTGGTGTTCAGTTGTCTGATATGATATGGACTGCACAAATGAAAAGAGACGTGCTTTTAAAATATTGCTTACTGGATCTGAGAAGTGCCCTAACTGTGATGGAAAGTGCTGCAAGGGCAGTACTGCACATGTAAAACACTTATAAATGTTCTACGTGCAAGCGGTGTCACGCATAGTATATATTGCTGTGCCAAAAAGTATCAGAAAGATGTCTGTTGATAAGCCTGCATGCTAGAACCATATTTACACCTGTATTCAATGTGGTTTGTATCACACTGACTTCTTGAGACTGTGGGTCAAAGACTGGAGTCCTGGTGTTGGTTTGCGGCATCTCATTTGTAACCACTATTACTGTCAAACATGTTTTTTCATAATTGGGAACTTAATGGATTTGATAAGTAATAATACAGGGATTAAATGTTTTAGGAATAAAAAATAATTGTAACTTGTTATTTCTTTCAGTTTAATATGTTTTTCCCTTTGACTTTTCTCTGTATAATTATATCTTTAGAAAGTGGGGTGTACCCTGAACAGAAACACATCTCCAATCTCGGTGGGACAAGTAGTTGCTACACTTTAGAGATAGGAACTGTGTTATTGTAGCATTTGAATCAGTCCCAAGCTCTTTTGTGCTGTATCCTCTGTGAATACTGAAATCTGGGCTCTCCTAGCTCAAGAAATTTTTCTCTTCCTCACAGGAGGCCTTAAGCCATCGTCAGCAGAGAGGAGATTAATTACACAATGAAGAGGGAGTTGCTGTATAAAGGTCTTAACATGGGAAGTCTAAAAAAACCCAGGGTTTTTTTTCAGAAACTTTAGCATGTCTTGTAGGAAAGGCAACAACAGACAACATCTCAAACACATTATGCTGTTTTAGCTGTGAGAGTCCATCTCAGCCTGAGATGTATGCCCATGCACTCAGAGGTTAGAGGGATGGCTGCCCCAGGGAGGGTATAGATAAAACAAAGGCTTTGGGACTGTTGTTTGTTGGTGTTGCCTTGAATGAGGGGCATAAAAAGAACTCTGGTAAATAAGTTGTCCCATTGGGGCAACTGGGAGAAAACTGTAATACAAGCATACAACATCTCTCTAAGGATACTCTTTGGTTTCTTGAATGCAGTGAACAAGGCAGGGATTTCCAAATTATTCTTGTAATTGGAGTGTTCACATAGTTTCTTTGGTGTAAAGTTAGTGTGTCATATTCTGGCTCCCAATGACCAAAAGTTACGTTTTAGAGTAACTGTTCTGATAGCAATGCTTGACAGGGTGAACAGCTGTGATTCTTGTGAGAGGTAGAGCATCTCTTCACAACCCACCTCGAGGAAGGATGAAAAATACACAAAGCAGAGGCTTTCTTCCCAGTCCCTCTGGCTCTAGTAGAACTACAGCGCTAAAGCTGGGAGGGAAGTTTGGGGTAAATTTTGATCTGCATACTACAGGCTTTTTCAGTTTTTCTGTGTAACTGGATCAAAATATGATTCTTTCAGAAATAATTCTGAAGATCCACTGAGTCAGGTTAGGGTTGCTGCAGAGTGCTTTTGGTGTTAACTCCCAGGAAAAAACTCTGTTTTCAGCTATGCTTTAGTGTATCCGGTTTTTATGGCAACATTGAAGTGCATCATATAAATAAATTTGGTTTTTTAGCTGCTATGAAATGCTGATGGACTGTGCTATTCAAACAAAGTATTATTTTAAATCACTATAACAGATATAGATTCAAAAAATACACAAATCCTAGAACTAGCAGGTTTACTAATTTTTCTGACATTTAACAGCATAGAGACAATGATTTTCCCTTTGGAAGTCTATTTGTGTGTTGTTTGGCTTCCCAAACAGTAATTTTGTTAAGATGCTCCAGTTTCAGCTGTAGCAGACATATATATCTCTTAATATAGTATGCCATTGATTATCACATTTTGATTTTCATTACAAATAAGATACTGTAAAATAATTTGTCATTGTATTATTTCAACATCAGTTAACATTCCGAAATTGAAAATATTTAATCTCTGAGAGCTACTATGGAGAGTTTTCTAACAGCAACTCATCTTTGGTTCCTAAAGCACTTTCAGTTACTCCTGGTCTTTTTTCACCACCTGCCCAATGCCACATCTTAGCAGGGAGAGATTAGGCATTGAGCCTCAGAAAGATCTGCAAGCTCATATCTTGCCCCTAGAACTGCAAACTATGAGGGCTCAGCCAGATTCTTTGTTCAGAGATGCACTAATTTATAATTCTGTCCCTCGCTAACACACAACTCTAAATAGCAGATAAGTATCCTGAGTTTTTGAAAAATGTTGGGTACTTTTTTCCCCTGCTATCTGTCCTGTGCACTTCTTGTTCTCTCTATTCTGGTTGCTTTTAAAAATCTTGGGATCTGTGAGCTACCACCATCACCCTCTTCACTGTGATCAGGTGGTTTTTCTCCATTGCTATGGTGGCAAACAGAAATTAGGATCCTCCTATCAGCCAGGGAGAGCACAAATAAGCATAGAAATACTCCAAAGGCCAGGGTCAGATATAATGGATGGAATGCCCTGCAGTAAATAGCCTCAGGTGACCAAATAACACCATTCTTCCCAGGCTTCTTTATTGTATTTTCTTTATGACACCCTCCAAATTCTATTATCAACAGAGAATGGAGAAAACCAGTATTATTAGAGCTGGAAGAGACCAATTTTAGGAATTGTTTTGTTGAACACTCGTCCTCTATGGGTTTGTGTAGGTCTTTACCTGACCTGAATGACTCTCTCTCTGATTCTTAACTGTTTTCTTGCAGAAACAGTGTAGGAATATTTCAACCTTCCTAGGTAACTGCAGAGGAAGGTAAGAGTGTGTCTGTCAGTTGTGTTCCTGACTCCTGTGATGGACTTCCTGTTCTTTATCCCCCACACTGGTACTTGGATGTCAGAACCTATTCAGATATTTACTCCTTCAGTGCTCAGGTGTGCAATTCGTTGCCCTTTTCATACTTTATCCAAAGGACCACATTTCTCCTTCTTGAATTTTCCCACTAAGGTACTCAACTTGCTTTGAGAATTTTTCAGTAGGAACAAGAAGGCCGGGCACTGTTGCTCAGTGCAAACCTGCTCTGCTCTCAGAAGTGGGATGTGAACACACTGAGCAGCATTTCTGCCTGGCCTGGAAACCAGGCGAGTCTGTCAACTGCGCCTCAGTGTCGTCTTGTGAAGTGCCCCCTGCTGCCACGTACAAAGACTTACAGCATGTTACAACACTGCAACTTTTAACTTTATTTCATATAGTGTCTTTCATTCTACATGTGCTCAAAGTGCTTTACCGTATACAAACAGCAACAGAAAACGTACAAAACAAATATGTCTTCAAACAGAGGAGCTGCTTTCTTCAAATGGCAAAAATGACACTTTCCACAACAGAACAGCAATAGAAATGAGCCTGTACTGGCAGAGGCATTCTAAATTCTCCCTGGCTTAAGATAACTTACTTCCAAGCATGATTATTTTTCATGACTTTATAATGAATGGAACTACATATAAATTAAGAAAATACAGATTTAGGTGAGAATATCAGTCTAAATTTACTCCCAAAACCTGTTGTTGATTCTTTCCTTCATGTTTCCTTACCAATTTTTCTCTAACACTATGTCACATAATTTTTAAGCAGTGCTTAATTACATTTTGTTAATGTGGGAAGGGGCTGTATTGGCAGTTGCCTTTTGTTATTGTTGGTCATATTGGTGAGTACTGTTAGTTTTTATCTTAGGAGGAGATATATTTTAGAACTAAAAATTCAGCACTCTTGAGTGCTCCATCAGATCTGTTTTAAATGTCAGCGAAATAAGTATGTGTAAATTCAGAATAATGTATTATTGAAATAAGCTGTCTAAGTCCTGTAGCTATGAAATCCATTTTCAGTGAGTATCAGAGTATATCTCATTGAGACAGTGACTGTAATGAGAGGTTTGCTGGGGAAAAAGTGAGTTTATTCAAAGTAGGACCAGATGCTGATCTGAATGTAGGTGGGCTTAAGAGCAAAGGAGGAAAGAATCTTAACAAGGAAAACAAGAGTAGGGTCCGAGTAAGGAAATGGAAAATCTATTGCTAGTGTCCAGGAAGGGATGAGGACATTGGGAACTCTGGGGATGCTGGGCATGGAGGAAGGGAAAAGGAAGGACTGAGGGATGAGTGGGCAGCAGGGCAGAGTGAGGATGGACTCATTGCAGAGGTTGGTCACAGGGCTGGCAGCGTTCAGCTCCCTCAGTCCAGAAAGCTCTTGTTTCTTTTCCACTGTATTGGGAAGGAAACTGCACATGTTCTACTTGTTGCAATAAGGGATGTATCGGAGTTCTACAGGCCACTGTCACTTTTGTCCTGTAGCAGGCTTGGATCCTCAGTGTGGGGAGCACATGCAATTAGATCAACTGAGTCATAATATATTGATGCATATGGGAAGGAGGAAAATACTGGAAAATTTTGGAAGTGCTGTAATTATTTCTTGCACTTCATATCTCTTGAAGGTTATGGTTTGTAAATTCAATTAAGTTCCTCTAATGTAGCAGCACAAGTGTGTGCATGTGAGCATAAGTGTAAGGAATATGTGTGATTTGGAGTGATTTTTTTTGGTGAGGAGAGGGACAGCAATAGCCAATGTTAAATATCGCTCTCCAGCATGGTAACTTCAGTACATCTGCACCTCTTTGTGGTGCAGAGATTGGATTATTAGCCTTCATAACAATACCATCTTGCAGTGCAGTTCTGTTTGCTCTTGCAAACTGAGCAGGATCACATCTGCGTGGGATCTTTGATGGTGGCTCTGCAGAGGTCACTGACATGCCATGGAACCATGTTTGTTCAGTAAGTGACTCTTTCATCTTGATGCCCCCTAAGCCAGTACACCAGAATGGCTTCCTTTGCCACCGTGAAGTATCAAGCTCTGTGTGTGTGTGTATGTTTTATGCTCTAAATACAAAGTGCAGACACTGACTGGTTTTGATTGCTAGAGAGTTTTTATGGAACTAGTTAGAAAACTGGGCTGTTAGCCCTCATATGTTGCCAAAATTGTGTTTAGATAACTCTGCTCTGCTGTAGAAATCTCTTCCAGTTCTTCACTAATTCACTGTTAACTTAAGCTGAGCTGCAGTGTTGTTTTTCCCTGGTTTATGAGTTTACGAAAGAACTTCTGTAAAGAGGCAGTTGTGTCCTGTCTGAGACAGGGGCTCTGCAGTGGGAACGACTGCAGTAAGTCTGCTATGTGTATCTGCAGATTAAACCCAGAAGTCAATTTGTAAGCAGGCAGGCAGCCTCTCTTCACAGCAATACAGTAACTAAGACAGAGTCTCAGGGCCAAGCCCACAGCAGAGTGGACCCTCAAGTAAATCACTGCAGAATCCAGAGAGACAACAGGGCTCTATACGAGCACATGGTGTATTTTTCAGCATTCAGTTTGCTGTACGTATGTGTGTTCTCCCAGTCCTCAGCTATGCAATATGGCCACGCAATAGTTGTTAGTTTGGACTCCAAGGGGCTCTGTGGCGATGAATGGTGTCATCTTGCCAGTGTGATGCTCTGCCCAACTCTCCATCATCACTAAGCTGGGCTGGAATTGGCACAGGAGCTCTGTGAAGATATTAAATCAGCTTTGCACTTTACCCACTCTTGCCAATCCCCTAGAATAAATTTGAGGGGCCCAAGGTTTATTGTCCGTTATGTTCAGATTGTTAGGACTCACACTGGGACTTTATGGCCACTTAACCATTATAATGGTATTGCTATGTCCTTTCCCCCCAGGCCTTCTGCACTGTGGGAGAGGCATAAAAAGGCAGTAGTACACTGGACCCAAACTCAGAGCTCACTAGATGGCTGATATTAGCACGGGATATAAATAGGCTGAAATGGAGACTGGCTGGGAGTTCAGTATAATGTTGCCAGCAACATGTTACTTGCTCAACACAGTTACCAACTCTGTGGGATCAAAGTAGTTACACAGCCTGTACAGGCTACACTGGAATGGAGGGGCTTTCACTCAGGCTACAGAGTGGGAAATGGCTTTTCATGCTTAGGAGCCTGTGCTGGATTCAAACTGGAAGCCTAAAGATGAAAATGTTTGGGACTGGTTCTCATCCTGCAAGAACTACCCAGACCTCCACATGTTCTGCTTCAAAAGAGTGCAGGCAGGCTCTTGTGTTCAAAAAACTTTTGGTTACAGCCCCTTGTTAGTTTAATTTTAGTTCTTATGAATTGACATATGGCAGGCATGATTTTTAATTAGAGCTTTAGCTGCATTTTACTGGTAGGGTTGCAGAGCACTGTGGAATTTACACTAGGAAAAAAATGCTCTGTCGGTAGAGTACAAGGCTGTTTAGTAATCAGAGTGGAAAGTTAACTTTGAAACAAATTGGCAACTGATCAGATAAAATTCAAATCGGTAACATTTGTGTTGGAAACCAGCTCAGATCTGGGAAAAATGGAATCTAAGCTATTCTGTTCCTCTTGCAAAGGAACTGACCAGTGAATACACTTGTGCACACCAAACTTCATGTGTAACACCCCATACAAAAACAAAATGAATACTTTTATAGGGTTATCTGAGCACTTACCTGATTCCCTTTCACATTCGTGTAAAACTAAGCGTTACTTTGAGGAGAAGTTTCCTTACATACTTTACAAAACAAAAAAATGTCCTTTGCCAGTCAAAAACTAAAGGTCAAAAGTTTCCCCCCTTTGTTTTTCTTCTGAATCAACAGGGTGTTATAGAGAGGTATCAGAAGATGTTTTGCTCCTCTGCGCTTGTAACAGATTCCCATCTTCCCAGTCCTTTGTGCAAACTCTTTCAAGTACTGAAAGAGTTAATGGTGTGTTCAGGCCTCAACCAGCAAATGCATTTAAAGCTCAGTCCAGCACTCACATGGTTTGTATTCTTGCGCTGCTGGAGTGGTGTGTTCATGGCATCTGGTTCCCTGGCAACAGCTTTCATTGGCTCAATCAAAGCCTTTTCTTCTTAAGAAAGCTCCCACTGTGACACCCTACCACCACCACTAATCACCATCTTAACCGAGTGTTTAAGATGCAGCTGGTATGAAAAATAGTGTTTGTGCATGTGAGAAGATTAAGAGGCTACCTTGCATAGTACACCTGCCCTGGAGAGTGCTCTCATTCCTTGGTGTTGGGCATACTAGAGGTGTCTGCTTTCCTACTGGAAGAGATAAGGCACCAGGACACCAAGGGTCTGCTTAGAAATAATCTTTTGTTAGGCAGAAATCCATAAACCTTTGTGTCTTTTGAATAGTCATTTCCTCTTTGCAGCCGAGATGGCGATTTGGCCTCTGTGCTATTGACAAGGGGAAGAAGTGGGATGTAGGGGGTGTACAATAAAATCCATATTGTCGAAGTTGTCTTCCCTGACAAGGAGGAAGCAGGAAGAAATCTCCCAACATGTAAAATGGAGGATAGTGGGAGCAAAGAATTCACGTTAAGCTTCCTCAATGGTTACATATGTTGGGATTTCTGGGAATCCAGAGTTCGCATAAAAATTCAGAAAGTCTCTATCAGTCATGCCTGCCTATGTCTCACAGAATTTGGGATACAGAATCATCAGCAACCTCAGGCATTATTATGCCCTGAATCATGCTTCCACTGTTAGAAAGGTTGCCCTCATAATGAAATGACTGTTAGAAATGAAGCCCTCATTGACTTGGCAGCTGATAGAAATTATCTCATTTTCCTAGTCTGGGAGATTACCTTGAAGGATGCTCTGTAACCATCAGAGGCCATTGCACTCCACAGGAATGATGCAGCTGGAGCAGAGGTGTAGGTGAGGGTAAGCACAAGGAGAGACAGTGTGTGCATTGTAGTCAATGTGCTGCAGTGGTTACTTGTTTACCAGACAAAGCACACAGGCCAGACAACCCCCCCACTTTGCTTATCTCTGTGCTATTGGGCAGAAGTGTGAGCAGGGATTTAAGAATGTGGGATGGAGAACATGCAACACCTTCAGCAGCGTGGCTTTAGTCATGAAATACCCTGCCAAAGCACACTGCACTGAATTTGTACCCACTTTGGTCAGGTTTTAAGGTAAACTGCAGTCTCCTGATGGAGCTTTTCACTGAGCTCATCCCTTGTTTTAAAAAAAATAAGTGAACTTCAGAAGCTGGGAAGAGGGTAGAAGGAAGTCTTGTCTTATGAGACATTGCACCATATTTGGCATAGAGAGGCTGAGGCAATATGTGCCTGAGAAAGAAGATAGGGAGGACAGACTTGTGGTTAAGCTGCTATATTGAGACTTAGAATTTGGGTGTAGTCTTTACCTCTGTGTGGCCTTGGGAAAGTCTGAGTATAGGCAAAATAGACATTTACCAAGGGCAGCCAAACCAGAAGTGAAGTTGTGGTGACTCGTTTGGCTGTGGCAGAGCCCAGAGGAGCTGCCTTGGTAGCTGCTGCTGCCAAGGTGAAGCAGAGCCAGCAGGGTAACGCCTGGCTGCCTTAGCCCTTTCATCTTTTCAAGGGCAGCTGGAGCAGCAAGTGCAACTGGGTAAGGTTCAGTCCCCAGCTCTCATTCCCACCTCTGCCCTAGCCTTTCCCATTGCCTGAAATGCCCTGGCAACATAACACTGTAAGATCAGAGCTGCAGTGATTTGAATCAGAGTAGGGGGAACATACAAGTCTGTAGTTAATCTCCAATACTGGTTAATTCAAGAGCAATAATAGCAAGGCAAATCTAGGATGTGTGTTTTGCAAAATTCACTCAACTCAAGCAGATTCTGAGCCAGAACTGGGTCTTTGTATTAATAGATTGCTGAGATTGTTTTCTATGACTGTTTCTAGGTGCTCTGCAAGCCCAGCACTAGGCTGGCACTAGCCCCTGATACTAGGACAGCAAAACTCACACAGAGAAGAAGCCCAGAGTTTGTGCTGTCTTGACTTCCAAGTGTCCAATTCACCCTTTCAGTCCAACTGCAGGGTCTTTGCTTGGGATACCTTTGCTCCAGGCATCAACACTGCTGCAACCCCTAGTATCCTGACTCCCCCAGGTAGCACAGTAATTCAGGTGGAGGACTGGAATGCAGCAACGTTGTATAGGCCCAGTTATGGGACCTACAGTGTACAATAGCTGCACAATTTGCGAAGTGGGAATAATTCTCCCTTTATTCAGCAGGCTCTTAGAAAAATAAATCCTAATGTACGAAGGATACTCAGTAGCTACATGGCTAAAATCTTCTCTGAAAAGCTTATGCATATTTTTAAACTTCAAATATATTTGAGAGAAAGAAATTTAAAAGCTGAAATTAGAAATCAGAGCAGCAAAGCACAACATTCTGGATATGGTATGTCTGTTTTCTTCAGTCACTTGGAACTGTTTATTTAAGCTTATTAACCCCCATTCAGTAAAAAAAAGAGGACATGGCAGGTACTAGAACTGCAAAAACAACCTGTTTTGAACATTACATCTCTGATTCAGTAAATTTGCTTTATAGGATAAGTGCTGGGGGGTTGTTGTTGCTTTCTTCTTCCTGGAATGTTTCCAAAGACCAGGGATGTGTGCGCATGCCTGTGTGTGCGGAGCTGCACCTTTTCTGCTGCACTGACAATCTTGACCTTTTAACTAATTTATGGTCCTCAAAGCAGACAACGAAAATGTAACTTCATTGGGGTAATTGGTAGATGTCACTCCAGTGAAACTCATATTTGCTTTGGTTTAGATATGATTTCAGAAAAAAATTTATTTGTACTGGTTTATCATGAACTCTGGAACAAAGGAGTTTTGGGAATCACCTATGGATATACAGGGACGGGGACCTTCCACTGCTTAGGAGTTTTCACAAGTTTCTACTGGCCGCACAGATTGATAGCTGAAAATATGCAAACTTGGCAAAGCGCAGAAGGAATGAGACCGGTATGCTGTCTCAGTCCTCTCCTTCACAGAAATTGAGCAAGTACCTCTGTGAAGAAATCTGAGGCCTTTCCTTTCACAGAGCAAGATAGGTGTTTAAGTTAAAAGGTTCTTTATTTGCACATTGAAGGTATTCAAGTGTACAGAACATACTCATGCTATATAGATGATGATTGAAAGGCAATCAAGCTCTGGTTCCTAATTCATTGTTCCTAATTCAATTATTTTTAATCGTCAGAGTGCTCTCAAGAAGCCAACCACCTTTACTCTGTCCCATCTAATCATAGGCTGTACACGTGTGCCTAATTATGTTGTCACAGTGTCTAGTGGATAAGCAGCACAACTTTTTTCTTTCCAAATAAAGATCAGAGAGTAAGTGTGAGGTACACACACAACGGTAAACCTCTGAGAAAGGATGTAAGTGCTGGCCCTCTGCACAGGGCTGAATTTCACCCTACGTAAACCTAGAACAGGGTCGTATAATATATTGGCCTGGAGTCACAGTAGTAGATTTATGTTATGCCAGTGAATGGGGCTGTGTCTCTGGCACTGCTGCCTAACCTCTAGCAAAAGTTGTGTGGTGTGAATAAAGGCCAGAGGCCTGTTGTAAAAATGATGATTTAGGTGGTTGATTGGGACTCTAGAGATCTAGTTGCTTTTCCTGCCTCTTTTCTACTTTTCTTTAGAAAGTAACTCAGTCGTACTCTCTAAATTAGGGATAATATTTCCTCACCTCCCAGGGATGTTTTGGGAATAAATGTGTTAACTAGTGCAAAGCATTTGGGGCTCTGGGCTGAACAGCAGAGAAAAAGCAGTATAGAATGGAAGAGTATCATTGTTTGTGCAGTGTGGCAACAGTTTGTAGTTAGTTGAGATTAAAAAGAATATTGAAGAGCTGCTTTGTATGCAGAACATTGTCGATTCTGTGCCTGGAGTGAAGCAGGGCTCTTTCCAAAAAAATGTATGTGGGGGCAGTACCTGGTCAGAGGCTGAAATAATATATTATACCATACAATCTGGAGGCAAAAGAAGGTTACATTAGGCAACCTTTGCTTCGCTGTTTCATGATACTTGAGACCTTCACTTTTCAGCCTTTGATAGTTTAGTTTTAAACAACATAGTTTTTAGCATGGAACTGATGATATAGATCTTACAGTGCACCTGGAGCTTTATAGGAGAGTGTGCAGATAAGGTCTCAACCCCTTAAATCTTACAAACTGGGGCTTTTTTCTTCTCTCATGGACCTCATTAAATTAAGTAATCTAGGGAATTCTAGTTTTACATCAGTGAGCCATAATTCAGCATTGGTTTGGGCATAAACCTGCAATATGCTTCCACGGAGTTTCAAACCTCTGAAATTTTTTTTTGGTTGTTGTTTCTTTGCATATCTGCATCCTGTACTTCCTTTTACCCACCAGGAATTATATGGCCTTTTAAGTGACTGGCACCCAACAAATTAGCAATTGTCAGAAACAGGAGTTGCCAGCCCTACTTTTAAAACTGCTAAGCATATGTCTTTGTAAGCTCAGCAACATCTCTGCCCTGTATCCTGGTAGTGAAACAAGATCAATTTCCTCCTCTGCACTTGGGCAAAGGTTGGTGAATTAAATCAGTTACAGGAAAAAAACACTTTTTTAAATTTTTTGAAAGATTTTGTATTATCCAAAACATCCTCACTTTTAGACACTCTTTAGGTGTCTGAATTTTTTTATTTTTAAAACATTTCCCTTCCAGAATATCCAGCTTGTCAGAAAGTAAACATATTTCAGTCCCACCAATCTTATTTATGAGCACATATCAGCTTCACTTAGGAATACTTAATAAAGCCACAAGCACTTGAGAAAGACTAAGCCCTGCCTCGCTGCTCAGCAATGTATAGACAAACCAGGAAAACTGTTAGGGCTGTAGCAGACTAGGTCACAAATAGGAATGGCCTCTGGAACTGGACATCATGCTGGAATGTTACCATCCAGCATTATAGAAAACAGCAGGAATCAATGCTTTCACACTAGGAATCAATTAAAGAAACCCAAATTATTACCATTTGAATAAACAATTATTCCTTTTTCACCCTCACAGAAGCTTGTTATGATGAACTAAAAGCCAAAACTAATTAAATAATCTGATCACACAAATCATATCAGAAGTGTTTCGTCTGCTTTAATTAATTCTTGCCAGAAATTACTGCTACTCTTAGCATATGCTGAGGGTTTTCTATTAATTTTTTTAACAGTTTCCACTTATATCTGTTTCTAGTACTGCTGGGATTCTCACTCTGCAGATAAAGTGGGAGTGTTTACAGAAGTGCTTACTACCAGGGAGATTTTTAACCCTAGAGACAGACAGTATGGCAAATACCTTGTAGGTCAAGAAAAGGGACATTTAGACCTGAATCTGAGAGGATTTTTTTAGCTACAGAATGAGATAAGTAACATATATGCTCTTCAGTCCACCCTCCTGTTAACTCTTAAATTGCTGGTGACAAATGCTCTGATGAAAATATAATGGTTATCACTAGGAAGAGAACAAGACATTGCTAGGATTCAATGCTGTGCAGTCTTTGCTAGCCTTTTTGTCTTTGCACGTGAAATGTTGGTTATTGCTAGCCAGCTCTACCACAGGGTATTTCTTTGTCAAGCAGAACAGGCCTTAGCCTGATTTGCTGAACCAGTCAGAGTACTTTTTGCACCCAGGGCTTGGGATCGAGGCTTAGAGTGCTCAGGTCTAAGCACAGGGTCTGCAGCCCTGCACACTCACCCCTGAGTCAGGAGAGTGTTTTGAGGAACACAAGCATGCTTTTGTCAGCTTGCTGTAGGACAGCTCATGCATTTTTGCTCTTGGTAGATGATGATGGAAAGTCTCTTCTTTATGAGATGTTTTGGAAAAACACAAACCATAGGAACGTGCCTGTATTTAGAGACTGGAGTCTGGGTTTTTGAGACTAGAGGAGGTTTGGAGCCAAGACTCAGTTTTGTGATCCACCTCTTGATCTCACACTAGTGTACTCTAGTATGACATACCTGTGTCCACACAAGAGTGGGAACAGCTCTAAACAGCATTTGTCTTCGTAGACTTTGGTTTCTGTATTTGTTTCTCAATTGATAATGCATTTATTGCTCAGCTGAAACTCCAAATCAAGGGTTGTAAGTAAACACAGAACAAGTCTTCACATGCTGCAGATATGCTGTAATGGTAGCACCAGGATTTACCCTTCAGTTGTAGTTGCAAGACAGTACTGTGCAAACTGGCTGCAGAAATTGTTACCAACAGGAGGATAGAGGCTTGCTTTAGGGACTGCTACTTTGGATGTAAAGACCAGAAAAATACGAGAATAGTATTATTTTCCATCTGACTTTCATGAGGACAAGTGACAGGCTTTAAAGTTTAAAATAGCACTATTAAACGAGTATAAAAATGTACATATTCAAGACATGTCAGTAAGATGGGACATTGTCACAGAATAATGGGTGCTAGCTACTCACATTCAAAGTAGGACAAAAAAGAGGGAGACGCTAATGTGATTCTCGGTTTCCTAGGGAGAGAGAATGAGAAATAAATAAAGGGATGCAACTCATCTGAGCACACCCCTGACATGATAAGGAGTGTTTGAGCAGGATTTCCTGTGCCTGTGCATTTCAGAGCACAGATGAAACTCTCTGCCCTCTTACCCCCTGCCAAAAAAATCCTTAACTGAGCTGGGAGCAAAGCTGTCTGTTAGCCAGTTATGTCTTTCCATCTTAGCAAAAGTGGTAAGCCACAGGCCTTTTGAAAAGCAGGGCCTTAGAAACTTCTCTTGTGCCCTTGCTGGGGTTGGCTGTACTGCCGGGGATCGTGCGGGTCAGCCGTGAGAGCTGCCCTGCTCCAGCTGGCAAAGCTGGAGCACTTGGCTTCTTAGTGGTTGTGACACAAGGAAACTGCTGAGCTTTGGCATGAGAAAGGCCTTGTCCCTCTGGGAGGTGACTTGCCTCTTTCCCTGCCTCTGTTCATGTGTGTGGTTCACTACTGTGTCCCCTTTTGGTGTTGACTCTGTAAATTGTGGTAATAACAGTGCCTAGAGCTCTTCCTCCCCGGGGGAATTACCAGCAGTGCACAAAGGTGCCGGTAGGATGGTCTGTGGGCTCAGTCCTGGAGGGCAGAGTGAGCACTCCTGCGGTGGTCTGGGAGAACAAGGGTCGTAAAGTGAGTAGGTGTCAGTCCTGAGGAAGAGACCAACTGTCTGTCATGTGAGGCTGGTGTTGGCACTCACTCCCACTGTCCCCTGTCCCTGCGGCTTCTGTACAGACCAGTCTGCCCTTGCAAAAAAAGAAAGCTTCAGGCTCTGTTCTGTGGTCATGTGCCCTATCCCCCAAATGTTTGCACTCTGCCTTTGAGATAGCACAGGCTCTGTGTGTTATGGCCATATTGGGGCATTACTCCAACTGCACAGTTAAGGTTGTGTTTGCTCATACCTTAACTCTTTATTTACTGGTTTCCAAGGGAATAGTTAGGACCAACATTCTAGAAAGACATTACATGCTTCTGGCAACCTTCATGAATTTCTTTCTTAGCAAACTTCATACTTTTGAAAATTCGTGGGAGGAATGTAATTTGTTGAGCATTCACCATTGATTGCAGCAGTTTACAAGTCAGCAATTAGGTGGCCCTGAAGATGCTACTGGAGCTGTGTATGACTAAGTGCTCCTTCACAGCCTGAGCACTTCACCACACTTAACTGGTGACGGAGGCGTTACTTTGCTATGAATGTTCTTTTAAAAAGGCACTGTGAGAAATTCCAGAGCAATACCTGCCTGGACTGGGGTAGGGAGTCACAAGTTTGCCTTGCATGGACTCTGGGATAGTGTGTAGCAGCTAGCCCAGTCCACAAGCCAGCCCCCTGCATTAGCTAGCAGGCAGGGTTAGTTAGCATGAGCATTGGGCTGAGCAGGCATAGAAGCATGGCCTCACACCAGAGTTGTTTTCTTTCTGGTTAGCCCAAAACACAAGAAAAGCTGTGTCCATATGCTGCTTATGTCTTGGACTCAACTGGTTTTATTGCTCTCCTCTTTCTCTGCTCTCCATAAACACTTTTCCCTATATGCTATTTCTAATCTTATTGAGAAAAATGTTCCACTTGCTGCCTTGTGCCCCTTATTAGCAGATCCACATGGAGCAGGTTTTCACTGGGCTAGACTTTTTCAGTGATATGGGGCAGGCTGTAGGTATAACCAGCTCCTGTGTCTCTCTTAAACTCCCTGTGGTTCCAAAGCCAAGCTACCTGCCTTCACCTGTTTTAGCCTTGGTCCATCCTTTAGTCTGCCCTTTAATTCCAGCTGAACTTTATAAGGTTGCATAATGTTTTTTATTGGTTTTGGGTGCATTTCAAATTCAAATTTGCTTCATTTAAGAAGCATTTAAACAAAATATTTCTCCCTTGGTTTTCTTCTTCAATTGAAGCAGTCCAGAGTTAACTGGAAAATTGTTTTGCTCAATTCAAATCCGTATTTTGAAAGTGAATGGGGAAGTAGAACACTTCCTCCTTGCTCTGCTGCTGAATTATTTAATCACTTCAGTAGTGACATTATAATGAAATACCTGGGGAGTTATTTTGTTTTATTTTGTTTCTTTTGTTTAATTTTTTTATTTAATTTTTTTTTCATTGCAGATAAATATTTTCCGTTTTTATGAACAAGATAGTTTCCTCAGTGTCTGGTTTTCATTTTTAGGGAATAGTCAGCCAACCAACAATTTGACTGGCCAGCACTGATTCTGCTCAGCTGGAGATGTTTTGCAGTATGTGCTATCACACAGACCCCACATGGCAACACTTTGTACAACAACTAAAAAAAGACAGGCAGAAGAGGGCATGTGACAGTAAATCCCATCATCTGAAGAGTCCCCAGAGACTCTTCAGAGAAGGGAACATTCCTTGTGCATGTTACACAAAGGCCCAAAAGGTGATGAGTGACACTTCCCACTTTCAGGAAGATTTGGTGTCATCACATATGTCTCTACTCTGCCACTAGTGTCTGGCTATTTCTCCATAGAAAGTAAAGTACCAGCTCACTCTTTACCATTCTCTGTCTCTTAATGATCAATTATTTTTAATTGGAACCTCTCGTATTGTGCCAAATCTTAAGAGGCCCCCATCAAGATCAGGGCTGCAACAAGATGGGAACAGTACCAACACATATGTGGGGACAATAGAGACTTTCTTCTTTATCCCAAAGAGCATGATCCTATTTAGAGAAGGGCAGAAAAAGAAATGGAGGTAAGGATGATTGGAAGAATTTGCAGACCGTGGGCAAGTCTGGGAAAAGTATGACTGTCTCCTGACTCCTAGTCTGGTGCCCTTTCCTCTGGCACACACTGCTTCTCATTTACTAATAAAACTGTCGTTGTCTGTGCAGAATTACATGTAAGGATATTGTTACAAAGGTATTGCTACAAAGACTGGTTCCTAATTCATAAGATGCAGCCAGAGAGATGATGCTGAAAGGTGGAGCTTGTGAAAATAACGATTCTCATGATACAGTGCTTCACAGGCTTATTTTTATGTATACAACTCCTTAGTACATCCTTAATGTCTGTGTTCAAGTAATGCATTAAGTCTGAGGGCAATAGTGAAATGCTGACCAAAGGAGCTTTAATGCAAATCAGTAGCAGAATGGAATAGTCACTTAAGTGAAATTGCTGAGTTTCTTGAAATTGTTTTCTGCGAAACATTTTTCAGTTCTCATGCTGAGAAGTTTTGATTAAGACTTGATTCAGAATTCGATGCTGTAAGGTCTTCACTTGAGGAAAATGAGGGACATGGAGTTAAAGCATTAACTTTATTAATGTTGATTCTATTAGTCAAAGTGGCAAAAACCTTCAGAAATCTCAAAGACAGAAAGTGAGACCACCGTGGACAATGATACAAAGTTCTGTGCCTCCATAACAACGCTAAACTATCCACTGATAATTCATCTTTGGAGGTAAAGCATTTCTCACCAGAAAAGACAGTTTGTGGCTCAAAGTAACTGTAAAGCACGGTCTTCTAAATTTTACAGCATTCAGATGCAGAACTTTGGTTTAGCTTACCATAAAAGCAGAAAGTTGATGTGAGTTTTGGTCTGAGCCCTGGAAACCCAGCCCACCTCCTGCCCCTGCTTGGAAGAGGAATATGGTTCAAGGCACATGTATCTTCCCGTGGTCGTAAATGAGCTGCTTTAGAGAGGCCACATCTTTGCCTTCGTCTGCTTTGTGCCTGAATTCTTTAGCCATCATGAGAGTTGTTTCTGCAAATCCAATAGCTGATTTATTATCTTCAGAGAGCAGAATGTGTAAAGAAAAACAGTATGAGTAAATCCTCTCTCTAGAAGGGCTTTCCATCCACTCACATAATCCTGCTTGGTTCCAGCCTGGTATGCAGAGCTGTGTAAGGGTGTCAAATGACATCCCTTTTACTGGCTGTTGGCCCTAATGGAATGCTGCTTTGCACATCTCGTAAAGTAAGGACAGGAAATGCTGCCTGAGACTTGTATATTTTGCTGTTAATTAAAATATAAAATTAAAAAATTGAGAGGCAGGAGCCTTACTAATAAGAAATGCTCTTTTCATCATGGATTAAATAGAAAAGATTCCATCTTTACGTTTAGTTTTTTTACCCTTTCTAAAGACTGACTTACTTTAGATAATCAAAGCTGGCTTTGAACTAGCACACAGAGAAAATCTTTTTTTTCCTTTAAAAATAGCCCTATAGATATATATACATATCACAGCCTTTCATTCCTTTTATAGACAGTTTCATTTTCTGTGAGAATGTGAAAGTTCTGAGCAATCCAGGGCTCATGAAGGCACCACAACAAACACAGGGAACAAGGACCATCCACACTATTGCAATTAACACCAGTGTTTAATTAGCAGACAGCTGCATTGGGAAAAGTCTTTTGATTTTCTCTTTTCAATGGGCTTTTGATGAGAGATTTACCTGCAGTTGTAGCTTCTAGTTGTTGCATTAGCATGCACTTATGCTGCACGTGCACGCACACATATACACACACCCCATATGGAAAAATTGTGGAAGGAAGCCATGTCAGGCAACTGATCTGATTTGTGCTTTAGGTAAATATTTTTGAAAGTAGCTCCCTTTGACTGTCTTCCATACAAACTCTTTAAGTTATGTTTTGGTTTGTTGGGGAGAGGGAATTATAAATTAAAGTATGCTTTGGTGAAATTAGAAATCCTTTTTGATTTGTTGGTTTACTTTATTTAGCAACAAAATCCTGATATGTGATGAAGGTGGATGATGCAGAAGTCTGCCAGTGAAAAGGCTGGCATCAGGGCAACATACAGATGTTTACCCCAGCCAGCTTAGATGCCTCTGTATTTCCTTTGTGAAAGAAGTATAGTAGTCTCTGTTGTTGAGGCAGGGAAATGTCCAAACAGCCAACTAATCCTTCTACTTGGCCATCTTTAGTAAAGACAAAAATGTTGGAGGTCATGGTATCAGAAAGAAGTTGTTGAGGAACTAAGAAATGAAGTGAAAACATGGCAGGGAAGGTGAGTTCTTGCTGCTAAGGGCTTGGATGAAACCTTGGACAACTCTGCTTTAGGCCTACTACTATGATTTAGATTCCACTTCCAGCAACCTGAAGTGGAATGGTACTGATTTAAAGAGGGACAGCAGAGTTGTCATGGGGCCTGTTGATAATAACTGTATTTATAGCGTGTAAAAAAATGAGAGCTTGAGGAGTACTGGAAGAGTTAAGCACAGTACAATACCAGCACAGATAGGTCCAAATCCTTATCTCTGCTATGCCTAAACACCAGTATAACTCAAGTCCTTTTTGTTTGACTGAAGTCAATAGCTGTTGATTTTTGTGCATGCTCAGTTCAGTGTAATTTTCTATTTACCTAGCTTGCCTGTTTACACCCTCTCACACCTTATATTTGAGCCCTGACTACAGTGATACTCCTGTGAAATCAGGTTCTCAGCTTCTGATTAGTTTTAGATAAGATATTGGAAAACATACAAATAATTTATTCTAGCTATCCTTAATTTGGCATTCTCTAAAGTAGAATCTACTTGCAAAACATGAGACTGTGGTACAAAGACCTGACAGAGGTAATTATACAAATCCTATTATATTTGTATTTAATTTCTTCTGATTTTGAGAATACTCATTCTCACAACATCCCTATAATATTTGGAAGCGTCACTGTCCCAATTTTATAGACAAGGAATTAGAGATGGAGACAAGATTTTCTAATCAATTACCAAGACATGCACCTGGGAATTTAAATGCTTATGAAAGGTGCTTTCCATGTAACCTGCCTCTATCTTTAGCTGCCTGAATACTGCTGAAAGTCTGTCTGTATATGATGTGTCCACTATCTGTGACAGTGCAGGTAATCAAGCACATGTCTTCCAAACCCCAGATTAGTGTCTACTTGCTAGAACACCTTTTTGTGTCTATCTGGGACGGGTAACATATTTTTCTTCTACTACAACTTCTGGCTGAATTCCCTGTTCACCACAAGGTTTTTCAAGTCCCTCAGTATGTTAGCCTGAGGAAAAGGAAAGCATGGTGGGAATAATCCTTCTCCTTGCCTGCCCTAAGAATGACATTGCCTTCCTGCAGATCAGTTTGAGAACAATGCTAAAATTGCCAATACCTCCAGTAAGGCTGGAGGTAGGAGAGAACCGGGCCCCTCTTTTTTTTTTCTTTCTAGTTCTCATTGTGGCCTTTGGGATCTTAGTGTTAATAGTAAGGTTATGGCTACCCTGGTGGCTCCATGATGAGGTTAATTTCCAAGACCTGTGCAGCCAAGGCCTGCTCATACAACACTCTACTCCTCTAGGCAGCAGACACCGATTTTCCACCTGTATTTGTAAGAGTAACATGCTTAAGCAAAGGGTTGCCTATTACCCACCCAAGTTGTGATGCAGCTGGTGCAGCCAAAATGAACAAGTTGTTGCTAGCAGGATTTCTTTACTAATATGGATTAGTGATCTCCCCAATTTACAATTGCTATTTAAAAATGTGCTCTAGGTCCTGCTTATTCCTGCTTTTTATCCATGTTCTCATTTATCCCAGTCCCATAGCTTCCTGGTTACACTGGCTGTACAGAGAGGAGCAAATGAGCATGTGCTCATGACCCTGTTTGGGCCTGTCTCTTCTCACTGGGCAGCATTCAGTCAAATCCCATTTGGCTGCAGCTGTCGTAACACTGTGCTTGGGCCCAGACTTTACCTGAATTAGGAGAAAATGCTGTCTGTGCCTTAGTTCCACTGATCTAGTTTTGAGACAACCAATGCCCACCCACCCACACCAGGCAACCATGGACCTTGGGTTTAAACAGTGCCAAAACCCTCTCCATCCTCCTCTGACTGCAGCACAACTGGTTGTCTGAGCAGCGTTAAACTCTGATGTACATGTTTTAGTTTTACAGTTTGGACATAATTTTAGTCAAAATGTGTCGGTTCTAAGCAGGGCATTTGGGAACTTGCCATGACTTTATTTATTCCCCCCAATCCTTTATTATCCTGTGCAGTGTTGTAGCTGCCAAAACCATACACTCATGTTGGCATGAAACAATTACCCGGGTTTATATAGAGCAGGCTTGGCAATAGTCTATCTCGATGAACAGTTATAATGCTGAAGATTCAGAGTCATCTTTTCCTTTCCAAGCAACAGACTAAATTTCTGTCATCTGGATTCATGGTTTTAAAAAATAAAAGACATAGAAGGCAAGTATGAAGAGCAGGGTGCATATGAAGTACCTGTAATGTCTGGAAGGATATGAGAATGAGATGGATTTAAAAAGACTAGTTAAGATACAAACTAGTAATTTGGTTTCTAAACCCATGTGAAATTATAAGTAATGTTTACTGTTGCCAGTTGGTGAACACAGAGATGTGTGGTTTTTACTTGCATGCAAAGCTATTGGTTGTGGGTGAAGTACTAAGACAAAAACATTCATTTGCTAGTGTGGGTATTCCACCAAAAATAAACCCAAACAAACACTGTAGTATTATAAAAGCACTTTTTTCTGGAGACAAACATTCCGTTGCTGCTGCTATTTGTGAACTCCAGAACTGTTAAAACCTCCTGTTTAACTCACCTGAAACAATAATACTTTATTTTAGAAAGTATTTTACACAAATTTCTCTGAAATTTAAGAACCAGTGTTTACATAGTTTTTATGAAAATGCAGAATATGGTGTAAACTTGCAGGGATATTGCTCAGTGATAACTATTACTTACTAAGGTCTTGTGAACCAAAAATGTTGTACAGACAAGAGCCAAAGGTAAAGGGTAGGAAACTCTTCTTAAATTAAAAAAAAATGTAACTGCAAGTAGACTTAAACATTAGTCAAAGAAAAAATGTTTTGCAGTGATTATCAGAAGTTGGTAAAGGCTCATTTTTCCTCCTTTTTTCCAGCTAGCTTTACAAAGACATTTTTTGATTTGTACTCCATTATGAAAGTAACTGCTGCTTTGTTATCAGAATGGTCATAGAGATTTTTATTCCAGAAAACCAGACACTATCACTACTTAAAATTCTCCAAATTGCTTCCCCTATGAGAAAATTCAGTCTTGATGTGAGTCACATCTGCTTAAAAGTGAATAGCAGTTGTTTCTACTTTACACCAGCATCAAATTTCACCTAGAATTTCAAATTCTAAAAATCATCTTAAATACCAGACTTTGGATAGCTTTGCAAAATTGATTTTAAATCTGGAAGTACCTAATAGGAAATACTGAAATAAAAGCATTCAGCTCTAGTGGTTTCTGGTGGAAACCGAGACATTTCCTTTCAGATATGAATGTCTCTAAAAAAAAGTCTGTATGAGTTTTTCCACATATAGACAAAAAAGTAGCAACCACACCTAAATGCAGTTTGTCATCCAGCGATTGAGGGTGGGTGGTGAGCGAAGAGCAGGGGGACAGGCTGCCTCCATGAATCGCAGGCTTAGCTGTCCATGATGTATTGAGGATTAATTGCACGTTCAGCAATGCAGCTGTGGCTGCACAGCACAGTGGTGTCAGTCACTCCACTGCTGCTGTTGGCTCCCAGTCCTTCAGAGCACAAGCTGTTTCAGCCCTTCCATCGCTGTGGCCGGCACTGATGGATTAATGGGAGAAAATGTTTATAGAAAAGTTCAGGTTTCCTAAGTGAGTGGAATGAAATTCTTCTCAGCAATGATCAGCAAGCTCATGTCATGGAGCAGTTTGAAGCAGCCTGACTGGCAGGAATGCAAAGGTCTTTTCAAAAGGGAAACTTGACAAGTGGGTGATTCTGGGGAGCAGGAAGAGGTGTTTTCAAATAAAAGATGTGACTTTTCTAGAGAGGTAGCATGAATGGGGCTAGCTCTTAAAAGAACTTTTAAATTGGTAGTTCATACTCTGTAAATGTAAAAGGTTGAGTTTGAGAGCAGTGTCCAAATAGTGCCTTCACAGTGCACCTATTACACAGTATGCTTAGTAAATGAAACTATTGCTGTGAATCACAGCTCCTATGATGGCATCTAGCTAAGGCATCCTAGATCTGACTTCTGTAACTTAAATTTTTGTATAGGCATGGTTTAAAATACAGGAAGGGTGATGAACCAAATAAGGAGGCTGAAATCATTCTGAGAGAAAAGCTGTAAACTATCATCATTTCACATGTGTACAATTCTATTTGCTGGGGCACTTTCTGTGATTATAGCAACACAGCTTGAGATCTAAACATTCATTTCAGTTAAAAAAATTAAACTAAGTGGACCATTCTATTGAAGCTATCAGCTTTCAGATGACTGTGATAAGAAAGAATGTAGGCTGCAGGCTAGCTATTAAGATTAAAGTAAAATTCACCTGAACAAAACTGCAGATAGCAAAGGTGCTGTGGGGAAAAAAAAAGCTAGTTCAAGACACTGCTTTTTTTTTTTTTTTTTTTTGAAAGCCATTGAAAAGGACCCAGTCCTTTGTGTTTCCCTAGAACACTGCACCGGTCAAAGTGAGGATTTAATTTACAGCACTTGTAGCACCCTCCAGTTCTCAATCTCGAAGTCCCTTTGGAAGGGGAAGGGAGCATTATCCTTAATTTCTAGATAAGGAAACTGGTTTACCAGCTTGCCCTCAGCAAGAGGCACAGCCTGGAAGAAAACTTGGCTAGGATGCAAGTACCTCAAGTGAGGGCAGACATTTGAAACAGGCTGTCTCAAAATGTGCTCTGCTGTTGTGAAGAGCTGGGAATCAGAACGGCCAATGGCCAGTTTTCACATCACAGCTGAGTTTCTGGTCAATGCATTCACCTAAAAGTCTCTTTCATCTCCCATTACAAAGTGGGGGAGAAGACACCACTCACAGAGCTTCCCCCCAGTCTAAAACCTACCAAGTGTTCAAAGAACTTCATTAGAGCCCTTGTATTAAAAATTATTTATTTATTTAGTGATCTGTACATGGGGTGAAGCAGGGCCTCATACAGACCTTCAAAAAAAAAAATCAAGTAAAAACATAAATACATATTTTCTTACAAAAAAGAGATTTACAAAATATACATACTGCACTTGTCTTACACACTTGTTTTTTTTTTTTTCTTCCACGTGCACATTATAAAAGACAAAAACCCAAGCCCTGCAAGTTTGAAATCAGATCTACTGAAGGATTTGGCTGATGGGCCCTCTTCTCATGCCCAGACTACTGGTACACCCTCAAACAGCAGCAGTCTACCCCCTCACCCTGAACAGGTTTTTTCTTTTTTAAGTTTTGTTCCAGACACTTTTCCCCCAAAAACATGAAGAGCAGCTAGAGATAGGGTGGAGACTTGCTAAAAATCCAGAATTTCCTATTTTGTTCTTAAACAAGAATATACACACACACATATACTTATAAAAACAACCCTTCAGTGAACATAAAGGTAAAGTAGTATGCAAAAAAATAAAATATGAACAAGTCAACATAAAAATTTTCAGAATAGAAAAATCTGTCACATTTCAAAAAGAAAACGATGCAATTGTTGATTAATTTTTGAATGTTTTTCCTTCTAAGACGGGATCACTGGAAACTTAGCCAGCTATATTTTAGCCAAAATGAGAAGGCTTTTAAAACCCAACCCTGGCCCCCTCCTGCACCACGAGTCATTGCCATGCAGCTCAGGGAACCTGAGGAGCAGGCAAAGGGTCCATCGTGAGCCAAAAGGATTCCTCCTGTCCCCAGAATCCGGCTGTATATTGACTTTGTCTGCAGCAAGCTCACTGCAAAGCAGGAGAGAAAGCAGGTTTATGGGAAAGAAAGAAAAAATCCTATCTTTAAGTTACATATTTTAATGGCTCTTGTTTTGGCAGGTGCTCTCTGTTAAGCTCTTCTTGCCCTCTAAATCTTGCGTTTCCTTCAGCTTAGTAAAGCAACCCATATTGAACGGCAGGAAAACATCCTGCCTCCTCCTTTTTTCGTAAGAGGAATGTTTATTTCTGCGAGCTCCTCACATCCAAGGGTGAACCTCAACGACTTCTTTTTGTTAGTTTGCCCATAAAAACCGATCCCATGCTTATGCCTTTCTACATAGAAAACACTTTTGTTTCCCCTTTTGTCTCCTAGAACAAAGGCAAGGGGGAAAAGCCTTTTGCTGAAAAGCAACAAGTCATTTCTTTTCAGGGTGTGGAATAGCAATCCCCTCCTTCCCCACAGCAGCAAGAACAACAGATTGAGGGCCAAATTTTTACTTTAAAACAATTACAACAGGTATCACTGAGGTAAAAAGGAACTTGTGAGGTGACAGAACAGAGGCATCTCCCCAGCACACGGTCGGGCTGTAGCCGGCTGTGCAGTACTCACGTGATGGCTCCGCCGGGCTGGAAGGAGCAGGCAACGAGCTCAGGCTCGGGAGTTGCCCTGCCTGCGCTGCAGTTTGGCCCCGCCAATTCAGGGAGCATTTGGCCACTTCTCGGCAGCGGCAGCTCAACAGATCTGGCTTCCCCTCCCTCTGGTCCAAAGCAAGGTAGAATGATTTTAGTTGGGTTGAAGTTTTTTTTCCCTGGACAAGGGAAGAAGTAGCGAGAAGTAGGGGGACTTCTAGGTGAAGGACTCTCCCATCCGACCAGTGGCCTCTTTTTCTGTCCTCTTGCACTTAGCTGGGCATAAGCACCACCGAATCATAGTTTGACTGATCCTTTATACAAAGATTGGTTTTTTTTCAAACCTTCTGTGAAGAAGAAAGAGTTTGGAAAAGCCTCCCTTCCTCCCTCTTCAGGAAGCCATTGCCCTACTCTTCTGTCGAGTATCTGTCTCCTCTGCATGTGTGCATGCGTGAGTGTGTGTGTGTGCCATAGGGGACGGGGGGGTTCTCATACTGCTGTCTCGCCTTTGCTGCCGGTGCTGAGTCTGTGGTAGAAGCGTCGCCAGGACTGAAGGGTTTTGCCAGACCAAATCCAGAAGCCAGTTGTGATCCCAACAATCATGGTCATGAGGTACTTGATCATGAAGACAGTGAAGTCTGGGCTCATAGGGGCAAAATGGCTGGGACAGGGCACAGCGTATGTTTTGCAGGTCTGGAGGAGCCATGTCTTCTCCCAGGTGCCACGGAAGGCCTGCTCATAGAAGTAACATGCCAGGACAATGGTAGCAGGCACTGTGTAGAGGACACTGAAGACACCAATGCGCACCATCAGCTTCTCCAGTTTCTCTGTCTTGGTGCCATCGTGCTTCATGATGGTGCGGATGCGAAACAAGGACACGAAGCCAGCCAGCAAGAAGGAAGTGCCAATGAAGAGATACACAAACAAGGGTGCAAGTACAAAGCCCCTCAGTGAGTCCACACTGTAGATACCTACGTAACACACCCCACTGAGTACATCCCCATCCACTTGCCCCATGGCCAAGATGGTGATGGTCTTGACAGCAGGCACAGCCCAGGCAGCCAGGTGGAAATACTGGGAGTTGGCCTCGATGGCCTCATGGCCCCACTTCATGCCAGCAGCCAGGAACCAGGTGAGGGACAGGATGACCCACCAGATGGAGCTGGCCATGCCAAAGAAATAGAGGATCATGAAGAGAATGGTGCAGCCTTCTTTCTTGGTGCCTTGGGCCACAGTGCGGTAGCCATCCTCAGAGAAGCGCTCTAGACACACCACCCGCTCCTCCAGCAAGAAGCCTGCTGCGTAGGCCACCGCCACCATGAAGTAGCAGCCCGAGAGGAAGATGATGGGGCGCTCCGGGTAGCTGAAACGGCGCATGTCTACCAGGTAGGTGAGCACGGTGAAGAGTGTGGAGGCGCAGCAGAGCACGGACCACACGCCCACCCACAGCCGGGCAAATCGCACCTCTGCCTCCTTGAAGTACATGAGCCCGTTGGGCCGGGCTGGCTCACAGGGGGCTCCGCAGTCCCGCTCCCCCAAGAAGCGGTAGCCCAAGTAAGAGGGCACTTTGAGCTGCCGAGGGCAGGAGAAGGAGAAGCCAGAGGGCGGCTGTGGTGGGGTGAGAAAGTCAGGGAGGTAGCCAGATGTGGGGTGGGCAGTGGCCCCCCGGCCCGCCGCACCGCCAGGCCCTGGTGGGGCATCTGACGTGTTCTGCCCCACGCAGATCTCACCCGCACCGTGGACAGGGAAGTTTTCGCAGCGGAGCCGCTCCGGCCACTGGAAGCCGAATTTGTTCATGAGGGCCTCGCAGCCCTGACGGGCCCGCTCGCAGAGAGAGCGGCAGGGCGGGATGGCCTGCTCCAGCACGGTGCACACTGGCGCGTACATAGAGCAGAGGAAGAACTTGAGTTCTGGCGAGCACTGCACCTTGACCAGCGGGTAAAACTGGTGCACCTCCAGCCCCGCGTCCTCCTGGTTGGTGTGGCCCAGCAGGTTGGGCAGGATGGTCTGGTTGTAGGCGATATCCGTGCAGAGCGGGATGGAGATGGGCTGGCAGAAACCGTGGTCCGGCACAGAGATGCCCTTCTCGCCGTGGTACTGCTGCGACGCCGCGCCCGCGGGGGTCCCCAGCAGGGCGGCCAGC
>WEIV01006667.1:131831-173577 GCA_013390005.1 Calyptomena viridis | reverse complement strand
CCCCGCGCTGCAGGGCACAGCCGGGTAGGCAGGGGGGGCCCAGGCAGCTCGCTCAGGGTGGCCTGATGAAACTAAAATTAACTGGCTGCTTTCTGAGCAGGCTTTGAAAATGCGAACAGCTGCTTGTGCCCGGAGTTATTAAAAAAAGAAGAAAAAAATGGGGGAAAAAAAAACCCCTCAGAGTCCGAGTACGTTTGCAGAATGGGCTTGTTGCGTAGTTGGGATGTTCATGTCTGTGCGCCATCGACTTCCCCAACGTGGAGGGTTTGATTTGTTGTCGCAGCATGACCGTTGCTTGTTGCCGGCAGAATAAATGCTTTATTCATACAGATCTAAGCCTTAGCTGAAGGAAGGCAGCTTTATTTGAAACGTTCGATGTTACCTAAGCAAAGAGGAGAAACTTTAATCCCCATCTGCCCTGCTGCAACTCCTTAAGAGACTCGAAAGTAATGTATGAAATCAGGAGTTCCTCTGAAAGCACCCAGCCTACCTGCAAGAGAGCAAATAGGTCAGGAGAGGGCTGTTAGGTCTGCAGGTGATGCTGAGCAGATCTAGAGCTAGACTGACGAACATTTGCTAAGGACATAAACGTGGGGTTTGCAGCATAGCTGTGTTTTGAGGTGCACCACAGGAACACGGGAAGCAGGGATCATCCAGGCAACGAGCTCAGCAGCCACAGAACGGGTGTGCTTGACGAAAGCCCTGCAAGAAGGCCTACTTTTCCTTCACACTGGCATATGAGAGCCTGTCTTCAAAGACAGGCTTGACCCAAGTATTATTCAACTTAGACCGTCCCTCTCTTTGAGGGTAGAGATCCCCCTGAACTGTACTTCCCAAATGCTTACTTTATTCCTTTACTCAAGATTGTGCTCCTATTAACAGCTAAGCAAATATATCAATCTGTACCATCCTCCAGGGCAGTTCAAGAAAGCAAGGTTTGGCTCAGGGAACTCCAACAGCAATTGCTGGACAAATGTTTTCCATATCCTCTCTTGCTCATGAAAAATGTGTCCTCATGCCAGCAAGAGCACGGAGCTGCAGTTTTTGTTACATTTGTTATGAGAAATTGACAGGCTTACTAAAATAAATCTACTCCTCTTTAAGTGGACATGTTTTTTAAAATAATACTGTGCATATAAAAAAGTACATATGGGAAGGACTAGCTAGTCATGGCTGCAACAGTTGCTTCTGGAAAAGAAATAAGTCTTTTCTTCATTCTCAGTTATAGTTGTTTGAGAGTGCCTTAGAGAAACTTCAGTTTTTCAATTTGTTAAGGCTTGTTATCTGAATTCCTTACTTTTCTACACCCCTAGTGACTAAGCAGGATTTTGTGATACTCTTCACCTAAATAACTATCCATGGTACAAACTTACATGAACTTGTCTACTCTATTGTTTGTTCTTTGGCTGTTAGTAACTTTCAAAAAGAGACCCACCAGCAATTTTGGTGGGGGTTTTTTTGTTTGTTTTTTTGGTTTTTTTTTTTTGAGATTGGTTGTTTGGGTTTTTTTTTCTCATCTTTCTGTAATGCTCCATGAACTGTTGAGTCACCTATCTGTAATAATCACCTCTATTTTTCATTTTCTAATTTTGGCTTATGTGGCTGACTTCATCTGCAAAGCATTTTGTGATATTCACTATGAAAAACATTGGATGAAAGGAGATGTTTTACTGGCAGGCAAAGACAATGCAGAGAAAGTAAAGCAACCACAAATGTTCTACCCCATGCATCACTCACTCTGATTTCTGCATGTCAAGAAACTAGTTCAGGGCTAGTAAAATTGTATAGCAAGAAACCACCTTCCAGCAACAGAGAGACAGTGACAGAAACTATTCAGAGTAAGGAATGTCAAGTCAAGTGGCAAGACTTTGACTGGGTATTTATTTACAAGTCAGGGCAGATGGCATCAGCGGCTCCCTCTGTTTCCTCTGGTCCCATTTGTTGGAGTCATTCATCCGACTCATGGCATGAACAAAAAGATGACTGGGATCTCTGATATATGCAATAAAAGCTGTGTGACTCCTTTACACTTAATGCTGCACATAACATAGAATCAGAGTGAAGCAAAAGGAAAAAAAGAAGTGGAAGGGTAGGCAGAAAGGAAGAAGGATTATATCCTAGATTATTTCTTAGGGAAATAAGAAGAGAGTAAACTTATCACATGGAATGATGCTGCTAGGCCATTCCAGATGGCAGGAATGTGCAACAGGGTTTACTAAAATGGATGAAGAAAGTCTCTTGGGCACGTTACCAAATTCCAAGATTTTTTTTTCTATTGAGACCCACTGGGAGATGGGAAACAATCACTGAGAGAGGCATTGGCAGACTCAAAACAGCACACTGTGGTGTAAGAAAATCCCAGGCTTTTAAGTCAGTCTAAAACATTCTGACAGCTTTCAGGGGACAATTAAAAAAAAAAAAAAAAGCAAAGCAAAGAAATGCAGCATCAAAATTCAAGGATCTGGAACACAGGTTACCCAAAGCTTCCAGAACCTCTGTAAGCAGCATCAACCACATTTCAAACAGCAGCCTGCAAAATTACTTAAATTTCCTCACAACAGGAGGGATTCTCATCAGCACATAAGCACAGCAGCCACCCTTAGCCAAGTTGTCAGTCACCCAGAACAAACGTGCTGCACAAGACTTTGCAGCATCTGAGAAGTTGTCTATTGCAACCACAGAGCAGTTCAAAAGGTTTTCTCTAAAAATCTCCTAACTTCTAGTGTTCTGAGTTTGCCACATGGTCTGCCAGCAATGAACCTTCACAAGCAAAGTCCTGGCAAGTACAAGATTCCAGAATAAATTTACAGTCTCAGGTATTGATACCAACTCTGGAGCTCTTTGAGTAGACTACTGTGCATAGGGAGGAATTGTTAGGAACAATTATCTGTCTTTTTACTCATTTAAAAATAAATCCAGTTCAACTTCCAAGCTAAGTAAAAGTGAGGAGCGGCATCCCTACATGATGTCTTTTTCTACAGTTTTAAAGCCTCCTTAAATGGTGCCAATATAATTTTCCTTGTTTCCTATCCCATCAGATAGAAAACTCTTCCCATGGGGGGGGAGGGAAATCAAAACAAAACACCCCCTCCCCGCCCCACCACTTATTTTGAGTGCCTGAGGGAGAACATTTTCAGATTACCTGTTGCAAGGCTTCCAGCCCTCCTTGCCCTCAGAAGAACAAAGGCTATTGCTTCCCTCTTCTCCTTCCACCTGCAGAAACTTACCGGACTTCACCTCACCCACTGTCCTGCAAACCAGTGCTGCCAAAGTTCTGGTGTGGCCACCTGAATTGTGAGATTTGTCCCAGTTACTTTTAGTAAATAACTTCCATGACAATTTTAACCTCGACATTTTGAAGCATATTTACATACACTCTTACATGATCAGACAGGCTATTGAGCTAAGAACATCAAAATTTGCACTCCCTAAAGCTTAGTGGAGGAATGCCAGGAGCCTGGGGGAAAATTATACATTTGCCTATTTTACATAATGATTTGCATAATTAGAAATAAAATAAGTTTGCAGTATTATATCAGCTTGCATTTCTATCAGTCTGATAGATTACTCTAAATTGCATCTTGTCTGAGCTCACCAAAGAAATCCATTCTTTCTGTAGTGAGGCTGGAGAGCCTGATATTTCACAGTCAGGGAGTGGGGAAGGGAAGCCCCTACCCCCCACCACAGAGCCTTAATTTGAAATTAGATTGAAGATATGAGAAACTGATTGAAAAAAGCATATGTGGAGGGCACAGGTGACAAAAGGAAGGGGATACTGCTGGAGGGGATGTGGTTTCCCACAGTGAGAAAGGTAAAAGCTGGTTGCATCATAGATTTGTAAGGTAATTATTAGTTTATGAAGTAGTATCCCAAGGGATACAGGGAAGCAGCACTGTCCTCCACATTTATGATCAAACTGGAGAAAAATTTAGGAAACATTCACAAGGATGAGCTATCAGGCAGATGATTGCCTTTATCTTGGAAATCCATGAATAAGAAAACAAAACCCAGAGTTGATCTGCTCATCCCCACTCAGTAGTTCAGTGAGGACATCAGTTACATTTTAACCCTTGCATGACACTTTGAATACCCTTGTTTTTTTAAAGTGACTTTAATCTGCTTTGTCACAGTTTTAGAGTGGCAGAGGCCTTTTGGTATAACATGGAGGAAACACCTCCCTATTTCACTTTCTTAGACTAAATGTTTTTTTTAACAAGACAAATTCTCTGCTGGCAGCAGTATTGTCAACCAGGCTCTGTCATCATTCTGTCTGGGCACAGTATATTGCAGTATGAAGAAGGGAAGATTCCAGAAACAGTGGGAAAAGGTGACATTTGTGTCTGCTGTCCTCCTTTCCATCAGTGAGGAAGATTCTGCTCTTGAGAATCTGGATGTAGCATATTCACTTGAAAACTTACTATCTTATCCTTTAAATCTTAAAAGGTGCTTCTGACCTGGTATGGTGGATAGATAGTTTCCAGCCTGCTGTAGCTGATTTTGGCTGATTCAATATACACTGGGATATGTGATATATCAGCCTGGGCAGCATCAGGGGAAGAACTGCTTGGGATGGACCTGCCTCAAGCTCCCTGGGCCAGCCACCTTCTCTTGGATGCTTCAGGAGCCCCAGTCTCATGGGTGATCCTGGGCTTCTCCCAGTGTCTGTAAAAATGATGCACAGATCTGCAAAGGTATCTAGCAGAGTCAGTCCTTGCTTTATAACTCTGAAAGTATTACATATCCAAACAAAAATAAATATACCTTTCCCTACTATACTTTCATAACCATGGAGTATTTTTTAGGAAGCTGGCTGCTGTCTTATGATTGAAACTGCACTTCCCAGAACTATATTCCCTCAGACCTCTCTTCCACAACATGGATCCTTGACCTAGTTTGGATTCTGTTGTATATCTGTTTTCCTCCAGAACCCAGTGATTTTTTTTCCTTCTGTGTGATTCTCCCTTCTGTAAGCCCCCCACCCTCAGTTTCTGTGGACAAAGACAAGTGCTAACACCTGATCTCTAGGTCTTTCCTGAGGGAGCTGCACAATTACAAAGCTCAGCTGTCTGCAGAAGAGCTAGAAAAAACTGGTTCTCCTTCTTCGGGCCAGCCAATTCCATATAGTTGTCCCATTTGTTAGCTGTCATTAAGGCAACTGCCGTCTCTTCCCTGGGAGCATTTCTGCATGCAGCTCTAGCAATGTAATGTTACAACTGAGGTATGTAACAATTTAATGAAAACCAGCCAAGTTTCTCAAGTTTGTGCATAAATTTCCCAGGTTACTGCAGATGGTGCCACAATATTTGGGAACCTTGACTTATGCTTTCCTTCCAGCCCCAGGGTTGGTGTGGACATACTGACTGGTTGCTTTGATGACTCTCCTGTTGATATCATTTGATTGTGAGGCATGCTGCAATGGTCAAATGTACTGTGATATGTCTTTTATCATTTATGCCCAACCTTGTTTTAATTTTGTCTTTCTGTAGACTCATCTATTTGCGATTGCATCTTAAATCTTCTTTAGTGCACAAACTGAAGGCTTACACTTGTCCTGTTTGAATTGATGGGTAGTTTTTCACTTGTTTCAATGGCAACAGAACAAGATATGCATCAAAGCCCCAAACTCTGTTTATGTGGGAAGAAGAATCAGATTTAGCCCAAAATCAGAGATTGGAAAGACCCATTATATTGTTTAGTCCCTGCTATTACATTGTTAGTGGTATAATTAGTCTAATTTTAAATGCCTTGAATAATGGGACTGTTTCCATCTCTCTTGGGACATGGCTCTGCCATCTAACAATCATATTGGCAGGAAGCCACAGCCTGATGTTCAAACAAATGGTTTATCTTTGCTTGATTAAGTCTCACTAAAGATGAGTGCAGCCTCCAGAAATATGTTGTTTCCAAAGCTTAAAAAACAAGGGAAGAGCTGTTATTCAATACAAAATCTGCAAGATGTCTAAAGAGTCTAAGGAATTCCTAAGCCTCTGTTTACAAAATCCTGTCTCTTCCTCCTATGAATGCTTAAATTACCAATCACTGCTACCATCCTATGTTTAGGGTAAAATTTTCTTAACCAACTCTACTTTCAAAATTGGATTGCAAAGAGAAACAAACATTTTGATTACTTTTCTTTTTCTCTTCTTGATGAGCTTGCATAAATTAACCCTTGTCCTCTACAATTACAATTAAATTCTCAAACAGAGAATTTCTTTCTTTGGTCTCAATCATGCTTTAGAGACCCACTTGCCAAGATGATTCTCTGCTTCAAGGCCACACGGAGGTTTGCAGTGTGGGGCTCCTGCCTGCTGCATCCCTGAAAGCCCTGGAGATGGGTGATGCTACTTGCTGTATGAAGAATTTCCCTTTCCACAAGAGCCCCCAGGCAGCAGTGATCCAACGTGCATTTCAGTGTAGCAGTGCTGTTGACGGAAAGGGGCAGAGGGCTGATACCAATGCCTGCAGATAGGTCTCATGAGAAACTGGGATTGTGAGGTTTGTGAACTCCCATCACGTGCTCTCCTGTGCCTATTTTTAGTCAGTAATTTCTGAACTGTGATTTCTGTCTTGGTGTCAGCCTGCATTGACTGCACTTTCTTGGAGCTGGGATCAATGGTACTCTGAATGGTGCTGGAGATATTCAGCTGATTTCTTTCCTTGGAGGAAGGGGAACCAGAAAGCAGCACTTCAAATAAGCTCCCTCCTCATGGAGTCTCTGCAGGGAACGAGGGCCCATTTTCTTAATTACATGTTCATTAGTATGTTTAGTGCTCTCCTCCCTCTCTTCCCCCAGCCCTGCCACCTGGGAGTTCCTACTATGCTACTGAAAAGCCGCAGAGGTTTATTTAAATACCACACAGTCAGATTGGAATGAAAAGCTATGAAGCTTCCCCTCTTTAATACTTTTTGAAATTATTTATGGGCTATGTTTCTTGCCTACGTAGAAGGTGCCTTCTGAGATTCCTGCAAGTCAATGCAGAAATAGCTGTTTGAATTGAGCAATAATTAAAAGCAGATGGAGCAAAGCAAAGCATCAGAGAAATCCCATTTTGCTAAAGAAATACTGCTGTCTGAAATAGATTTCCGCTGCATGTAACATTTTCTCATATGGGCTGAAAAGAAATAACATCTTATGTCTGGTTTGCACCTACCAAACCTGGGAAATTCAAAGTAAGGTCTGCAATTCCACTCTGGATTCAGTCTCAATTCACATGGCATTTGCAGCCCCTACATTTGCGTGTACCATAGTTACAATTTTTTTTTCTGTGCTAGACCTCAGAACAATGGAGATTCAGCTACTTTTTGTGTGTGTATATTTTTATTGGGTTTTTCCCTCAATCTTTAGTGGGTTTTGGTGGTTGTTTGGGGGGGGGGTGTCTTGTTTTGTGGTTTGTTTTTTGTTTTATTTTTTCCTTGATTTGTTTGTTTTTAAATGATTTAAAATTCTGAGGAAATGTTTGTGACTTAAGACACTTTATGATCTTTTGTAATCCACAGACTCAGTCTGGGGAAGGTACTCAGAGCTCTGAAATCCTAATTTGCTGCCAAATTCTTATGTGCTTGATGTGGTAGATTATTTCACTCTCGAGTTCTAAAAATAGCAGGTCCTGCTCTCATTGCTCCCACAGATCATCCCTTTGAGTTTAGAGATAACTCTAAGAACCTCAAGGGGATCCACACAGCACCCAAGCTCAGATTTTAACTCTATTTCTCATTTGCTTTTCTGACATGAGTGCAACTGGATGCAGTTTGCTGTCAGGTTTTTGTTGAGCCGTATTGTCAGGGCGAGCTGATTTTCTTTCAATTATTATAACCTATTGACCTGATGGCAAGCTAAAAAGTCATATTTTGGACAGCTGCTACATGTGTACAGTAAAGCTATGATTTGAATGATGGACTCACTCATATTTATGTCGTGTTTTTCTATAGGCAGGTGTCCATACTACAGTGTAATGGAGCCTTCACTAGCCATTTTAGAAAGCAACAGTGTTTTTAAATTACAAAGATACAAAATATCTCTGGAAACGTAAATATTGTAGGACTCCAAAGTGTGCTTGTCCCGCAGAGCCGCTTCCCACCGCCCCCGGGGGAGCCGCGCAGGCATCGCCGGAGGGACGAGGAGCGAGCGCCGGGCAGGACCCGCGCTGCAGGAAGTGCTGCTGGGAATGCAACTGGTGGCGTCCCTCTGTTTGCCCCTGCCTCCCAGCCCCCTGCTGCTGTAGGTGCGCGGTTTTGCCTGGGGTGTGAAAACTGAAATTCCGTCTGCTGGTAGCTGTTAAAGTGCAATTGCGGGAGCACTAATGTTAATGCTGGTGTCTTTGCCAAACTCCTACTAGTTTTAATTTCATAAAGGCTGTTGCTGGTGGTAGGGGAAAACGAGAGGAAAACGAGGGGAAATATTTATTTATAGGAAAACGAGATCTAATATTAAAACAATTACTTTCTGGGCAAAGCAAACAAGTCTTCCAGTAGCACCCTAGAAGCTGCCCCACGTGGTATATTGGTGATGGTGGAGCAGTGCTAATCCGGGAAAATCTGTATGGACATTGATAGCATTTTTTTTAAGGTTATTGATCTGTGAGCATTTGTGAAGTGCTTTAAGCTGTTTTAACATTAATTTGAATGAGGCATTATCACACCAGTGGCTCCTGGTTAGGGAGGCAGTATCCCTCTGAAATTCATCATTGTTATCAAGGTTATTATCCAAGTGTAGTGTAATCCTTGGCGCTTTTCTAGGCATAACAGTAAAGGCATTTTTTTTCCCAGTGAGATCTTATTCATGCAAGTTGTGGTTGTGGTAGAGAAGGATGATGACTCAGGAAACAGCTTGTAGAAAGTGGGACAGATGAAGTGGTGACTGTCCCCAGATGCCCCCCTGCCCTGTGCTAGGGATCTCTTCCTCCAGGGCAAGGACATCTGTGTTCAGTTCAGAACCATTCTAGGACTGCCATTGTGTGGCTCACTATGTTAGAGCAGTTCAGATTTGGCACCGACTTACTTCCCTTCTTTGGGCTGCAAACTGAGGTGATTTCTGGAGCCACATTACTTTTGGCCCAGAGACCTCTGAGTGAGGGGCATCCACTTACAGGAGAGCAGCAGGGCAGGGCAAGGTGGTGGGAACTGCTGCAGCCATCTGATTTTCATCTGTGTCTGTGACTCAACACCCTCTCTGACCACAAGGGTCAGCTCTTTGTGAGTAAATCTATAGGCGTTGGTCTCCAGATATTTTGCAGATATGGTGAGTTTGGGCTCTCTGAAGCAAGCTGAGAGCTGAATAATAGCTATTTACTGGACTCAAAATTTGCTCAACAGTTTTCCAGAGAAATTCTCTGTTTTCCAAGTATTTCTGAGGTAGCTGTGCTTAAAACATCCAAGATCTAAAAATTAGATTTTCTTCAAAAGCATGTAGCTTAAAGCTGGATAGATTTTGTTGTTGTTGGGGATTTTTTAAGCTAGATCGAGTCTCCCTTTGTGATGCTCTCAGATTCTGGGTACCCACCACCAGGGCTGTGGGTGGGGAGGAGACACAGGCCACTTCTGAGCTTCCTCAGAGCCATTTACACACCCCAGGGAAGTTGCAACTGAAGCCGGGCAGTGAGAGCCAGCACAAGTGGTATTTTGCTAGATGAGTTCCCTAGGGTCTTGGGGCTTGTTTCCTAACAGCCAGCTAAAAAAATCCAAGAACTGGCATTTGTATAAAACTGGGATTTGTATAAAAATGCTTTTTTCGTCCATCTTTAAAAGTACTGGTTTGAAAGTATGTATTTTTCACTATTTTTATCAAAATCACTTTTGAAAAGAAGTACTTATTGAAAGCCTTTGCAAGCAAATTCAATTTACTAGCAGTATTTGAAGTCACCTCTTTCTCAAATATGATGAAAAAAGACAATTGGGATAGGAGCTCATGCGGAAGCATCATAGGGGAAACCCCAAAATGTTTTTCATCTGTGTCGGAAAGGGTCTGTATGTGACAGCCTCTTTCTGTTCATGAACATACAGTTAAAAGAAAAATCAGGTCCATTTTTAATGTAAAGATGCCAAGTGTTTACCCTTATAAACAGAAGCAAAAACAAAACCTGAGTAAACCCAAATTATATAGCCACTGATCCCAAGCACCCCCTTGAATGGAGGAGGAATTAGTGGCTTGCATAATCAAGCCTGGGGAGCTCATTTTGTCAAGCTCAAAGGGCCACAGTGGTGCAACAGTAGGGGTGGAGGGATCAGCAGGCACCAACAATGAATTCCCTTCATTTTTCCATTTTAAGGCCTGAGTAGAGGAAATGCAAAGCTCTTCTTTTTTGCTCTCTCTATTTTTTCTGCATTTTTTTTTCCAAGAGTAGATGAAAAGAATGAAGCAGTGAAGAAGCCAGGTTGACACCTGTATCTGTGACAGCTCAAGCAAGGCAAATAGTGGGAAAGCATCCGCTGGCAGCAATTCGAAACTGTCCCCTTCCTGACTTGGAGGCTTTGACTGATGGTGCAGCTTTGTGCAGCCATATGGTTGAACATCTTGAAGGGCCGGCAAAGAGCTGCTGCTGCCAGCACTGGGAAGGGGAACCAAGTCATTATTGGAAACCAGACCTCTGAGAGAGAGGAGCCATTAATACAAAATTTTGCTTCATGCTTGACTGTCCTCCCTGCACACAGGACCCAGTGTGACACTGCAGGAAGGCAAGGCCCAGCCTGGCCGCCAGGCACAGCTGTACCAAGCCATGGTTAAAAGAAAAAGCTCCTTCCTCAGCTCTTAGTGCACAGCGTGGTCTCTTCACAGTACAGCATTTGCCTCTTTACACATGCTTTCAAACGCTTCCTCATTTTATTCACCCAACCCCAAATTTGGCTTTGTTATAAACTGCCACATTGGTTCTCCCTATATTGCAGCACCAGGAGGACAGGGCTTGTTCTTCCCAGGCTGCAGCTGAGATGTGAGGAGAGCAGAGCTCCCTGTCCAGGGCCCCTGGCAGCCCTGGTGCCCATTAATGTAAAGCAGCACCAGGGCCAGCAAGATAAGGGTTGTAATGACCACCATGGGTTCCTGCTTTCCCTTTTATTACTTGGTACATTACATTTGTTTCCAGCAGAGAAGAGTTTATGTGTGCGTGGCTGCACCGGTTGTGTTGGGCTGAGCTCCCTACGTGGTTATGTGGATGGACTCCAGGGACAGAACTGCACTTCCCCTTAATAAGCTTCTCGCACCACATTAAAGATAAAAGGGGAAGGGAAATATTTATATTCTGACAAAGCAGCTCTTCCCTTCAGGCTCTTGTTTTATTTATTAGCTTGCTCTGTCCCTCTCTTGCAGTTTTTTCTTTCTGTTTCAGTGCCTGTGCTCTTTTTCTCCTTTATTCACTAATTTCATCCCTGGGAGACAGCAAAACCAAAACTTAAGAATCACTGCCCAAGACACTGGATTCAAATTGTGTAATTCCCAGTTCATAACTACAACTCCCCTCATCTTTGTGTTTTTTAACACAAAGTAATGATTTATGGTGCTTAAACAATGAATACATTACATCTGGTTTACTCCAATTGCTTTAGATGAAATTGTAGAAATAAGCTGAGTTGGTTTTTTGATGGTGGTTGCTGTTTGTTTGTTTTTTATACATTGCAACACAGATGCTGAATGTCCTCCCTTGTTTGTGTAGGCAGTAGAAACTACTATCATTCTTGTCTGGAGAAGCCCTTACTGAGGCCTGACACAGCTACACCGAGACCTTTCTAACCTCATTCATCAAATACTTCCTTTCCTCTGAGGCCTTATCCTGGGGGACCATTCATTTCCTTCAACTAATATGTCACACGAAAGGAATCTCGGGTAGATTCCTATGTCTGGGTCTAGCTCTGAATTTGTATAAAGGTTCAAGAAGAAATGCAATATGTGGTATTCTTGTCCATTCTGTTTCTTTTGCTCCTTCTCATACATTGCAGAAAATCATGTGCTGACTTACAATGCCAGGGGACACCAGCGTCCATGTTACAATTATTTTAGAGCTGTATTTTTCTTGCCACAATGAAGTAGTCCTCTGCTAAGAGTGAGGCAGCAAAATTAGAGACCTGGTGCCCATAAGCATCACCTCATTGACATTGTTACGTTTCTAGCTGTTGTCATAGAACTGCAAAATATCTGCAAAGCAGTCTTTACACCACCAGATTAAACTGCAAACTGATGAATGAATGAATTGCAGCTGGCTGGACTGGTTTTTTACCATTCACAATCCTGCCCCCCAAAAAGCACCACAGCTCTGTTTCCAGACTGATCAGGAAGGTAAAGGAATTTGTTAATTGATTTTTCTCCCTCCCATATCAATTAATGAAGCCAATCTAGGGAGATGTGTGCTCTTCTTTCTTAGTTAATTAATCCTTTTCCTTTATCTTCACAAATAATGGCAATAAAGCAATTAGCAAAGGATTTACAGGGTGTGGAGCAATGAGAGATTCCTCTGGCCCCTCTGCAACTCAAGCTGTTTAGCACTGCTGCAATTCAGGCTCTCTCTAAAGAGATTTGTGTCCCCCACCCTCTGCGGTGTGGCTGCTGAAAGCCAAGCCTCTTCAAGATGTGAAATCCCCAGCTCGCTTTCCCCTGCGGGAAGTTAACAACTTCGGTGCCGGTCCTTGGCAAAGGTTTCCTCCGGGAAAATGGTGTCAGCCTTCAAAAGTGCAAGGCACTCGCTGCCCGGGCACTACTGTCATCCTAGCCCCTGAGCCTGTGGCTCTCAGGGAAGGTGCAGCGGGGCAGGATGTGTTGAGCAATCCCACCACCTCAATCCTGCTAGAACAGCAGCCCCACTCCCTCCATCTGCTCTCCTAGCCTTGTCCTCCCGTCCCGACTCGTACACAGGTTCTGCCTCCCCAAAAGCCCTCAGTGAGTGGCTCAGCTCTCTCAGCCGGTAGAATAGCAATTTACCTAAGCTGTAAAGTCTGCAGAAGAGGAATTATAGGCAGAGGGAGCTGCCCTCTCCACTCTGTGACGGGTTGAGTGGGTTTTGTCATCCTCCCCAGATGTAAGGGCTCACCTGAACAGCTGTCTCCAAGCTCCCTGCCAAAGCTGCCTTGATGTGCATGCCTTTTGTGGAAGGGTCAGCAGCTGCACAGTGTGGGATGCACTGGTGAAGAGAGCAGCATCTCTGTATGGGCTGTTCACACCCTGACAAGGAATCTGTCCCTGTGCTCAACTGCTCAAGTTAGCCTTTGCCAGCAACTCTCTTAGGTTGTTTCCTTCCCTTGGAGTGTGCAGGTGAGTCCTGCTTACCTTTGTCTGTGGAAGCCATGTTGAGTTGTTAAGCTAAGGTGAGGCTCAAGGATTTCAAGTATTTTTTAGGCAGGCTTGGGAACCCAGTGTTACATCATTTCTCTGTGTGTAAGGGTGGTGTGACCTGCTTCTGCCCACTTACCCTCACACCTCTGTGCAGAACTTGGCACAGAAGGTGTAAAAGTTGGCCCCACAACTGGTAGCACGGCATCCTTGACTGATTTTGATAATTTGATTTGGTGGTTCCACATGGTCATTTCTTACTGTTTTCTTTAAATAGAATCATAGTATTCTTTAGGTTGGAAATGACCTTTAAGATCATTGAGTTCAACCATTACCCCAGCACTGCCAAGTCCACCACTAAACCGTGTCTTTAAGTGCCACATCTACATGTCTTTTAAATACCTCCAGGGATAGTGGCTCCACCACTTCCTTGGGCAGTTAATTCTAATGCTTGATAACCTTTTCAGTGAAGAAATTTTTCCTAGTAGCCAGTCTAAACCTCCCTATGTGCAATTAATATTATTATCAAAGAGTGATTTTACTGATGATATCCCATTTAAGTCCAGCTTTACAGAGTATTATCTGCCCTTGCTGCTTAAGGATATTATCAGCACATAAGAGTAAGCAACAGATCCTGAAGCACTGCAGCAAGAATCATCCACATGTACAACCTCCTCCTTTCTGCCCACAGCTCCCCCTCTGCCTTCTCATTAGTAGCAGAGGTGTGTTCCTGGAAGGCCCATTTCCCCCCTTCTTCTGGAGGCAAAAGAGCTGGAGATGAAAATCTCCCTCTTCTGTGCTCCTAGCTATGAAAAGTGGGAGCCCTTCTGGTTCCCTGAATGACATGGTGGCCTATAGTCATTAGCGAAGTGGTCCCTCCTGCACTAGAGTCCTGAGGGAACAAGCACTTAGCTCTGAGCACTGCCACCCCTTGTTTGCTCTGACTTTCAAAGAAAAAAAAAGTCCCATCCTAATGTGCAAATTATCAACAGTGGTGGCTCTGCAGCTATACTGTCAGCTGGCGTCTTCTGGTAGGGCTCAGACTAGATGCTGAAAAATTAAGCAACTGACTGCAAGAACGTAAAGAAATGGTCTGTGTGTGAAGGAATGTGTTTGTGCAGAATCATGTCCAGCCATCCTTCAGCCAAGATGTTTTACCTCAATGAAAAGCTGCGTTAGGGGTGGAACATGTTTGGTTGCCCCTCAGCCTCCTGTGACCATCCCAGCTGGCCTGGTTACTCTGTGCTGCTATGGTGTGTCCCACAGATTTTGTGAACTGCCCAAAATCCATGAAAGGAAGGAGCTGATGAGCTCTAGAAAGTATATTCTGCTCTGGGCTGCTTCATCAGACCAAATTCCTACCTCCCAGCTCAGGCTCTACAAGAATAACCTTTTGATGTAGTGTACATGTTTTTAACTACACAGCCACTAAATATTTCTGGCTTTGGTCAATCCTGTCATTTTCGGGAAGTGTCTTGATTTTTTTCTGTCGTGTTGCTTGCCTGCTCACTGCTGCTGTGCCTATCTCTATTTTCAAATGTAAACTTAGTGTGCCACTATCGAGTGACAGTGAAGAGATGTGGATGTTCTGTGTGACAGTGTGTATATAGTAGATGCATATTCGTCCTTAAGGCAAGATGCAATGCTTCATCCCAAGGGAAAGAAAAATGACCTTTAGTCTGTCTGGATATTTTACAATGTGTCCTTCCTTTTCTGTTTCCTGTGATGTTAAAGACCTGCTGGTGATGATTAAAAGTACTGCAGTTTCTTCTTTCTCTAAATAGTTTTGGGGTTTTTTTGTTTGGTGTTGTTTGGTTTGTTTTGTTTTGTTTTTTTTTTTTTAGTTATTTCAGAAGCAGGAAAGAGGCTAGAAAGGTTTGGTTGCATCTTCCTTTTCACCCTGATGTCTACCAAAAATCAGATTCTGCTACATTTTACTTTCTAGCAAAAGCAAAACTTAGTAACCTTTTCTTTTTGTTCATGTCCAGCAGCTGAACATCCCCTGCCACTCCCAAACAGATTCCCAGAAGGATATTTTTTGCAGCCTTCATACCAACAGCTAGCTTGCATGGTGCCAGCGTGGGATCTCTAGACTGGACACTTCTGGGTCCACATATATTAACATTGTAGCTGTTAGGAGCCAAGTTTAGAAATGTATTCCTAATTATAGCAGACTGGTGGCCAGGGTTTGTATCAGATATTTTTCCTTGGGCTCTTTTTCTAGTCCAGAGCTGCTCTATGTCTTTCTGCAGAATGCTGGCAAAGATATTGTCAAGAAAAAACATAACAAGGTAGTGCCAGAAGATCATCTGTGCATTTCACAGATGGTCTGCACATGCACCACAAATTCAGTGCTTTGGGAAACATTGAATTTACTCTGCCATGGCTTCACAGCTGATTCCAACATGCACCACAAGCCCCTCTGACACTTCTGGGAAGTGTTGGACTTGCTTGCAAGGTCTCTGCAGCTGATCTGTGCAGATGATGTGGAAACATCTGGGGTTTTTGGACACTGAGTAACCTGGTGTTGCTACAACACAGTAGTTCCAGCTGGGCCATTGGACTTGCAGAAATCCCATATAAATGTAAAGAAACTCCTCAGATTCTCCCTTCCCTCCAGACAAAATCTGTGGGCAGAGGAGGGCATGTCCAATTAAACCCAGACATGTTATGCTTGCTCTCATCTGTCTGCTGGATGTCTGCAAGATGCAAAGAGATCAGGCAGAAGATGAATGGTGTGGCAGTCTAAAACCACACTTTGCTGTGAGTAATGTTAGCATATTGATGCAGCCTTTCATTCTCAGTGTTTGTTAAAAGTAGTTAGTGTAAACTTCTCCACGGGATCAACAGTTGAAATACTTTTCCACTTTACATTCTTTTTTTCCCCCAGTTTATAGTCTCCTCTTAAGTTTGCTTAGTGGCAAATTCGTGTGTAGCAGTTTAATTTATTTGCATTCATTCTAGCTTCACAATATCTGGGACTCTGAATTCTCTTACTGAATATCATCTATTCCAAGTAGCCAGGAGATTGGATCAGACCAACCATCCACCATTCAAACTTCCCCAAATGAGAAGGATGTAAAAAAAATCTATTGCCGGTCCTGGGCTCCAGAGTAGGGCTTTTGGCTACTCAGTCAGAAGGCACTGAAGGAAATCTGATTATTGCACTATGAAGTGGCTGCTGAAATTGCAAAGTGAACAACAAGAATAAAAAAAAATCAACACTTCCAGTTCACTCCACTTCTGCAGGCACTCTGTGGCCCCACACAGCAACTCAGCTGCCTGGAGACAGGACATTCCTACAGCCTCCCGAAAGTCCTAGCTGCCAACTAGGAGGGATGAATGCCTTCCCAGGACTGGAGTGCCCTGCTCTTAGTGCATGTCCCCTCAAATAAGTGGTGACATACAACCCATCCAGATTAAAAAAACTACCAGGAAATACATCAAAGAAGAATATCCTGTTTTAAATGCCTCTGGAAATTGCTACTCTCCTACATTAGAAATACAGATTGCAGCTGGAGCTTTCAATAAACTCACTAACTTGAATGAATAACTATGGGTCTGCCATCCAGAAGGGGAGGGCCTGGCTTTGTGGCTGCTGCCCAGAGCTGGGGTGGGGAGATCTGGGGTGCCCTAGCTTGTCCTTCCTGCCAGAGTGCTGCCAAAGGGGCCTCTGAAACTGGACCCCTCCAATGTCTGTAAGGCATGTAGCACCTTAGGTCTCTCGGAGGCAGAGGAAAATCATATTTCCAGACTTAGATTAGTTATCGACCAGGGTGGAAAAGGATTTTGCCTTCACCATGTTCCTTCCTCTTCCTGCACAGCTCTGTTCAGATGTAAACTTTACTTGGTAGGAGCATAGTGCTAAAACACCAAGGTCGTGGGTTTGATCTGCATATGGAGCATTCACTTAAGAATGGGACTCAAAGATCCCTGTGGGTCCCTTCCAACTCAGAATATTCTGTGATCTGTGATCCTGGTGGAGTTTTGGCTGGCCTCATTCTATACCTTCCTCATTCACTCACCCTCTATCTTTTCTCTCTGCACATGGCTACTCTCAGGTCATGAGCCTGTTGCTTTAAGGAAATGGAAATAGGACCTTTTGTTTTTCAGCTTTTCCTCTTTGTAAGTAGGACAAAGGTATCTGTGGGCAGGAAAAGATGAAGGGGTGAGCTGTTCAGTGGAGATCACCATCCAGTCAGAAAATCAAAGTGCTTAGCTAGATGTCCACCCCAGAAACATGTAGAATTAGGACAAGGCAAGATCTGAATTCCTCTCTCATCTTTGTGTAAAATTGGTATTAAAAATTTACCTGCCTTAACTGCATTTTGTGGGGACAGCAGTGTAAAAGTTGCATCATGTTCTCCAGAAGTCCATTCTCACACGGTTTTGCTGGTCACTGGCTGACTCCATGACATGCAAAGCCCTTGTGCTTGTTGGAATTGTTTGGACATACAGCTTTTCTGCACCCAACAAAGGGAGTCTCTTCAGTATCGAGACATATAGTCTCATGTAAATGAAATAACTGTATATAGCTTAATCAGATCATGTCCCTAGCTCCGCTGGGACTGAAAGAAAAAGGAGCGTTATTTTTTTATCTTTTGAATAACATGTTTTTAACAGGTAGGTCTTTTACCTGACATTCTGTTGTCCTCTGTCACGGAAATTAAGCTGCTGAAATCTATAATATAAACCTGTACATACCTCTGCTGTGGTATGCAAAGTCCCAGTCTTCTAAGAGCAATGTACTACAGAAGATACAATACAATAATGCATAAATATAGGTCATCTTCAGTAGAATGTAGCTTTTAGCAATTGGAACAATCCTATACATAAAAAAGGAAGGAACATTCCCAGTGTGGGCATCAGCTCTGTTCACGTGATATGAATATAATATTATAACTGTATAAACACACAAAATAGTATATGATGAAAAGCTGCATAATAGCTGAAGAAATGTTTGCAGTATTTTGTATTAAATTGATAACTGAAGCTAACTGAATTTTCCAGGATGTCTTTATTATCCAGTATGTGTAATAGTAGTTGCAAGAAAATTCTCTGCTTTCTAGAAGAAGGGAAAGCCTGACATTGAAATCAAGTGACTTTTTTCTTAGTTATGAAAGGGAGTGTTTGAGTGTGGACTTGAATTAACTGGTCAGGTGCCTGAAGTACATCAGGAGCCACAGCACCAGAACCCATCAAAGAAATTTTGAAATCAGCTTTTAAAAACACTTTGAATTTTACCTTCACCATCTTATTCTGTGGCCAGATGATAATGTTCCACTATCAATCAAAGAAAAAATATACAGCAAAACTGTAATTTTAGTAACATTATTCAGGACTGGCTAAACATGAAAAGCTAACAATAATGCATTACTGCTGCTCCGGACCATACGAACATAGGCACTGGAACATAAATAAAATAAAGAAAAAGATTTTTCCATTTATCTGTTATCCAAAAGCTGGTTTGGTCTGTTGGTTGGCTGGTTTTTGGTGGGTTTTGCTTTTGATTTTTTTGGTGTATAATTGCAAGTTTTTTATTTCTGAAAACAGCTCCTTAGTGATAAGATTTTCCAGTCCGTGTTGAGAATGAAAATTCATACACTCTCATGGCCAGATTCGTAAAAAACGCTTGAGGATTAGTTTTTAAGGAGTCAGCACTTCTAGATAGATCCACATACCTAACCATTCAGATTTTAGTTAGTCATGCACCCAAGACAGCCCCTTTGGTCCATTGCACTGAGCTCTTTCACCTCACTGCAGCTCACACTACACGCTTGAGTATAGCTTGATAGAGACCTAGTCTGGCCACAAATCCCGTGTAAGTATATATTTTGCATGTGTGTGTATTTATATTGTTAGTAAGAGTTCAATCTGCTTTGACACTGGTCAATAAGAGATTTTTCCACCACAATAGACTTTGAATCAGATTCTCATGCCTTAGTTCATATGCCTGCCTGATTTACCAGCTTGTTCAGGTCAGCCTTGTTTGGGTTAACCTAATCTCTCTTTCCTGGCTAGAGGCTGGACCACCATCTGTCAGGATGGGTTCGGTATCCTGCTCAAGCTGTGATGTCTATGATTACATATAAAGTCCTAAACAATAGTCTATTATCTTTTTGTCTTGTCTTTTGAGTTTCTGCAGTTCTTTGTTGATGACAATTCTTGCAGAACACCACAGCTTTTTTTACCTGGAAGGAGCCTTCCATGGCAGCACCCTCTTTCCCAGGAAGAGTTGTGTACTTGGAGGCAGCTTGAGCACATGACAGACAACAGCATTCCTGGGAATTTGTTTCAAGTTTCCAAGGTTTCTGTTCTGAACAAGCACAAGGACTGAGCGTTTCTCCTGAGACTTCTTTCATGTGTGGTCACCAAAGTCACCATCCTTTCCCATCAGAGGGAGTTTTCCTTTGTACCCAAGAAGGATGTGGTGGGAAATAAAAGCTGCAGCTCTTGTTCACACAATTCTGGCAGAATTTGCCCTCCCCAGCCCTGCATCTCTCTCATTTTTAGCAGTGCCCAATTCTAGCTTCTTCAAGCTCAGCTCATATATTTGATTTTATCAGATATTCTCCTAATTGTGTAATTTTCAGAAATATTGGTACAAGTTGAGATTTCTTCCCACAATGATTTGTATTGGGCTTAAGTTGTCAGGGAAAAATCTTTACTTCCCCAGGAAGAATGAAAAAATTCTGTTACTGTTTTTGTTTAATAATGAGCCAGATACTTGATAAGCCTAAAAAGAGTTTGTGGCAGATGCCAATACACAGACGCTACCAAGCAGTTTCTTTTGTTCATGCAAGCAGCTGGCTCACTATTGCACCTGAAGAGGTAATTAGAAAGATAAGTTGGAACACTAATTTGCAACATTCAGGCCTTCCCTGGGAAGGTATTGCCATGACAAAAGGAAATAAAGGAACTCACAGTCAAGAACAGGGGCACTATCCACCATTTTTCACTCTCACTGGCAGCTCTAGGTAACCTTTAACCTCTTCCCACCAGCCTCCTCAAAGAAGCTACAAGATGCAGGAGAGTAAAGGAAAAGGGTCTGGTCTCCTCACACAAAATGCCCTGTGCATTTATACATAGAACAAATGTCTTTTATTCTGATTCCCTTGTGCTCTGTTGCTCTCAGGTACTCCAGCAGCTAAAAAGGAAAAGAAAAAAATGTAAAATTGCCACACATGCCAAGAGTAGGTTGCTTTATAAGGACATTAATGAACACATTTGAAATCAGTTTTGTAGATTACTAGCAGTCAGGAGTGTTTTGTTTGGTTAGTTTATTATCGTGGGTAGCACAGTGCTTGTCTCTGAATCCATTTTACATAGATTAATTAATTTAGTTTTGTACTGCTGCACAGTGAACTTTGCAGCACTTCCTGTGAATGCAATCAGGGCTCGCAGGGAGAGCTTCAGCTTAGCAATGCCCACACAAATGCAGCCGTGACACGTTGTGTGCTCAGCTTCAGAGGCTGCTGGTGAAATCTCCTCCTGTTAGGAAGTGGGACTCTCCTGCCCATCATCTAATTTCTGTGATCAAAGCAAGCCTGGCTGTGTGCTCTGAGATCCCCTACCACTCACACAGAAGCTGATCACTTCATCGAGAGACAACTGGACCTTAGAAAACGAAGCTCTATCAGTAACCTGGAGTCAACCGGTATAAAATTTCTCCTTATCTGAAACTCTATTCTTGGGAGAAATATTATCAGTAGCTGTGTTTTAATTGGCAGGAAATTACTTGCCGTGGGCTCCTCTGACAGAGGCCTCCCCCTTCCCTCTCCTCTCCCTGAACTCTGCTTTCTCATACTGCACTGCACTCGACATTTGACGGCGCTGAAGGGAGAGATGAATTCCATGAACAGTAAAAAAACAACTTTCCGCTCCATCGCAAGGAGCCAGATGACGGATACTATTTTCAAAGACTTCTTTGTCCATAAGATGGCGTTTGAATTAGGAACTTGTTTAGCCAGATTCTCTTGTTACAATTTACTGATTCATTGGGTGGAGAATGGGAGGGCAGGATGACAGAGCCAGACAGCTTCAATTAATGATTTTTTTTAAAAGATCTCGTTCAAACACAAATGCATCTTAAAATATATCCAGAATTAGACAGCAGGAAGAATTATCGATTTTAACCTACTTGTGCCTTTAAATTATCTGCTGAGGGGAAATAAGATGCTTTAACACTACTTCCAGAAAAAAATCGTAAAGTTCTAACAGATTAAATCTGTGGTGTTTTTCTTAGAAAGAGAGGTTGTGGAGAAAGGTTTTTTTGAGGAAACAACTATCTCCGTATCTCTCCTGATCTCTCCATAAGACCGTAACAACAGTTAAGGTTAGTAACATGGATCAAATTCATGTCTTCCACCTGTTCTGACAGATGTCATTTTTTTGACAGTTATCTCTGGATCACATCAGAGCGGATAAATTGGGAATTAGATCCAAGGAGATACTTATGCCTTATCCCTCCATTTCCAGTGTTCCTAGGCTGACCCAAGCCGCTTTGTCCCACCTGCACTGGAGGAGCGCTCAGGATCTGACAGCACCAGTGCTGTGCCCTTCCTTTCTCCATGCTCCTTCAGGCAGGCCTGAACCATTCATACCCTGCCCTTGTGAAATCCCACATCCTTCTCTCAGCTGCTGAGCACTGGCCATTTTCACAGCTTCTACTTCAATTTGTAAAGTTTCTCAGAAATCACCCAGGGGGTCTAATCTTACTGTTGGGGGAAGGGGAAAGGTCTGGACTGGTCTTGTGTGACCTCAGCCGTTTAATTTGTCTGTCATTACTTCATGGATATAGGTTACCAAGAATGTAATTCTCAGCTTTCCTACAAAAATAGGGAAATGGTATAAACTTTCTTTTATTTATTTGTTTGACAAAAGAAAAATTACTGTCTGTGGTAGAATGATTCTTATTCTCTTCCAACCTCTCTCCTTCTGAACACAGACACAAACGTTTGTGTGCACATGTCATTAGAAACATCATGCACACACCAACTGAACTTCTTTGCAGAATTGAAGTAGCAAGAAATATCGAACCCAGGAGGCTATGCTAGTGATATAAATATTATATACTTTTTATGAAGTCCATTTTCACATCACAGGTTTCTTTAGATAAATTTTTCAACTTTCAAGTTCCATTCTTTTTTCCCCCATTTGCCCCTCTCAAGGCAGCATTCAGAATAAGTATTTGAGTGTGGGGAATGGAAACTTCTGAATGAACTTTAGCCAATTTAATAAAACTAGAACAAATCAATAAGCCACCCAGGCATCTAATGCTGTCAGTATTCCCACTGACGGTTCCACAACATCAAACAGTATGGAAAACATTTTCAAGGTAAGTCCTCTCTATTCGGAAACAGGTCCCTAAAGGCAGAGAGATGGAGGTTTTCTTGGCCTACCTGTTTAAAATGGGTCATGCTCCGCATTCACAATCAGCTTGGAGTCAGGCGCAGTTCTTCAAAGCAAGAGTTGTGGCAAAGCACGCTCTGCTTGGGCTGGGAGTGTGCTGCAGCCAAGCTCAGGGACATGGTACGAGGGGCACTGTACCCTCCTTTCCCCAGCCATGTTCAGAAAGCTCCTTTCTTCTTAGCCTCAGCTGGCGTGGTGATAGTATCTCCTCTCAGCTGTTATCAAATTCCCATCTCCATGCAATGCCTACTCGTGCACCATGCCACCCTTAAACCAAATCCTAACCTCGATTCCCTGGTTTCAGTGAGAAGCTCTGGGCCTGATTATCTGCTTTATCTGCACTACTAGAGAAGTTTTGCTACCCAAGCAGTGGAAAGGAACTGGCAGTAGATGTCCTTTGCCGATGTGAAATGTTTCAGTTCCTAGGGAACAGATGCTATACAAGCAAAACTTCTTCTGTTGGTACAGCTACCTCATGGTTTTGTCTTTGAAAAAGTGCAAACCCTATGTGTTTCCACCGGCTAAAGTTTCTAGCGGGATCCTGAAGAAATAGAGGAACATTGTACTGGTGCAGGGCCTTTGAGGCAAGGACAGTTGCTATGAAACTGGTAATTTTTCTCTTGCCTTTTTCCTACCCCCATCCCTCCCCCAGGTGAAATTGGCTGTACTGATCCATTTAACTGCACTCAGTTTAAGGACATCTGTCAAAACAGTGAGGTTGATCTGGGATCACAGTTCATCCACCCCAGCCTGACCCTAGGCCCTGGCAGCAGCTGGTGGCAGAGGTAACCTGGCTTTCAGAGCATGGCCCTTGTTGCCCTGTGTGAGAGATGGGCCCCTACGTAGGCCACGTGCTTTGCTGTTTTGATCCACCAACACTCTTTTGTTCTGTGGAGTTAACAAGAAAAGATGACAGTCAGGATGATGATGCTCTCTTGTTATCCAGATGTGGGTTTAGTTGTGCACTGCTGTAGTCTGTTCATGATCAGTTCATATCATTTTTGAGTGTATGAGCCCAGAGGGCTCATATTTTCTGCAGGGTCCTGGGAGGCTCCATGTGAGACTCACTCTCTGGTGCTCAGTCAGTCCGTGTGGTTGTATCAGCTGAAGTGTGGTTGTGCCAGCGCAGTTTGTTTCTCTCAGTGCAGGAGAAGATGTCAAGCAGTAATTCTCTTGAATGCCCCCTCAGCTACTTTGCTCCTACCTTGCTGTTATAGGGTCATGAGCACAGATACAAATTTGTTGTCGAAGAGGTCTGTCAGCTCCTCCATGTATCCACTTCTGATGTCAGAATTGGAGGTGTACTACAGCCCTTAGAATCTTTCATCTCTAAGAAGTTACTAAATAATAGCTGACTTTGCCAAATGAGCTGGTATATTTTCCTGGAGATTGCACAGAAATTAAGAAGTTCTTGCTTATCCTCACAGAAGAGAACTTGAACCATTCACTGCACTTTTCAGAAATCACTCTTGTTCTGGGATCTCTGAACACAGATGCTGATGGGGTTGACAGAAAGACTGAGGAAGTCAAGGGAGGGACAATGGTCTGTGCTTTGGCACATGACAGGCGCGGTGTTTTGAGCTGAATGCTCACGACTCAGAGGCACCCCAAATCTGCACCTGCATTTGAAAAACACTGCTTCATTTATGCTTTTTTTCACATGCCAGCTTTAGATGGGTATGAGAACCATGGATTTCAGCTGGATTATCCCAGAAATTTTCTTGTGTAAGTGCAAGGGAACTAGTCCTGCTCTATCTTGTGCTGCAATGAGTAGAAGGAACATTTCCCACTAGAGAAGCAGTGACTTTAATAAACAACCAAACAGGGAAATAGATTCAATTGGGTTACTGGTGGAGGGGATTTATAGCATGTTGTGAACTATCGACTCAGTCCCAGAATTTAAGTGAGAGGCAGGGATGGGGGTTGAGAGAGCAGGAAAACACAGTTCACTTGTTAAAATGAAAGAATGAGTTTAATATATACAGACAGAAAGAGAAGACAAGTCTTTTCCCTGTTAAATATTTACCATCTGAGCTCTGCTTAGACTTCTGATTTTCTATATCTCTAAAGGTGGTGGTAGTTGTGACAGTAGGATATGTTCCTTAATGTATTCCTCCCTCTCAACCCACCTTGCATGGGAAACGACTGCAGTAACAAAAAGCAGACTGTTCCCTTCTCATGAATATTAATCAGTAAACTCCCCCTGCTATTTTAAATCGAAGGCTGGTGCTAAAACCCTTTTTTCCCCCCACTCAAGCATCCCCCAAGGAAAACCCTGAAAGTCCTGGGAAAGCCATGCACAGAGGCTGCCGTGACTAGAGGCCTTCTAGGCAGTGACATATAAAACTCTGAGGTCAGGGGGCACAGCAAGAGGAGGAATCAGCTTTGTTTCCACTATGTGTTGCTGAAAGCTAAACCTTTATGGAACTTTTCTAGCCGCATTTTTGGCTATTTAGCTTTGAAAACAAAAGATTTATTTATTTTTTCCTATTCATCACAGTTTTTGTCCGAAGTTGACAGCAGTGACATAAGAAGGACCCTCCCTGTTCTGAGTTGAAGCTGTGTATGCTCCTTTGGTCATCACTGCTTTAGTACAAATATTATATGACCTTTAGGCAAAGGGAGGAAAACAAACAAACAAAAGAGATTGCCAATGTAGATACCCATTACAACAATCCATTTTACTGAATAAGAAGATTAAAACTCTCCTTGGCAAGTCAAATATATTGATTGGAGCTTGTATAGTACTAGATGAGGTCAAGAAACACAGCTGTGTGTCTTCGTGATCCACTCACCAGAGGAATATTCCCAAGGACACAGGGTGATGCAGCCTGAGGTTGGCTTGTCTCCTAGATAACCCTGTGCAGTGCTGAACAATTCTTTGAACTCAAAGCAATTTGTGATTGTGTTCAGAAATAACACACAGACTTGCCAAAATCCAAGAGTGTATCAGCAACCAGCATGTATTTTTCCAGTGCCTGTAATGATAAGCCAGTGCAGAGTTTGTGGTTTTTTCTTTGGGGCAGTGTTAGCACTTGTCGTGTATTAGAGGATTTCCCATGCCAAGGATGCAATTCATGTCCTGAAGAGAGTGCAGTCAAGAATAATGTTTTAAAATCTTTGTCCTTTATCGGAGGATCTGGATAGACTTCAAAGAACATTATTATCCATGTTTTACAGCTGGGAAAACTCAGGTGAGGAGAAGTGACATGGCTTCCCCAAGGTAATCTTATGAGCTGGTGTCAGACCAGAAGTTAGATACTGTAGTTTCTGCTTGCTGTGGATGCCAAATCTCATTGTGTTGTGAAGATCAGTGCCAGGTGCTGTACACACCAGATCTGTTGTATTGGTTGAAGACTTTGAATGAGAAATGCTGCATACTATTAATGAATGGAGAATTGAGGCAGGGAGTGGGACACGTTCAAGCTGATCAGCCCAAACAGACTGGTTGCAGGTGGCAATAGCTAATAGCACAAAGCCTGTGGTAGGATGGCAGTAAAGCTCACAGGACAGGCTCTGGGAGAGCATGGAAAATAACCACTTCTCAGTCTTTGGAAATAATGTCTAAGAACATTGCTAGGTGGGAGTATGGTGGGTTTTGCTGCTACTGGTTTGCTCACTCTGCAAGTAAGAGTGCACATTTGATCCAAATCAGCCACGCCACGCAATCGAACTGGTGATATACTTTTCCCTGATTTACTCTGGAAAGATGGTATCTGATTCATATAAAGGCAGAGTGGCATGAATCAAAAGTACCTGTTTCAGCATAAAGCTTGCTCACACAGATAAATGTCCACAATTCTTTGAACAATTTAGGCTTGAAGAGTAAATTCACATTAGACCAGCATCTTAGGTTAGGTGGCTGCAGTTGTTTTGGTCCAGAGCCCTAAACCCACATGTGCTTCCGTATTCTGGTAGTAATTCTGAGGTAGGTATCCAACTGCACTCAGAGGAAGAGATGTCCAGGCAGAACTTTGTACTTGCAAGATCTGGATGGAGTGAATGATTGATGCTAGTACACAGAGATGTTTGTATTCTGCAGCAAGGTCTCAAACAAAACTCTTGGTAGATAACAGGCAGTTTAAGAGGATTATCAAGCCGCAATTCTCCTGCTCAGGACTTCTCTGAAGTGATTGCAGCAATATAGTTCTTCCAGGACACAGGAATGAGAAGCAACTGTAACTAGTAACTGCAGGTATAAACGTGTATCACTAATTAGAGGTAGTTAGTAATTTCCTGGCTCCATTAAGTGCTTGCAACAGATATTTACTCTTTCTTTTCACCCTTTGGAGGAACTGAGCTGCAGCTGACTAATGTAGTTGGTGGTGAACAAGATGGCAGTAGTGTCAGCCAGTTTCCATGGAGTGCCATAGATGTGTGGAGTGTGAGAATCTAAGTATTTACAAAAAAAATCAGGCTGCTTATTTCAATAGAAGCATTTAGCTATCAATATGTTTTGAAGACTGTGTTGCATGATGACAAAAAACCTCCACAAACCAGCCAACCAAAAAAGGGATCAGAATTACTGTAAGTTAGAAAAGGTTTATTCTAATGGTATTTGAAAAAAAAGCAGCAACAGTCTGTTCAGGAAACTACCCTCACAACAGTGTTTTTAAAAGGTATAAAATCAAGCATTTAAACATTAGATGGGAGATCCAAGTGCATACTGAGAAATAGACTTGACCCTGACAGAAGCTGTGAGAGATCAGAAGCACATCTTGAAAACTGCTTATTTCATCTCAACTGAGCACTTCTCAGGAATCCTTCTACCTTCAGGACAAGAGGCCTTATTTATTCTACTAACAGATGCAGATATTCACCACTATATTGCCTGTGGTATATTAACATCAATGGGGAATTTCCAACAAGTAGGTATGGCACCCTGGAGAACGTGCAAAGTTGACTCTTGATCTCAAACTTTCAGTTTTTCTGAACATGTTACCTGGCCCAGCTAAGCCAGCTGTGCTTGCTCTGAGGCACTCGGCCTCTAAGTCCTTCAGAAGAGGAGAGATGTTGAGACATCAGCAGTCAATACTGTATTCTTTTCCCTGGCACCATCAGTTGTGACTGTAGATGCTAGAGCCAAGGCTGGCCATTTTGAAGAGAAGGTCTGTCTCTAGGCCGCTGCACCCAGAGGCTCTACTGGCACTTGAACTCTTTGTGGACTCTTTCCTTCCAGTGCACATAGCAGCAGAATCCTCATTTCTAGTTTTCCTTTGTTAGTCTCCCCATCTGCCATGTGGACTCCTGCACTCCATGAACTTACCAGGGGACATTTCTTTCTCTGTGGCATTCTCTCTGTACTTATCTAGGGCTTTGAATACTTCCCAGTTAGTGATTTCTGGGGAACAATGTACACCATTGATAGTACTGTCTATAGACAGCTTGCCTTTCACTTTCCTATTTGACCTTTTTAACTTCATTATTTCACAAATATTCAGTCTTGAAATTTTCCACACTTAAGACTCCTAAAAGCAAATTCTCCACTGGCAAAGTTGTCTAAACAAACTATCCAAACCTTGAAAGGATGTAATTTCCCTTGAAAGTACATCCTCACAGATAATTGATAGCATGGCCATCTTTCAGACCAGATGGTTTCCTTTTGGATGCTTACACAGAATAAAGTATGAGGAGCAAATTAGCCCTTATAGCCTCAGAACAGATCCTGCCATTGCTTCTTAGACTAAAATCCACATCCCAGAAGGGTATAAGCTAATATAAAGAACTCTTGCATTTCACCTCATGATAATTAGCTTCATTGCAAGAGAAAAGTTATTTTGGTTCTTTCTCTAGTATTTATGATTGTATGATGTTAAATATGTATATATGTGTACATATCTATTAGGCAATTAATATAGTGCTGCATAAGACATCAATATAAAGATATATTTCAATTTATACTTACATTTATCCCATGCTTTTCTTCATAGAGATTTGCAAAGGGTGGAATCTATAATGTCTTCCATGAAACAAAGCCAGTTCTGGTGTGAAATTATGATGTTTATGACGGTGTCATAATCAAGTCTAGTAGCTGAGGTTGGGCTAGTCCAGCCTTCCCTTTTGGTACCATTGCCAAGGCTGTAATAGTAAAAGAGTACTTGCCTTCTGTGTTGAGGATAGGAAGAAACGTGGCACCAGCTTCTTCTTCCTCCCTTATGAAGGAGCTGTTCACAGGCATAGGGAAGACTTGACCTTTACTCCTGTGATATGTACTGTGCTCTGCACCAGACCCCCTCTTCCTCTGGAAAGGTAGCTGAGCAGAAGGAACCACCTTGGAGGACAGATGATCTTCAGAGTGGTTTGTGCTGGTTAGAGTAAAGGTGGAAAAAGAAAAAATCAGTTTAGGAGAGCAGGGAGATTTCAGGAAGGCAGAGAGAAATCACACCTGTTGGTCTGAAACTTTTAACAGGGCATTTTGACAGTTCTTAAAAAACCCCAAAAACCAAATAACAACAAAAACCACTTCTTGAGGTGTAGGGAAAACACCACAAACTGAATCAATAGCAGCCCAGCAGGGAGGTGTCTCAGGAGTTGCTTGTTTCTGCTTTGGTGTGTTCAACCACCGGACTGTTCTCTTCTGAACTGATGAGAATAGAGGATCATGAGAGGAAGGAGAGGATATTTGGGCAAAATAGGAAGGAAAACACATGTCTTTTAGGGAAAAAACACTTGGGCATCCATCACTGGAAATCATGATGGCTACACAATCTTCCTGCTTTTTGTCTCCCTTTCATGTGAGCATATGACAAAAGAGATGGCAGGACTGCAAGGAGAGTTCTGCAGAAGTGATAGAAATGATAAAGTTTGTGAAACCAAAGCAGTGTAAGAGGGATTTGATCTACTATTCTTTTGGCAAGATTGGCATTAACTGAATTCAGGGAGTAGTATACCTGAGGACCATAGTAGATTCCCCTAATTTTTCATGACAGTTCTATATTTTCAGTTCTTTTTAAACTTTTACTACCCTTATTGCTTCTAAGAAACTGCCTCATCAGAACTAAGAAGTTGGGCATGTGACTCGTGTAATACTCATCAGTATGTGCAGCCTGAGTTATCTGATTCCTGGAGCCATTATCCTTCCCACTTTTTGTTCTACACTTGTCCAATCTGGAAGCAGGCAATGGTAAGGACCTTGCTAGGTCATGTGTTTGCAGTGTTTGTGCAAGATTCTAATTTTTTATCCTTCAGGGAAGAGCACGGGTCAAAGCAGTTGTAACCTAGAGCTCATGGAGCATGAGAAGAATTTGTCCTTTGATGGAGAGTGCTGTGAACGGGATAGTGGTGGCTCTTGCGTGGCATTGTATTTGTGGAAGGAGTGGGATCTTCCCAGGCTGCCTGGATATACTGGCGGTTCCCTCTCCTGATTCCCAGCCAGATGCTTCCCACGAGTACCAACTGCACTGGCAGAGCTCGGGCTGGGAGAGCACACTATGTGCCTTTGGAAGGGTTCAGTTGCCCCTTCATGTGCCCTTTTGGACTTGGGCTAGCCAGATTTCAGGAAGGGCAGAGAGGAGAAGGTCAGAAGATGAAAGAGTCTTTGGAATAAAAACCTTTTGCTGAGATGTAAGGCAGAATGACTTTGTCACTCAATTAGACTGGACTTTCAAAGCACAGAATGAAGTGTCAGATGCAGCAATGCAGCCCTCGTCAGCGCAGCGTGTGAGAGGCAGCTCAGCAAAGGGGAGGGAGGGGAAGAGGGTTTGCTCAGCAGCTGGCACAGCAGCTGGGCCCTGCCAGCTCACATCCGAGTTGCTTCATGCCTATCAGTGACCAGCTTCTTCTCTGGCTGTGACACTTGGCAGTCTGCTAAGTCTGCTCTTCTGAGTTCTCCTCCCCTGGCACAAGGCTCAGCAACAGACATGTGCCCTGAGGAAGCAAAGTGCCCAGGACCAGCATAAAACTTTTTAGACAAAGGATTTTAAGGCCTGCTCATGTGAAGAGATTAAAAAACAAGAGTTAATGTTGTCTAAACTATGAATAGTGGCAAAACTGCTTAGAAAAGAAAACTAGCTTTAAATTATGTCCTTAAACCCCTATTAACTACTCTGACCTTATTGAATGCCTTAGCTTGAAGGCTGATCTATTTCATGCATCCTCCTGCCCAAATCAGTGAGCACTGGGTGAACAATCATTGTGAAGTGTGAGACAGCCTTGTGAGGGGAAATAGCTCCCTCATGAAATTCAAAGGCCTTTGTAACTGTGCAGAGTGGATATAAATACATGTCTTCAGAGGCCTTTCTAGGCTGCACAGTCCTCCTGGATGAAACATGAAATATCATTTGTATATGTAACTAAGTTGTATGTAGAATTTGTGCTTTTCAGTGCTGTATGAACAATGCAATGGTGATTGAGATTTGCCTAAGTCACAGGAATTAAGACATCTGTAATAGAGCTAGTACTTAAATCCCTGAGTGTGTGGAAAGGCCTCACAAAAGTTGTTAGGAGGATCACAATGAGAATGCCCCAGGGAAGGGCCTCATCGTTCTCCTAGTTGGAAGCTGGGAGATATCACAGGCAGGGCTTCTGCTTGTAGCATTTTGCTGAATCCTAGTGTCATTTAAAAGTTTTAGGACGACTCTATAAACTACATCTAATCACAGCCAAGTTCAAAAACCTGTTCTGTGAAGTGGAGAATGGTTGGATTTTACAGAGGTGATTCAGATGACTTCTTCTACCCCATGTATCCTTCTTTATCCTCAGCTGCCCAACACCTCTCACCAGCATCACTGTATTAGAGCCACTGCTGCTGTGCATCATCATAAATATTTCTCCTCTAGGAGTCAAGTTAGGCTGCATTTCTAACTCTGTGTGCCATAGGGAACCGGGGTGTGGCTGAGCATCTGTCCATGTCCTTTTGCAGTTCAAGCAGAGAGCATTGCTTTTACCTCTCATTGTTTTTACAAATTTACAGAGAGCATTGTTTTTACCTCATGGGTGACTCAGTGCATCCATACTATTCCTCTCCAGCCTCTCAGCCCCAAACAGTCACATTGCATATGAATCTTTCAACCCAGACTCTGGTACCAGGCATTTCTTTTTGGCAGGGAAATTAAACACTGTAGGGCCTGGAAGTCCTGCACCATCCAGTCAGCCTTTCTTAATTAGCAAGAAGCAGGACCACTCCATGACATGTATAACAAAGACAGGATAGCCTAAAAGTGCTGGAAAGGATGGTCAAAACCCATTGGTTTTGGTTGGATAGTTCTCTGATACCACCCTTCTCATCTTTAGTACCCTTGATATTACTGTAAGCTTGACAGAGGAATTGCACCCAGTGTATCTTCTTGAAAGCTGAGCACCAGGTAAGCTGCTGGAATCCTGAGTCTCAGCAACTCACTTGTGAATAATTGGTGTGGAAAGCAAGGTTTTCCTATTTTGTCTCTTTTTAGATTTTTCTACAGACCAGTTGCCATCACTGCTATCAGCCCAATATCCATCAGAAAGTGAGAACCTGTGTTGTTAGAAGAGAAAAAGAGCATCAGCTGCTTTCAGGAAGGGAGAACTGGTGTCAATTTATGGTTTACTTTCAAAGGGCCTGACAAGCATCTTATTGAAACTGATGGAACAGCTGGCATTGATTATATTGAGTTCGGCTCCAGCACGAAACTGAGAGCACTTTGCAGCATCTAATGATGGCTTCCTACATAACTGCCTTGGAAACCCGATCTGCTTTCCTTCCAGCCTCAATCCAGTCCAGGTTGGCTTGTGTTTCTTTGTTCCTGAAAGCTCTTGTTGGCTAAATTTTCTGGGACAAACACGTAACTGGTGCTTAAATCCCCAGACAAAAGAAAGCACAGATGCCTTTTCTGCTTTGGAATATCTAAGGTCTTTCTCTGCATAACAAGAATCCATGTCCTGAATGGACTCAGGGAGGGCAGAAAGGGACTTGCTGCCTGTGAAGCTTGGTTAATATGCCTCTGACTGGCTGGCTTTGTGCCTTCTCTTTAGCTCCTTGTGAATGAGAATAGCCTGCTGGCAGGTAGCCTAAGGGCTAGCTATGGCTAGTTGTGAAAGGATGAGCTGGGCAACAGCAGTAAGAATAAAAGTAGGGAGTAGCAGATGAGAAGAGGGGAAAAACCATTCTAATTGATGAGTACTTTACTACTGAGACTACATCTGTATAGCCTTCTCTCTTGCTGTCTGCAGCAGATCCCTACAGCACCCACAATCCATCTAATAGATTCTTACCTTCTTGAAAGTTGCTCAGAGGGATGTTTGGGAGCCAGCCTTGCCTTGCTGATTATTTTCTCAGCTCCCTCAGTACTCCAGGGCTGAACCACAGATACTGTATCTGAAGGCAAAGGGTTTAAGATGCCATGTGGCAGTGGCATTGGAAGGATCCCAATCCTTCATACTGATGATGTATTTTCTAGATTTTTAAGTTCTCAATTGTTTCATTTACATGACACACACTATAGGAAGACTTTTCTGCTCTTTCTGTCCAGCTGTTTGGTGCTAGATTTGGGGTTCTCAGGTATTTTTAAGATTTTTTAGGAGCTGAAATTTGTTGCAGTGTCAAAGGTAAATGTAGTAAATCCAATATAGTGCCCTCAAAGGGTGCCTACTCTACTTCATCACAGCCAGCCTGTTTCCAGCCTCTGGATTTTGCTTCATAAGCTCAGTCACTACTGCTAATTCTGTTTATTTCTTTTCATATTCTTAGTGTAAAGATGGTCTATGGGCTTACAGATACTCAGAATGGTTTGTAGAATAGCTATTCATTTTTTCCAGGTGGCTTCTAACCCCATATTTAGAAACTTTCCTGCTGTCTCACTCTGAAGCCATTAAGCATGTGGAGTATGTTCAGCAGCTGACAAACATATTGATATTTGGAAATAGTAGGGGTAGAAGAAATCATCCACCAAAATTATGTAGGTCATGCCAAGGCAACATGGAGAAACACGCAATGGGTGTTCAGTATTAAGCACGAAGTCTAGCATGGGTTTAAAAAAAAACATGGGCTGGTTTAAAAAAAAAAAAAGAGAGAGAAGAAAAAAAACCCAAAAAAACAAAGGATCACTCACTGAAAAGTACAAAACCAGAGGAAATAGGAACTAGATACCATCTATCATCCCATGTGCACTGTGAGGGGATACAAAGTGAGCTGTGCCTATGCTGGGCTGTCAGAGCCAAGTGCACTGGGAAGCAATGGGCCAAACGTGTTGTTGGTGTTGATTTGTCTGATTCATGGAAAATCAATGCACTCCTTGCAGCATATGTGGAGCTGTCGAGGAAGTACATTTGCCCCAGCAAAATCAAAGCAGTCTTGGTCCCTTGGTAGCTCACAAGAGGCTTGTTCTCGGGTACTTGGGGTGCAGAGCACTGCAAAGGGTTTCTATGGCAGGGACTCAGTGCTCTTCTTCCAGCCCCAATGTGTGTGGGAAAAGGGCTGTGTGGAGAGGTTGGGAAAGAGTCATTGGAAAGTCTTGGGTCCTTCTTGTCTACTGCTGTTGTCTTTTTCAGACTGAGGAAAGTCCCAGGCATTTCATTTACAAGCACTATTTCAGGGAGAATTTTCTGCACTAATTGCCATGCTGTTTACTGCCAGAGACATGCAGGGTTTATTACTTCATGCACTTTAAAACTGGCAGAGGGTGACAGGGTTTATGATTTAATCTCTAGCAAGTGTCTCTTTCTTTGGGGGTAGGTGAAATGTTACTATCATCTGTTAAAAGGTGGAGTGACAGTTTTTTACTAGAACCCAACTAACTGCATCTCAGAAAAATGCTGATACAATCACACATGGGAACTGGATGAGATGAGACACTTTTCTCCCTGTTTCTGTGGCACACAGTGGAAGCTGCTGATATTTGATGAACAGTAACAAGATGCCCTACTGTGACACCCCACCAATGCCAATTGTTTATGTCAAGTCTGCTGAGCCACCAACATGCTGAAGAGGCAGAGTCATGTTCAGCACAATAAGATCCAAGGACTTGAATAATACGTTGCAGTGTTAATTTCTGATATTACTGTTGCTGATGAGAATTTATCTACAGTTTTAGAGAGGCAGAAAAACTTACTTCTAGAAAGAGAAGAGTTACAAAGCAGTTGTTTCTGCATGAGCTGATCCCATCAGTCTCCACATGCCCCAGCTGTGCAGAACCAGGATATTAGGTCAGCCTTACCTCAGTGTAGAAAATTACACTCAAATTTCATTTACCCTCAGTAGCCTTATTGATAAATGCTTCCAGAGAGAGCCTTCAAGATGTATTACCTTAATTCTTGAGTTGTCTTGCCTCCCTCAGCCTTTCTCTCCTGTGTGCTCTGAAAGCCTCCGTGTTCTCTGCAGCGCTCCAGCCCTGTGGTGTCCCTGTAGCCCAGCACTTCTATGCCGGGTCCCTGCCATAGGGGCCCTGGAGGGTCAGTTTTGGGCTCGGGGGCTTTGTTGTGGCACCATTTCATACTTAGGCAGTGCTTGCTACTTGCATGGGTTGGTTGTACTGGCACAGAGTCACAGCACAGGGATTGTAGATGTCTGCAGATGATTCACAAGAAAATGATCAGGGTGTTTTTCTGCTGTTATATGGGAATTCATTACAAAGCTCCTAATGTTTTTCCATTTAGTATTTTGAGAGCACAGGTTTCTTGCACTATGCTAAAAAGCCCCTCTCACATTTGTAAAGGGGGTGAACCCAATGTTCCTAAGCTAAAGCCTGGTTACTGAGGCCTCAGAGAAGAGAATCAGAGATTTTCCTGAATGGGAGCAGCTTTCCTGGCTACATTTAAAGTGTTTGTATAGAACCAGGACAAAGTTGAAGAGATGTAGTTGCAGATGAAAGCACCATGTGCCCTGGTGCCTGTGACACCTGTCTGTCTTTATGGCAGCACATCACCTTTATCATGTGCAGCACACACCTGCCAGAAGGGGCTCACCTGCACTTTCTGAGTCCACACACAGGTGTCTGTGTCCTGGGGTCAACCTGGCTTCTCTTTGGGTCGCTCTGGAGTAAAATGGGTCAACACCTGCTTTAGAACTTCTCATTGAGGTTTTTAACAGTTTCGAGATCTTTGTACACTGTTTTCCCGTTTTCCTCTATTTCCTTCCATATCGGGGTTACTCATCTCCTTCCACTTCCTTCTGCCGGTGCTCCATATGCTCTCTTGCTTCACAAGAAAAGGCTCAATATAGCCTCCATGCATTCCCCTCCCAAAGCTCTGTCTTTGGTCAGTAGAGAGGGACAGACCTAGCTGAAGCTGATGAGTCAGAAAGCCGTGGTTGGGCCCTGTTCTCCCTGTAACAATTGCAAAAACCTCTGTACAGCTCTATAGTCCTCCAACAGATCAGAGGCCCTTCATTGCCTCAGAAGAACAAATTGACAAATATGTCAGCTGGAAAAGGACTGCCCCTGCAAGGAGTCTGGTTACAGTATTACAGGAGAGGGAAATTCAGAGTCATTACATAGGAAAGGATCAACTCATCACATGCCCCGGACTTTCTAAGCAAACACAGCAGCAGAATAGAGTAACTGTGGCTTCCCTTCCCCTACACAAATAATTGGAGTCTATTCCAGCAAGTGCCACACTGCACACAGCTACATGACTCATTTTCATTTTACAAGGCTTCCTGGCTTTTTCTGTGACAAAATAGAGTTCCTGTAGAACTCTTGAATTTTTATTATCACCCTCAGAAAACAGCACTTCTCTTCATTTTCCTATCAGTGGCCTCAGATTTTTCTGCTCAAGAACTTTCTTTCCTAGGACGTGTTGTAGGATTTAAGGGATGGTCAGACTATCTCCAGATTTCCCACTCTGTGCAGACCATTAATTTAACAGCGCAGATACAATTAATACATTTTACTACATCAAATTTGTGTCCTGAACACCATTAGAAAGTTAAAGAGAGCTTGTTCTACTGTTGTTCTGCATGCTTCTGCAAACCAGCCCTGTCCTCAACAGACTCTCTTGCCTCAGGCTTTCTCAAGGGGATGTGGAGCCCTCTTCCTCTTCTTCTCTTTGGTCCTCATCTGACCAACAATTCTTTATCTTTCAGCTCTGATGTGGCTTTACCTTTCCCTAAACTGCAGGAGATCTTGTTTTAGCATTTATATAGAGCCACGCCTGCCCTGCTTCATACTCTGGGGAATTGGGATTTATTCACCACATTTCAAGTCCATGCTCCTCCTCACACTTGGTCTGAGACTATTTAGGGAAGAGCAGCTCTGGCTGCCCATGCACCTACTGTGTAGCTGGCATTTTCTGGTGGTCTAGCTGTCCTTTCTACTCTATAGACATAAGAATAGTCTTAAATAAATCTGTGGAAGCTTTTGAGAGGTTTGGTATTGTGGCAAGCTAACAGTAGTATGGAAATGATACTATCCCAAAGGAGAAAGTCACTTTTATCAGCTAGTACACACTTCATTGTGGAAAAATAACTGAAGGGGATAAAAAAAAAAGTTATCTTTTCTCCCAGATCTTTCTGTGCTCAATTTGCATCATGGCCTATGAACTCTTCTATTCTGGCACAACTGAGGAGGCAAGGAGCTGGAACATGGCCTGGGCAGAAACAGCAAAAGGTAGAGGGTCAGGAACTTGTAAGTCCACATAATTTGCAAGCCAGTATATTATATTAATACCGCTTAAAATCTCTATTTTGATGGTCTCTTCACATGTGTCTGATCTCTTTCTTTGACAAAATAGACAGAAAATTAATTTAGGAGCTTTTAAACAAGCAACAGTTGCAGAGGGCAATACTTAACTGTATATTTCAACCATTGGTCCCCAGGAACATGAAGATCATTAGCTTTGGGGATTTCACCACAGTATCACTGCAGAAGACTTATTCTGTTGAACATCAGAAATACATGCAGATGAAGAAAACATAGTTTTTGCCCTCAGGAGCAATCAGTGAACCAAAGTCAAGCTAGCCAGGTGTGGGACACAGGTGCTACTGTAGCAGAAGTGTTCATACTGGTCTTGCTTTAATAAGGGGGATCCTTTTCTCTGACAGATAGTTAAAAAGTTAAAAACCTCATAGAAACCCAAAGAGTTGAGGGTAATTTTGAGTGCTATTGTCTGCTCGAGTTCAGCAGAATAACCAGCTCTTGCTTCTGCCTGGCATTTTAGAGTAAAAGTCTCGGTAAATTGAAGAACAAAGACTACGTATATGCACACACACATATATAAGGCAGAGTAGAGAAGCCCCTAGCAAGAAAACAAGCTTTTATCCCAGTAAAAGTTACTGTGCTATGGTGTGTGACACAGAAGCCCATGGAGAAGCTGCCCAGCATTTGCACCATCAGTGCTATTGCTCCCCACAGCAGGGTCCCCCACCTCAGGCACAGTCCCTGGGTGTCCCTCTGTGTGGCAGACTCAGTGCAAGGGTGAGGGTGGCTGTGGTGAAGAAGTGTGTATATGTAAGAGTGGGTGTAATTTTGCTTTTTCTCCTTTGAAAGAAAATTCACACTGCTAACTTCAGCATGAGCACCAGGAACATCTCCCAGATTTTTCTACCCTCTTGCTCCCCTTTGTCCCTTATTCACTATTTTCCCTTCAGAGTCTGTATCCCCCCATTAACAAAGGAATAAAAATTCATCACTGCAGGCATCTCACTGATGCTCCATGCTTAATATTCAAGCTGGAAAGCTGGTGATCTTAACTTAGAAACAGGAGAATGACTTACACTGCAGATTTGGTAAAACTTCTCCCTTCCTGAGCTCTTCTGTTCCTGCTATGTGTGTGAAAACTGTCTCAGATTTCACACTGGTAATTTCTGCTCCTAATATCAAATCCTGAAGGGCTCAGCTGCCGAAGTTGTTGCCAGGTCATCAAATACCCTTGGGAGATTTGGCTGAGATTTTGTCCAGTGGGTGAAAGAGAGAGAGGGGAGAGCGATAGTGGAAGTAAATAAGACCCCGAGTGTGAGAACTGGGGAATTTTAATTTGCTTCCCATCATGACATACTTATCTTACCTTTATAGCCTCTCCCTGGCACTGTCTTGTTTTAGTCAGGTTTTAGGTACCCAAATAGCATTAAAACTGGGAATATCAGACAGAAAATTTGCATCAAATTCTCACCATCACACCTTGGTTCAGCCACATAAATACCATTACACTTATGTGGTGTTTTCTCTGCAGCAGATTTGTGTCCCAAGCTGTAGCAGTGGGCAGGAAGATGGTATTGCAGCTGTGTCCACCATGGGGCTTGGATTGAATCCCTAGGTCAGCCACAACTTAGTTACCTTCAAACAGGGATTGCGTTCTTCTCTGTCACGGAGCGTTGCACATAAGTTCCTGTAATCATTTTTCCATTGTTAGTGTAATGATTTTTGCTGAGAAGCTCTGAGGAGGCAAAGTGTTTAAGATGTAGCACATTGCTAGATGTGCACGGAGTCCCTTAGATTGAGTAGAAGAGCCCATGGCAGGACGCTGTGCTGGCATGGTGATGTGGGAATTGCTGTGTTTGTTCTGCAGGGCAAAAGGAACATGTGAGGCACAACACAGGACACAGATATCCCACTTTGGTGTCACTTGGTGTGGAGCAAATGAAGCCAGGGCAGTGGGGGTTGTGTCTTTTAAAATAATGCAGAAATCTGGGGGGAGAGTGATCAGTGAAGACTTACATTAGTCTCTCCCACTGATGCCCTGCAGCTTTTAATGAATCAGGTCCAATTATTCAGCCTATATCCGTTTGAATAGTGGATAACACTGGAAGGAATTCACTTTCAATGGGATTTATGGCCCCCTTCCCTTAAGTCATTTCAGATAAGAGATTATAAATGTTATGAAGCCTGCACAGATCGGTGTGATCCAAGCAGTTAATGTTGTGATGTATTTATTCAGGAAACAAATTGGAAATCAAGAGGAGAGGAAACAGTCTTTTAATTTACAGGAAAACAATAATTTATTATTATTTTGCCTTTAAGTCAGAGAACAAACACAGCTGTTGTTTGAGGCTCTTAATCTGATTACTGAAGTGCTGGCCTTTCAGTGCAGAGTGAGCCAAGGGGACAGGCACTGCCCTAGGGCAGCGGAGAACACTTCTCTTTTGCTAAAGCGACTCAGGTGAGGAAAGGACTGGACTTGCTTCCAGGATGTGATGATTAGACCCATGTGTTTCAGCTTGTTTCAAAGTTGTTACTTTCTACCTTCTATTTAATGTATTCCCCGTGTGGTGTACACACACAAGATGAACTGGGAACCAATCAGCTGTGGGTTTGTGCTGCTGGAGGACTATTTCTAGTGTGCTGGGAAAGTTCCTAAAATCTTTTCTCACCTTGCTTCCACCTATTCCCTCCTCTGTCAACTGCCAAAACATCACACTTGCTAGTGACAGCAAAGAAATTGAGGTAGTGTCCCATCTTAAGCAGCTGATAGCCGTGTCTGGAAGCTCCAGGCAGGTTCAGGATGCCATCATGTGAAGAGCTGTAAGAACCGGGCCTGCTCATGGGAAACCTTACACAGTTCAGAGACAAGGGACTCTTGGAGGGAGCAAACCTTGCTGTCCCACCTTGCCCCAAATCTCCTCTGCACAGGAACTGGGGCAGCATTTTCTGGCTCTTAGAAACACGAGAGTTACTATAGAATCATTTAAAAGCCGTAACTGTTTTTCTGAAATGTGGTGTTAATATATTCCCTTTTGTTCTCCTAATGGAAACATTAGTGGCTGATCAGTTCAAATGTATTTCAGTGTGTAATCTGTTAATGTAGTTATATCCCATGGCAGCTGTCAGTTTGGAGAGGATGGATATACCCTGGCTTTCATTCCTCTGTCTAGGGAAGTTTGCTGGGATTCAGATATTTTCTATTATCCCTCCCTCTGTAGTAGACAAAGTGGAACAAATGTCCTTGCGTGCTAGTGATACTTGCAAGGAACAGAGGTGATGAGCAGAAAAGATGAAAAGAGACTATAGGGGATGAATAACAGCATATGTCCTGTTTTGCTGCAGGGGCCTTCTGTTTATAGCAAACTCTAGGGTTTGGATGTAGCATTGTTCTGCCCATGCAACCGGGTTTTTTTCCTCTGTGCTTAGTCTTCACCAGCAGAGATTTCTCAGGTTTCAGAGTCTCTCTGTAATTAGAAAGACCAGCTTAAATCCTGACTTCAAACAAGAAGCCACCAATCTGCTGTGTAAACAGAGAGCTGGAGTGAACTCCCAGGAGGGTTTTTAAAATATGTTCTCCTAAACCCCCGGGGCAGGAGCCAGATCGTGGAGGGGATGAAGCCCCTCATTGCTCCCAAGCAATCACACACACTGGGGACATTAGGGAGCACGGGGAAGAAGCTGCCCAGTGCAGCTGCACAGCATGCAGGGGCTTACTGTAAGAGTGTGGTTGTACCTTCTTCAGTGCCTCCCGAGGCTGTATGACTTTTGTCTGCATCAGGAGGGAGCCCAGATGATTTTCTGCCTAGGTAGTTGAATTGCATAGTGCATGGTACAGCCTCCACTAGCTGCAGAGAAGGAGGAGGCTTGGAAAATAACGTAATACCTGATCCAGCAGCAGCTCTGCAAGAGCAAAGTTCCCTCTTTATCATTTCTTTGAGTAAATTCAAGCTGGCAAGTGACATGTCAGGTGTTTCAGATACATAGTGCTTCACGCTGAACTGGCACTGGGCTCCCCCCAGCTGGCCCTGCCTTCCTTTAGAGCCACAGTCCAAGTGGGTGTCTGGATCTTGAAACAGCTTCAGCTTCATGGCACAGACTGCAGGGCCTTCCCCCAACTGCTGCAAACAGCAGTAACACTATGCTGTCTTTGTATGGATGTTGAGAACAGACTAAAGAGGTAGGCTGAGGTCTGAAAGTCTACCAGAGGTTTTGCAGAGGGTGAAGGCAATCTATGGAGGAAATCTATTGTCCCACAATACCTGTCTTATCTGTGCTAAACAAACAGGAATCTCTGGAATTCCTTGGTAAGCATATTGTTGTGGTTTTAAGTAGCCAGAGTTTTTTATTAGCTGGGGGGGCTAGGAAAGAGACTCCTTTAAGAAGCTGCTGGAGTTTTTGTCTGGTCCAAGCTAGCCCCAGGTCGACTGCTAACGCCTCTGTGATAACATATTTAAGAAGGAGTAGAAAAAAAGAGGTGAGCAGAACATCATGGCGGCTTAAGAGAAAGGAGGGTGGGAAGTTTGATTAACACCAAGGT
>WEIV01006667.1:67560-126861 GCA_013390005.1 Calyptomena viridis | reverse complement strand
GGAGGGAGGGCAACCAGAGAATGAAGATGGAGCTGGACATTGACTTGGTAGGAAGGTCCATGCTTGAGGGTCTATGCACAGGGAAGAGTAGACAGACACTAGCAGAGTCAGCAAACAAGCAGCTGTCAGGGAGGTTTATCACCTCTGTCACTGTTGTGCCTTCTGCCACGGGCTACTCAGGTGGGCTTTTGGGTGTAAGGCATAGCCTTGTTTTTACTTGTGAATGGACTAGACAGAAGTGCAGATCTTATGTCCTCTGATAGAAATAAGCCCTTTCAGGTCTCTCAAGTAAGCTGTGAGTGAGGGATCATTCACCTTGGCCTCCCCCACTCTGTGATGTGCCAGGGCACGTGCTAGACACCCAACAGGAGATATGCTCAAGGTGATTAAGGCAAGAAAATTAAAACATGGAGGACATGAATGATCGGAAACATTCATTTGTGCAGCCTCTATCCTCTGATTTCTCTTGAAAACACTCCTAAAAACGAGTACGCAAAAAGTAGGTCATTTTGGAACAACATTCTTGGAAGCAGGAACATTGGAGATGGACATGGAGAAGGCATAATGCCAGGATTAGGAGGGATGCAGGTAACTGGATACCTTAAACTGTGGGTAAAGGGGAGAGGTGCTTGTAATTTTACCACCTGTTCTCAGTCTGCTTTCATTTTTGGAAGGATATTGGTTATGTCCAGCTTTTCTCATGGGAAACTTTCCTGTATCTGGTGCCCTCAGTCCTTGCTTTAACTTCCATCAGTCAGATGTTAAAGTAGTCCAGCAATTGTTAGCAAAGTCACACAAATGTTTTTTACTTCTGGAAGTCGGAAAAGAAGGGAGATGGTCTCAGAGATAGCAAGATCTAAATCAAATAGGACTTAATGAGATGAATCTTGAGGTATTCCTCAGAGCCCATTTGCAGCTTGGCCAGTGCAGGAACACCATGTTCCTCATAAGCTCAGGGATCTGTGTGTGAGTTTTCCCACCTAAACTGGGTTTTGGTTCAGCTGACAGCCTGGTGGACTTGGAGTGTGCAGGGCAAGTACCCTGAGGCAACCTCAGAATAGAAAGAAAAGACGGGTACCCCTAGCACCTCCTAGCACCTCCTAGCCAAACAGAACACGAAAAGCTTTGTTAGCCTTTGCTACCTGGGCCACCAGGAAATAGCGAGGACCTGACACAGATTCATAATTGCGAATGTCTGTTGCAACATACATCCATGCACAAAAATTGTCATTATCAGTCACTTCATAAATTGAATTTGGAACTTGTCCGCACCTGTCAATTCATGCAGGTGAAACGAGGCATGTGATAAAGGAGAGATACTGGTGATGAGAAGGGGTTGCTTTAAAATGTAGAACCCCTGGAAGAGCTGAGGAAGGCTTTGTGGCACTGTGCTGAAGAGGGGAGATCAGCATGATAAAGACAGAATTGCTGAAAAGACACAAAGGGAGCTAGGGAGTGGGAAGGGGAAAGCACTGAACGGGGCATGGGATCAGCAGTTGAAATCTTGAAGAGGAAGGACAGATGGAGGGGAGAGAGGGAAGATGTGACTTGTAATCAAGCAGAAGAAGGTAACTGTGAGGTTTGGGTGAACTAGAAAGTGTGGAGAGGAGATTACATGACTGTTGTGAAAGGAGGAGGTGGACATGCCTGTTCAGTTCATTCTGTTCACAATTAGTAGCTGAGAAATCACTACTCCTTAACAGCATGAGCAACCCTTGATTAAGAGAACAGAGGAATGGAGGAAAAGGGATGCCTTCAGACACTTGCAGCCAAGAGGAGTAGTGCCTACTACGCTGTGTCCTTTCTTCCCGTGGGGCCTCTGGCTGTCAGGACAGTTGATCAGAGTTAGATGTTTTTTTCTCTGTGATCACTGGTGTCAGAAAGGAAAGGTATTAGGAATTTGATTATACACTCTCTGCCAATATATGTATATACCTATAACCTATATATAGGTTATAATTTTTTTTCTGGTTCCTGAGTAACAAATGGGAATGCTGGAACATGATGCATGTTTGAGAAATCTGCTTTTGGCCTGGAGAACTACTGCCCCATTTTCCTGTCCTGCTGCAGTTTAGCTAATGAGCTCCTCCTGGGAGCAGGGAGCTTTGGGTATCCACAGCTCTGTGATGCTGCCCAACCCCTTAGCATGGGGCTTTCAACCCCGCAGCAAAGAGGGGCTGTTCCAGAACTTTGCCAGGTTGCCAGTACCTTTGTTTTTGCTGACTAACAGTGCCTGCATGCTGATTTCCACCAGCACTAGTGCATTAGAGATTCTTGCATTTCTGACTGTACTGCTATGTCTCAGTTATGGCTGCATTGTGGGTATTCCCATTTCATACAATTTTGGAGAATTTGTCAGGGCTGAACACTTTTGAAGAAAACTATTTGAGGAAGGCAAGAGATACTCTGATATGTCAAAGAACAGGCTGGGACTATTGATGTATTTGGTGCCACGTTTTCAAACTGTTCCCTGCTGGAAACCACATCCATCTGTCTTTAGTTTTTTCTTCCTCCAGAAGGATGTAGTAAGTGCCATCTTATTTATTTAGAAAGAATGAAACAACCACTGTTGGAGGGAAAATCTAGTGCAATTCAGGTCATCCTAACTTCAGTGGATAAGGCACCTGAAAGCTTTGATATTATTACTGAGGATATTAGAATTAGTGAAGCTTTCTATACAGAATTTAGAAAAAAAATGGAAAGTTGTTTAGCCTGAGTGGGAATAGGGTTGATGCAGAAAATCCTAAAAGTATCATGACAGAGGTTAGAAGTGTGATGATAATGCTGATTCTTCTTATGATGATGATTATTATTATCAGGCTCCTTTTACAAAGGTACCAGTGAGAAATCATACTGGTTTTCCTGTAAAACTGTTCCCAAAAAACAGCATTGCTCACAAGTATCTTGAATATCAAATGCAATGTGTCAAAATCTGTAGTCCTGATGTTCTGCCAGAAGGGAATATATGTATATTCTATATAATTATTTTTTTCTTTTTCTTCAGCAGCCTAGTGTTAGCCAATGCAATTTTCCTTGAGAGGCAAGTATTTCAAAGGGCCATGCCCACATATTTCTGGTACCATCCGTGGAAATTAGCATTTCTGACAGACCAGTGTCCAAATCTACTATTTGTATCTGTGAATGCATTGTGGCTTCTGTTTGGTTGTTAGGGGTTTTCTTTGTTTTTTTTCCTAGTGAACTCAGCTAACATGCAGTTTTGGTTGATCTGCTTGTGCTGTGGAAGGTCTGAATTCTGTGGTGTTGCCTGTACATTATAAATAATGCACACATTTTAACCAGATACTATACAGCCTTGTGAGAGTCAGAGAAGTCCCTGACTATCTCTGATGGAATAATTTTTATTCTGTGGAGTGCAGCACATAAGTCCTGTCAGCAGGAAGATGCATTATATCTATTCTGCTTACCTTTTTCCATAGGTTTGCTCTGTCCATCCCTTCTGAGACAGTCTAAGTATGCTCTTTATGGATATGATTTTTTTACTACTGAAATAATAATGCTATCACCAGTCCTACTTAAATGTGCTGACACTAATAAGTCTCATATTGGTAAAAACATATTTACCTCTGGTAAGGAAGGTTTTGTAAAATAAGGGTGCTTTTTAACAGTTTTCACACATAGAAGAGAAAGAGATGGAGGAGTGCAGAGATGTGTTGCTTTAGGTACACTGGTCTAGTTGAAGTAGCACCATTTTTGTGTGTAGACAAGAGCTTAGGAAATGTGCAGGTCTTAGTCTGGGGGACAGGACTTTAAAGCACTCATTGAAGTCTAGTGTCAGTTTTCAAGGCTGAAGAATATTATTTTATTTAGGCTTCCAGACCAGCCTTGCTCCAGGAATGCACTTAGGTTGTTTTTAAAGCAAACATGAAATCAATAGCCTGGTGTTCTGCTCTGCTATTTCTTGCCAGAGCCTAAGGACCACACATGGGTTTTCCCTCCTCTTCGTCACACTGCCAGGCATGCTCTCGGATAACGGCAGGCAGTTCTGCTGGATGAATGCAGAGAGGTTCCAAATGGCCAAACACGCACTGGACATCTGGGCAGTTTTTGCTGTAAAGTATTTTCCATCAGGCTTCCCTCCAGATACTGCCATGAAAGGACCAACTCACACCACCCTGTCAGAGATTTTATCCAGCCTCTGACTTTAGTGGGAGTTTTATCTAAGTAAGTCTCAAATAGGAGCCTTACCTCACCTTTTTTAATGTTCCTGGTGGAACCGAGGGCTGTGATTTTCATTTTGACCCTGTCAAACACCAGCCCAGAGAGAAAAGGAGCACTGTGCCCTCCTGCACATCACTCCAGTGGAGGGCCTCAGCTCACACTTGCCTGGACCCTTGTTTGGTGCAGGAAAAGAATTTACTTGTCTCCATCCTGTGCAGGGAACAGGGGCTTCACCTAGAGCAGCAGATTCTGAGTGCTTATCCATGTAGGATTGACTTGCAGCGGGGTACCCATTCCTGACTCCAAGCAGCCACCATCCTCATGAAGCAAATAACAACCTCTGGTCAGTACTGACCTTTGACACTGACTCCTCTTGAGAGTCAAATGCTCCTTCGGTTTTAGGCAGCTCCCTCGAGCCAGGCTAGCTCCTCTCCCGCAGGGTTTGAAGCTGAACCGTATGGTACCAAGGCAGGTCCCCACTTAGAAATGAAAACACACATTAGCAAAGAGGAGAGAAAACAGGCTAAAATTGGAAGTGACCATTTCGTGTTTGATGTTATTCAGAGGAGCCTGTTCTTCATTTAGGACATTAATAGTTGTAACAGAAGCTGTAATATTTCAACAACAGTGGTGATTAGGAGCAAAGAGGCAGCTAATCTCCATCTAAAAAGAGCTAACTAGCCCGTCCTTTAGCCCCCACCGCACTGTCACATTTAAATACCATGAATATTCACTGCTTGGCACCCAGCTGGCATCTGAGCTGTTTTGACACAAAAACCTTCAAACTCAAAGAGTTTTTAATCAGTCTGCAAGAGAGAGAAGAAGAAAGTGAGAGAAAGAAATAGGAACAGAGAAAATGAATCAATGGGTTCAACAGAGAGGGGAGTATCCAAATCTAGTTAACCCCTTCCTTTCTCTGCAGCCACGAGTGCTGTCTCTCTTCAGCTCTGCAGCCCTCTCTCCTGCTGCAGGGGATGGAGAAGGGTTACCCCATCCCCTCTGGGCACCCCCATTCCTCCTGAATGCTCCATTCCACCCTGGAGCCCCATTCCCAGGTATCTCACCCTATCTTGAGTGCCCATTCTCCCTGGCTGCCCCATTTCCTCCATGTGTCCCATGCCACCCCGAAGCCGCTTGCTCCAGGCTCCACATCCTTGCCTTCCTATATTTAAAATGCATCCCCTCCTGCAGCGTGTGCTTGTTTCCTGATGCAGGGCTTATTTACTCTCTCACCCTTGGCTGTGTTTGTGACTGGTTACCAACATCATTCTGTTACAGGCAGCACAGTTTCACTCACAATATATGATGTGCTTTAGAGCAGCCAGACTTTGCCTGCAAAGGGTTTTCATCTCAGAAGAAGGTTTGGCAGTGTTAACAGGTGCCATCTCCAGCATCTTTATTGGAGTTTCATAGTTGCCTACAGCCCACACAAACCTCTTTGCACCAGTTTTTGCAGCAGGGTTACCTATGCAGCTGCAAACATTGAAAATCTTGCCTTGTCCTGCAAGAGAGAATCTCACAATACTCTGAAGGCTCAAGTTTTAGCAGCACTGTGGATCTAGGCTCTGGCAGATCACCCAGCAGCTCCCATTTAATCTGGATCAGCCTTGTACATACAACTGCATTTCTGTCAAACTAGTCTGAGCACACAACACAGAATTTATGCAATTTTATGCTGTTTTATCAGCTTTGGGCTACTTGTGGTAGACAGTTTATACCTGATTTGGCAGGACAGTAGGGTGGCATAGGACCTGGTCTACTCCAACACCTTGCCATGAAAAAAATGACATGTCTAAATTTTCCAAGCATGCTTAGCTTGGAAGTGCTAGGTCCACGTTTCATGTCATATGTCTGTGGCATTTTTGATCTAGTACTGGGAAGCAGAGAGTCAGATTTAGTTTTTAATCAAACCGCAGCCTGTGTCTCAAAACTGTGGCCTAGACTGCAGACCTCAAATCACACGTGGGCATCTATAAGCACAGTGGGGAATTTTCTAACCTCCTGTGTCTTCAGAGAGTCTGTTGTATGCCTTCAGGGTCTTTAAAACTGAGATGCACCTCAAAAGCCAATATTCTGATTCTCTTAAGGAAAACCTATGGAAAAGTGAAATATAAAAGCCTGGGTCTAATTTAGGCAGATTGTTATGGTCGTTGCATAGGATATTGGTATCCAGAAGGAGTGTAAATGAGGTGCTATTGTGCAAACCTTCAGCAGGCCTGTGCTGAGGAGAGCCATTGCAGATGCAAACAAGAAGACAATTGCTGGAAATGCAAGGACGGTGAGGAAAAGAAGCAACTAGAACTGAAGTAGCAAAGGGGATAGCTGCATTCCATTGACAGTGGAACAGAAGATCTCTTGGGAGAACAAAATGAGCAGGGTTACTGAAGAGCCTGAAGGCCTTGCTACATAGTGTGATGGAAAGGGTGCCTCAGCTGGAGGGACTGAGAGAGAGCAATGTGGTGGCAATACTGTGTCGGATCTGCAGTACTCTGATCTGTCTGGAGTGGAGGTGAAGCATAGGGAAGGACCACAAGGAGAAATTAATGTAACCAAGACAGAATATGAGAGTATGGGAGCAGGTTTTTCCTGTGTGGGATCCCCAAATCTGAAGCTAGTGTAAGATTTATTAGGAGTTACTGAAGCTGTGGTGACTTTTACTGAATACAGTCTGGGATTCCTTTGGGAGGAAGGAGTAGAAAGATTTGGGTTCCACATTTCCTTAGTGCTCTCAAGATCCTCTGATTCTCTCCAGACTCAGAGATCTCACCCAGCACTTTAGAATTTACAAGCATGCACAAAATAGCCAAATGTGCTTTGTAATATCTTCCCAGGCAGCAAACAAAGTGGGGTTTGCATGGATTGGTACTTACTCTATTCAAGTTGATAATTATTTTGAATGGAATACTCCTCATGAAGCATGTCTGGAACAGCATCAAACCCTATGGACTATGGGAGGCACATCCATCAGCTGTACTTCAAGGTGTATTCTGGAAAAGCTCACAGCTGGATAGGAGGATCCATTTTCCCTATATACTTGAATGAGAAAATAGCATGAGCTTTTCTTCAGTCTTTTCTTGCCAACATCTGGCCACTACTTACAATGAATTTGCACAGTTGCTGTGAAGTATATCTGGGCATGCTTCCTTTGCCTGTGGAAAAATGTGGGAATCTAATCATCCCATACAAAAACAAGGTGTTCCAGTTAATAAGTGTCTCAAAGACCCTGAGGACATGGATTTGGAATGTCTTCGAGGAGGTGGATCAAAAATATTTTATTGACATTCACCTACAGTTTTCTGTTGCCTGACTCCCTCATATTTGCATACAGTCAACGTGTTGTGTATTAGGTAAGGAACATCCAGGCTAAGGGGAGGCAGCAGAGGTGTAGAACTGGCAGCACTCATTCACCTGAGTCCACCCTCTCCCCAGCCTGTCCCAGGGGAACACGGCGCTGCTGTGATGGTGCTTGGGGATTAGACATAAAACAGAAGCTGTGGCCATCTGTGGTCATTAAAATTCCATGACACCTTTTGGTACTGAAGCAGTTGGTGCTAAAACTATCCCACTTGGAATACAAGGCAGACAAGCTTCATGCAGCCTGGTGAGAGGATGGTGCCTCACGAGGTTTGCTGGGTGTTTTTCTGCCTGCAGTACAGAACAGGGCAGGTCCTCGTGCTGGCTGCCCAAAAGTCACTAATCCCAGAGCTGGGATCAGGGTTGCTGCATCCCTGTGACCAGAAAACAAGCTGAAAAGGAAAGAGCTAAGTATGGATTGTGCAGCATGCTAATTGCACTGTTATTCCTTGTAAATCCATTGTGACTGGATTTACACAGTGGTGCTGGATGGTGGCACATAGATGAACAAGCCTTTTTGCAGATGATAGAACCATAGAATAGTTTAGGTTGGAAGGGACCTTTGATGGTCATACAGTCCAAATCTCCCAAAAAAATTTGTAAGTTCTGGGGATCCTGGTGTCCTTGCAGCAAGCCACACAGTGAGATGTAGCCTGAAACTTCAAGGCTATTATATGAAAAAAGAAGGCTCTCAAGCTCTTGTTGTACGTTGACTCACATCTCTGCATAGAAATCTAAACTTAGGGTGAAAGTAAAGGTCCTACAGAAAATGAAGTCTAATCCATCACATAGAGGGGTAGAAAGGGGGGTGATGGTGGGGACCTTTACTGATTGACAGCTTACAGATCCTGTCCTCAGCACTTGCTGTCATCCCTGAGTCTCCCTGCTGGGCAGTGACCCAGAGCAGGAACCAATCCAGCTGAAAAATAAACATTTTTTTTCCCTAGAGTTGTTTTTTACCTGGATCAGTTCTCTGGTCTCATTCACCATGTGCTACACAGACAGCACGCTGGCATAGCTGGTGGTGCAGAGTTTGGGCAAGGAAGCAACAGGGAGTTGGAAGGGAGCAGGATGGCTTAACCTGACATAAACAGCCCTGCTGTCAAAAATGCAACCACAGCCTGATACCAGAGCCTGTCCAGAGTGCTCTCCTTGGTGTCAGGGCTGGCCTGCTGTTGGCACAGAAGGAGCAAGGGGGACAAATGCCTCTTTCAAAAAACCTGCAGAAATTCTTGAGTAATCAGTGCAAATCATCCCAAAATGCTGCTACTGGGACTCTGCAGTTGATACAAAAGGATGCTGAATCCTTGTGAAACTTACTGGTGTAGCATCCTGATACTGAAAAAACAACAGCAGCACTTTATATCTCAGTTCCTTCCTGTCTATCCTAACTCTCTTGCAGAATCATTTCTTCTCTGTCCTTCTCTGGGAGAGGAAAAAAATCTGATATTTCCCTTTGCTCCTTCCTTGGCACATGCTGTGTGCCTGGGAGCTTGCTTCACATTCCTGGCATTGCCTTCTGTTTGGAAGGTGTTGTGTCTGCACCCCAGGGGAAGAGCTGCTTGGTCTGGCATCGGCAGTGGAATCCCCATGGCACCATCCAGTGCCAGCCGCTGCCCAGGGAGAGAGCACAGGCACTCTGGATGCTGTGAGCCCTTTCTGGCTGCTGTATTTCGTCTCTCTGTGCTGCTGCCTCCCAGACAGCACGTGATGCTCTGCGGTGTGCTCTGGCTTCTACAGGGAATGGGTTAATGCTATAAAATGGTCTTTTTATGGAACCTCTTGGCAATGCAGAAAACTTTCCCATTGCCGGGGTGTTCTTTTTATTCAACAATTTGTTCTCAGAAAGCAGCCTATTTAAACAGGTTTTCTCTATTAAGGGGCTTCAGCTGCATTTGTTGTTTTTTGAGCTTATTCAGTGTGCTGTAAACTGCAAAACGGTGTCCTACAATAGATTTGTCTGAGGGAACTGAAGTGTGTACTCCTGTGATTCTGCCCACTGTGGGAGCTCCTTGAAAGCCAGATGTCACATTCAAAGAGTAATTTGTGTTTACAAACACATAGCCACACATACTCAACATTTTCAGCAGCCACTACACTGAAATACAAATCCTGCAGTTTTGCTTCTCTAACCACCTGCCCTGTACTGAGTCAGAGCAAGAGAAGAAAGTTTCCAGAACCTAGACAGGATCATGTCTTTTATTTAGATGAGTATAAAACACATTGCTGTCTGCAGAGGACTGAATTTAACTTTCCAGCTGGGGTCTCTCATCTGTAAGGTCTTGCAGTCAGAAAAATACCAACTGCTAGCAAGAAAATCCAATTTCCCTTCTCTTGCACTCGGAGGAAGGCTGCCTACTCTCCCACGCCATGCTGGGTTTCAGCAAGGCAGAACTTCTCCCGACCACCATACCCCCTGCAAGATGCATATCAAAGCTTCAGCCCCCCAGGGATCATTAGAAGGCATTTATTTCTGCATATTCCAAGAGAGATGGGGGGGATAGGGGTGGAGGAGGCAGATAACTTTATTCACAATGCAAATAGGCTGCCCTTACTTTCAACCTTTCCTTCAAACCCGGACATATTAAAAAAACATGAGCTCTTCTAAAATAATAAATACACTCATTCTGTTGGATGTGTTATACTGCTGGTGCTTCCAGAAACGTGCCCTGGCACCATTTGATGGGAAAAGCCAGTGAAATCTGTTAATTCTCCTCTTGCCCTTGCTCCCTGAATTGCTATTAAAAGTTCAGTCAAGTGGGCTGAACCCATATTAGAACGCTTGGCTCATTTAAGAAAGATTGTTAGCAGGTAGTTTTGCACAACAGGACTAAGATGCTTCAAGGACTGAGGGAAAGTCAACACAATTCTCTCTAGTCTGTGATTTACTAATAGGGAGCAGTGAGTTATTAAGCTCATCACAACGCAGCATCCTGCTGCCCTAGTCCAGTGGGAGCCAGCTATTTAATAAATCAGAACCCAGTGCTAAGCTACAGGGATGAAAGGATCTACATTAATATGAAAATATTAATATCTGGAAGAGCAGATTATAATCTAAATAGGTTAGAATGAGATAACGCCATTCTTTAGGAGAAACAGCTTGCTCCAAATCTTATTAGAGCTGTAATCATATGAGCAGTGGAAAATATCTTCAGACCCTTGAAAGCACTTTGGAGGCTTGGTAAATGTGGTGATCATGCCAGGGGGTTCAAACAGCTGCCCAAGGCTTGCCTTTCCTCTCAGTTTCAGCTGGAGGATCTGCCTGAAGGAAGCAGAGACCCTAGGTACAACTGAAGGGGATGATATGGCTAGTCCTTCTGAAGGACGTGCAGCTCACAGAAGCACTGCACCCCTTGCAAAAATGATAATTGCCCAGAGACACCTGTGGCTGAGGATGAGTTTCTCTTCTCTCCAAAACATTATCTGTAGCCACAGGGGAGGTGGGTGGAAATTTATAAGATGAGACTGTGTTCTCCCCTCCTCACTTGTGCAAACTGAAGGGAACTCAGCACAGCAGTGCCTGCTGTGAAGTGACAGAACAAGATGGGGTCAAATTCCAGGACTGTTTCTTCCCAGGCCAGGACCCCAGGGCAGCCCCTTCAGAGACATCTCTTCCCCAGTTGCCTCAGGTGCTGTCTGGCATGGGAGTGTCCAGCCTTCACTGCTCACATCATGCTTCCCTCTAGGCCTGGCCGTTTTTTCCTCACTGGTACTGAGGTGAGCAGAATCTGTCCTGGCAGGGGCTGTGGTGCAGCCTGGGCACATACAGGCAGCTCCCTGGAAACATGGTGACAGCCAGTAACCTGTCTGCCTTCATTTGTCATGCCCAGATGATAAAGATTCCTTCTCTGCCAGTTGGGCAGCTGCTTTCCTGGGCTTCTCTCTGCCACCTTCAAAGACATTCTCAGGTTGCATCCTCACTTAGTCCCAAAGGCAGCCTCACCATTTTGCTTGCAGGAGCCTCAAACATGGTCCCAAGCTTGGGGCTCACAGCTATCTCCAAGTTTGTCTCTCAGCAATTTTTGCACAGGATCTGCAATGGATGGCCAGCATCCCTGCTTCCAGGTTTCTTGCAGATATTCTTCTTTCAACTTCGTTACGTCTTTCAAGTCTGTGTCCAGCTAATGGCTTCTCTTTGTATAAAACAGATATTTAAGCATGTGAGAAGCCCTCAGCATTTACCCACCGAAGCATGGTGTGGTTTATCTTGGAGCTTCTCACCAACTGCAGGGTGCAGGTCCATCAGCATGGTGATCTGTGCAACAGCATAGTGTTTAACTCACAAGAATTGTTTCCAGACTTCATGAGGGGGATATTTGGCCTTGGCAGTACTGTCACACGGTGAGAAACCCAAGAGCCCTGTGCAGAGGCATAAAATTTTTTTCAGCTTTTTTGTTTTAAATCCGGTCAAAATGTCAAATGGCCTGGTATTTCATTAGCAGAAAGGGTTCTGCAAAGAAAATGCAACAACATTACTGATGAGAAGGCTGATGCCAAAGTGAGACTGAAGCCAAAGTAAGAGTGTTGCTAAGAGCTGTTATTTTCCTTTGGCACCTGTGGCACTTCCAGCCTTAGTTTACCATAGTAAATTTTCCAGCACATCCTTCAGGAAAGTGCCCGTTCAGGCCAGAGGTCTAGCTCATGCTTGCTTCATTACAGACACCTGTCATAAACAAAGACATTACAAACTATGGCCCAGCTGCCTAGTGAAGGCTGGCAGGTAGAGTTTAATCCACTCAAGAGATGAAGGACCTTTTGTAACACATAGTTTTATTTTCACAAATACTGAGACTTCTCTTTGCATTAATGATAAAGTGGATTAAACATACTCTGTTTTCCTAGATAATGCCCCTCTGGAGTTTCACTGGGACCAAAGTGGATCTGGCATTTAAACTAAAGAAATCCCTGTTTAGTGTGTGGGAGTCTCTGGAGAGGCCTCAGATCTGCATTGCAGCTGTGAAATATGGCATCTCGTCTGTTGCTTATCAGAGATCTGTGTTTCTCCTGGGAAAATTTTGCCCAAAGGATTCAGCCCTTGCCAAATTTTCAGCTGGATTTTTTTTGTTTATTTTAAATTTCTTTTTAAACATCTGAAACCAACAAACTTAAAAATTGCTCTAAATCTATCAACTTGAGTTAATACCTTAAAATAAAATAATAAAAAAATAATTCCTCCAGGCTGCCAACTTCTATTTCTAAGACTTACTCTAAAATGGATTTAAATTACTCAAATTCTAAACCCTGAAAAAAATTAATTGGAAAGAATCACAGTTTTTCTTTTCTCTTTTGGTATTACACCTGTTCTTGGCATCTGATTCTGAATTTTAAAATGGTTCATATGAAACATACATATGTGTGTAAAATGATGCTCTTCTGACCTTTCACTTTGCAGCCACAGGAAACACAGGCACCCAAGGAATGAGTCATTCAGCGGCTGTTCCCAGTCAGTCCCAGACTCCTTCCCAGTCAGTCCTCCCCGAGAGCTTTCTCCATGTCTGTAGTCTCCTCCTTCTTCATGTCTATACTCATTTGTCATGGAAAAAATATCAGGGCAGGGATGGAGCCAGATATTTAAGGTCCAGTGCAACAGCTAATGTTTTCCATGGCTTCTGCTATACTGAAAGGCAGAATTGTGCCATGATGCCATGCGGACCCTGGAGATGATGTTTGGCTATGAATGCAGCTGCATCTCGCTCAGCTTCAGGGGTGCTCCCATGGGCTGGGCTCTATAAAAAGTGCACACTAGTCCATACTTCACTTTGTAGGGAGGGATGGTAGAAAACACACAGCTACAATCTATTCAGGGAATTTATTAATATTAGATCCTCAGGAAGTAGTTCTGCTTACTTCACAGACATCTGTTTGTTGAAAATACAATAGCAATAAACAATTTTCTCAACCTCAGTATCTTAGCAGTACAGACATTACAGATGAGGATGATGTTACAATCCTTTTCAGTGCTAGTGCAGGGTCGTTCTCCCCAGTACACAAGTGTAGGTCCACAGTTCTTTCTTGTAGCTGGACCATACATAGACACCTGTAGTATATGAAGTACTTGGGCATCAGCAATCGTAATCAACCCCCAAAGTGAAATTTCAAAAAAAGACACTCCCCAAGGACCCACAGTCCTCTGGTATTCTCTGAGGAGGCCAGTTAGGTGGAATAACCCTCTAAGAGAAACTGAATTCTGATGTCTGTCTATATCAGTATCCAAGCTGTTGCAGAGTATCCAATGACTATTGTCTTTCAAGAGTTTTGCTACCTTTCTCATTACCCTGGAATAGACTTTGGAATATTAGAGAACAGTCAACCCACTATCAGCAAATCATCCTCTAAGAAATAAATGCAGCAAAAAAGTTGCACTTGTATTAGCAGATGTAGATATAATCTTAATTTCATATGTTATAGCATTTGGAGAACTTTTCTGGAACTATTCAGAGCACATGTATGTGATGAGGTAAATGGGTGGAATATGATTTAGCTTTAAAAGATCAGGCTCTGTAACAGGATATATCTCTAAGAAATACATTCCATTTTATGACCAGCTGGTTGAATATCTTGCTGTGATATAGCAGCACCATGGTACTGTATATTTTGAAGGCAATGCTGAATTCAGATGGTGGCTCCAGCTGAAAGACTCAGGATGTGGTGACTTGCTGTTTGGGGTGCTTGCTATAGTAGAAAGAAAAATTCAGGGCTGGATCCAGAGCCAGAGTCCCCATTCTCCTGCTGCTGGGAGCACTAGTTTTGCCCTACTTGTTTGACTAGGAAAGAATAGCACTGGTTTGGTTTTCTTCCAGACCGGTTATACTTTGCCTCATTATAAACCTCAGGATGTACTGTCCTTTCCCCTGCCTTATCTCCTCATCTCCTTCAGGGGCAGTGCTGGAATGCAAGAGGGGTGCTTTTGCTGGGAGCTGTTCCGAGCTGAGAGGACAGGCAGAAATGACCCTTTATCCCGCTCGGTGTTTCAAACAGCTTCCGCCTGCAGGGAGGGGATGTATTGAGAACGTGTGAGAGAAAACACTGAGAAGGGAAAAAAGGCACAAAAAAGGAGGGGGAAAAAAGTACAGCAAGGAAGCTAGAGACAAACTTCAAGTTGTGGATTATTTCTCACCCAGGCTCTAATTAGGAAGCCTCTTATGGGACTGTGAAGCTGTCAGGCTGCCAAATGTCAGCGTGTTTATCGGAGATCAGGCGAGTCTCCTGTCTGCAGCAGCTACAGTTTGGTGCCATGATCCTCCTGGGTCCTTCCAGCGTGTGTGACTCACACTCAGCAGTAGCATCTCCGGGGCCTTCGAGGCACAGTGGAGGGCTTTTTCTTCTCCCTTAAAAATCAAAAAATAAGCCCTTTCCTGGGATTTGCCTTCTTCCTGCTGGTTCTGCACGGGGAGAGTTAACCATAGGGTGCAGAGCAGCTTCAGCGTATGTGACTCAGATTCCCAGGGAAATCCCCAGCTTATCTGATGGAGCCTGTTAGTCTGCTAATTGAATAAGCTCCTATTAAAAGTGCAATGTTTTTTAATGACTGCTAACAACGGGCCAGATTCTGATCTGATCTTTTCGCTTGGGATCATTTTTGCTGCTGATCTGGCCCAGCCCCGACTGCAGCCGGGCAGCCGCCCCCAGCCCCGCCGGCGTCCGCGCAGCCTGAGCCCGGAGCTGTCACCAACACACCGGCGCTCGGCTTTTGGGGTGTAGGGTGCTACCGACCGGGCATCACAACTTCAGTTTTAGCGATCCGGGGCTTCATGAAGTGTAACAGGCAGGAAGGTTTTCATGGGGATCATTAGGAAGAGGCAGAAGGCTGCAGTGCAGCCAGAAGAGGAAAGCGTGTGTTGAGAGACTACCAAGGACTGGATGTAAAGTAATTGCTGCAAATATCTATGATGTGATTCGAGCCGTGCTCTGAGTAATTAAATTTCCCAGTGTTGAAATCAGGTTGATTTGTTGATTCTGCATATAAGATGTTGTCTGTGTCTGCCTAGGAAAAATGTGTATGCCTCTGCATATGCACATTCAAACCCTAATTTTAATTAAAATTAGGTGTATTATATCCGTATCTCCTTTTTCTCTATGGAAATTCACCTTGAGAAGGTATTTGCCTAACAGGAAAATAAAGAATTGTGGTTAGCATTTAAAGTTAGCTTAGCTGGGTTCCAGAGTACTTCCGAAGGAGAGCAAAACAGCTGATTTCAGCCAGGCCCTGTGACTGCCCCAGGGTGGGGCTGAGCTCTCTTGAATGACCCTGTGACCACATTTGCCTTCCTTTTCTCATCTGAAACTCCCAGTGGGTTACCCAGCCCTGTGTGACATCAGAACCATCTGAAGTTTTCTAATAAGAGGACTGGGTTTTGTTTATCCTTGCAAGCCAAGAATGAGATCTGGCCACCTTCACCCCAGCGCATCTCTACACCTACTCACTTCTTTTGTGTGTCCCTTTTGCTTTTCTCCTAGGAAAGTTTCTATTAAAATGGAGGAGCTTCTTTTAGAAGGTCCCACACATCCGCACTGACACTGAGCTGCTGCTTTAAAAGTTTCATAAGCAACCTGTAAGTGGTGGGTTTTTTCCACACAATAACAATAATGAAGTGTCAAAAATCTCAAGCTCCTGTTATCAGAGGCAGAGTCTAAACCCCGTTTCTCAGGCTGTTTTCTGCTCCCCTCTCCTGAGTTGTCAGATGCTGTGACATGGCTCCATCACACCACAACTAGCAGTCCCAACAAACAGAAAATTATTTCCAACTGGCAAACATGCTGTTTACTTTCCAGAAAAATTGCACTTTCCCATCTGACAGCTGATCAAGGGATCTCCTGCTGCTGTCAGCTTGAAGAAGTGTTTAAACACGGGGATGGAAGTTTAAACATTTTCTCATTATCACAGAATAAAAAAAATTAAAAAATAATAAAAAAATAAAGGCATTGAGTCTCTCCGACCACCTGCTGTGCCAGTAATGAAGCAGTGTCACATGACCAGCCGGCGAGGACTTTTATCTCTGCCCCAATATCATTACTGAAGTGACACCTGTCACATGACCCACATCAGAGCTTTCATCTGGGCTCCCCAAATGCAGTTCTGGCTTGTGAGGAGGATTTTCCTGGCATTTCCCTCCCCCCCACACACTTTAAAGAGCATTGCCCACTTGCACCGTTACAGACATGGGTTTGCAAGTTTCAAAGCCCTTGGATCTTTTCTTGGGAATACGTAATTTGGCCAACAAACTTGCTTCGGGCTGAAGCTAAACAGAATCCTGTCCTGGGAAAGAAGTTATTTCATTTACTTCAGGATGTTTTTAAAGCAAATATTTAAGTCTGCTGTTAAATTCTCTTTACATAAAAGAGGATGTTAGAGGATTTCTCAAAAATCTCAGATTTGTTTTTAATTTTTTATTAGGTGGTGAGAAGAAACAGTTTGATGACCCTTGAACACAATGATCTCCATTTACATACACTTTATAAACTCTCACCTGCCTTACCAATGCATCCTACTCCTGCTAAGGGAAAGTATTTTCTGGGAAAAAAGGGAAAGGTCAGTCCTGTACCTCTCTGCCAGTGTCTGGGTTTTTTTGTGAGGTGTTCAACAGCAAACACCTAGATTTGAGATGGGCCTACATAAATGAGAGCAGTACTGAGCACTTACTTACCAGAACCCATTCATTTATTATCTCAAAACAACATCAAAGATTCAGATGTGACAGGGGATGATCACCCTGCAGGAACTAGGTATGAGCAGGTTGGAGATAAGAGAGTATGAACTTTATGTTTTTTTCCAGCTCCTCCTTTCCCATTCCACACTCATCCATGAATGAAGTCTGGTACTTCTCTCCCTTCATAATCTAATTCAGCTCACTAAAACAATGAAAAATAAGTCAGCAAAAGAGTTCATAATTTTCCACCTGTTTAGCGAATTAAATCAGTTCTTCAAGGGCTTAGAAAAGTGCCAGAGAGCAAAAGAGAGAAAGACTGTGAAGCTTGAAGCAGGGAGGGAAATGGTAGAAGCAGAACTGCCTTTTTGGATGGTACTAACTTGATACATGAATTCAGATGTGTTTCTAGTTACCTACCCTTTCTGACTCATTACAACACTACACCCATTTTCCCTGAAAGTTGCTGCCCCTGAGATTGTGCAGGCCAGGGAACGGAAAATCTACTGCTATCAGTACTCCTGATATAAACAGTGGGAGAGGCAGTTTCTCTCTCTGATCTGGCATGTCTAAGGCATTGGGCCTCCAATGTCGAGGTAATGAACAGAAGACCTCTGGGTTGGACAGGGTCTTCCTGGCTTTCCACCCCTCTATATACAAAATTAGAAGGTATCATTTGACCCTTTGGCATTTGGCATATAGCTAAATTTAGCAATGGCATGGCCATTATGGGGTAGCAGCTATGTAAAACAGCAAAGACGTTCTGTCTGCTGCTCCAGGGCAGAAGAAATTTACAATTGATGCTCTGGATACACCATGAGGAAAAGTGACTCAGTTCTCATAGTTAGATCCCTCACTGCCCATGCATAACAAATCCTTTCATTTAACATATCTTGAGCATTTAGTGGCTTCCCATCAGGAGCAGACATTCAGCCATGACCATCCCATTGCTGGTATTAGAGGTTGTGCTTCTTCAGTGCTCTTAGTCCAGACATCTCCAAGAATGCAAAAGGAATGTAACACCCATATTCCAACTTGAGCATTGTTTACAGCACTCTGCTCAGTATTGCAAAGGGAGGTCAGGTCACAATCACTTTGAGGGTGGCTGATGTTTGGAAGGTCTTGGTTCATGCAATCTAGACTTTTGGGACATAGCTTTCCTTTGTGTCAAGGCAGAGAACTTTAAGGAATGTAACATAACGAATATCTTGTCCTCTTAACTGAGCAGTGCCTGCAGATAGTCTGTGTGCCCTTTTATGTAGCTAATCTATACATTCCTGCAATTATGTCTATAGCAAGGCCAAAGGGGAACATAAACAGTTGTGCTGCTTCCTGCCCAGATCTGCAGTGTGTGGTTAGCAGACGATGGACTGGGCTGGGGCTGGAGCTGCAGCTCCCTTACACTAACAGCTCTCCTTTCAGCTCTTTCTGTGGCTGCCATCCATAGCTCCTTGTTTGTTCCAGTGTCTCAATGCTCTGCATAATTCTTGCTCAGAGAAGTTCTCCCAGTCATGCTAGTGACACTACTCAGATGACTAAGAAGTATTCAAAAAAGTTTGCATGCCTGCACCTTGATGATTTATCTTTGTCTCCCTTTTCTTCCCATATCTGCTGTGAGGTTACACCATGGCTACTGGTTTCTGATGTCCCAGAGCTAAGAAGAAAAGGTATCCCAGATAACTGAAACTAGACTAGTACTTGAACACAGTAAGTTACTTGCTTTCCCAATTTTTCTGGGAAGAATTCTATGAGAAATTTCACAGTAATGAGTTGGGAAACAGCTCTCTGATTTCCCTATGTATCCTGATCAGCACTCACATCAGATTAGCTTTCCTTCTCAGAGTCTGTCACCAGCCCTGCCATCAGAGAGATTAAAACACCCTGGTAACTCATTAATGAGCTAGGACTCTCTGCAACAGCTGGACCAAAAATGGACTGTGTTTGGCTGCATCTTAATTCTCTGCCATCTCCTCATTCTCTGCTCATTAACACCTGCACACATTTGGGATCCTGTGTAAGAAGACCCCTGAATTCAGCTCCAAGCAACCCGTCTGCAATGCACATGTCTACTGCTCTGCTGGTGTGGAACCACAATGCTGGTAATCCTGTTAGTAATGGCAGAAGCTCCCTCTAGGAAATTATAACAAATAGTCTTAAACAATTCCTTTTGTTGACAACTTTATCCAAGAAACCATCTTCCCTGGAGACTTCACTCAACTTTTGACTAATCCCCTCCTTCCCTCAGGAGCTCTTTTGTTGAAGGAGATTGTAGGCAAACCCCAGGAATGACAGGTCTCAGTAAGCCTTGGATCAGCCTCTACATTCTTTCAATTGTCAGTCCCCATCTGTCCTGTTTGTACATCGATCTTCTGGTCCAGGGATCTCTCTATTAAGTGACACATGGCTGAGTATATTCTGCAAGTCCACTGTCCAGACTGTGCTGTTACGTCTTCGTTGCCAAGTCAATCTTTCTGACATTGCTTTCTGAGAAACAAAAGGCAGGACATCTGCACAATTTCATTCTCTTCTGTTCAAAGGTGATTTTTAAAAACACACCCCCCACCTCCTAAACTCAGTCCTTGTTTTATAATCTCAAAGATTTTGCTTCATTTTGTCAATATCAAGAATTACTTCAGAGGTCTTTAGTGTAATGGAGGGTACAACCTGCTGCTGTTGCAAAGGAACTCTGTTAGGGTAAAAATCCACGGCCTAAGTCCCGAATCAGAAAGAAAAAACAAAGCCTAATTACAAATATTCTGCAGGGATAGTGCCTTCAGTCACTCTGCTTGTTAACAGTTTGTTTAAAACAAGCTTTAATCTTATTATACTTATTGTAGCTGGTACAGTAGCACATACATTTAAGAGGCACAGCATTATTTATCTGAATTTTGAGATGCAGAATGAGAACAGTAGCAGATTCCAATGATCCATCTGTTCCTTCTCAGCAGGTAGAGGGAAAGAGGTGGGTGGAAGAGGGTAGAAAATGAAAGGAGTGTTGGCGTGGAGTATATATCACCCTGGGATAGATGACTGGCACTATCTCTTCCTTTCCTGAAACCAGGAGGAGAACAAGGAGAAGTGTGTGTTTTGTCTCTTGCTGTGCTGCTCAGGGCCCATGGATTCAACGTGAAGCCTGGTATGTTTAGTTTTTTTTGTTTTGTCTATTTTTATGACTTAATTCAGGTTGGCAAGTGAAGGAAGGACGGCCAGTTGCATTACATTCCCATGAAATTCCATTCTCTCATGTGCCAGCGTGAGGCTGTTGTGCTTTAGATGCCTACCTACCTCTCATTAGATTAGAAAAAGCATACAGAACCCCCTACTTTCCAACAGTAGTCTATTAAAATGACAAAAAAAATTACTGTTTCATTTATTACCTTGCTTGCACGTCTGAATCCAGATGCCTTTTTAAAAAAGAGAATTAATAACATGAACACCATCACTTACAGAATGTTTTCCTGTAATGAAGTGCAGAAGAGAACTTGAGTTGACATTTAAGTTCATTTAGTATGTTTTGTAAGCAGCTTAAAAAAACAACACAAACACTTTGAGGCCAGGTTAATAAAAAAAAATGTTTAAGACTATCTCCTACTATTTTCAAGTTTTCACTATTTTAAACATTGTATTTGAGAAATGCTCTCTAAACCACTTAAAATGGGCCAAATCCAAGGTCATTGAACACTGAAGCATCAGTGCCCTCCTCAAATGAGTTGTCCCAGAAGTCTTAGTGGAACTGACAGCCAGCTTTTTTGGCAGGATTAGTTCCTCTCTGATCACAGAGAGTGAACAGCCATCCTGTCTGCACTCCGCTGAGCAGGTGAGCAGGCAATGCATTCAGGCTGCTTCCAAAACCCAATCTGGTTACAGGGTTGGCAATGTCAGGTTCTTCTTGAAAGAACTAGATGTTTCCTGTCTGCCTGCTGTTGTCTACATGATGAGGGCAGAAGGGGTAGAGAGAGGCTGTGAGACGAGGCACTGGGTCCTGATCCTACAGGAGGTACATGCTGATTACATGCATTTGAAAGCACAGATGGGTAGCTGAGGTGTGCCCTACTAAGTTGCCTCTTAGCTTGGCAGACAGTAAGACAGTTGAACTAACTTGGCCACAAGATGAGTTTCCAGGTCTGTCCTGCAAGCACAGACCCAGCAGTGACACTGACAGGACACATGCTGCTAACAAATGCACAAAGTAAACAGAGAGATAGGATATAATAAAAGGGTATTTTCCGGTAACTTCTTTCAATAACAGTGATTTTAAGTGATCTTTTGGTCTTCTGTAACAAAAAGGAGAGGAAAAATATTGATGCTGAAGCATTATGCTGAGGTGTATCATTATCACAATAGTGAATAATTAAACCCAAGGATGTTACAAGCTAAGGAGATTTTGCCTAGCTCTACTCAGGTTCCAATATGTTTGAAATCAAAACAAGCAAACTATAAAATGTGAACTCAATAGGCACAAAGATGAACAAAGCAATTCGGTCAGTTTAAGTGATGGGGAAATGAAGCAATATTTTCACTGGGGAGGCATCAGAGAAAAGGGCACTAGTTTGAGACTTGGGAATATGACAAAACAAATCCAAACCTCCCATGATACCACTGAACATTGTTCATTCGGAGCCATTGGCTTGCTGATCTCGTCTCTCTGAATGTGAGATTTCCTGCTTTGTCCTCACCCTGGGATGTGATCATCCAGCCCTGGGTATCAGTTCTGTTTTCCCACCTTCAGTACACAAAGGAATTCATGTGGTAAGGATGATGGCAGAAGCTTTGACAGTGGCAACTATGTGCTTACCCAAGAAGAGCCAATCATCCCTGCCCTCTACCAAAACTTGCTCAAACCTCCTGAGAGTTGGCCTTTTCGGTAGGAAGCAAACAGGTCACAGATTTCAGGCTGCAGTCTCACTCCTGGAACTGTGAGCACTGATTGTCCTGTGGAAAAATCAGGTTAAAGAGAAAGCTGCAAAATGGCTCTTTTCCTTCATTGTGCTACTTTTCTAATGCTCTCCTGTGACATTAACCACAATGTAAAATAATTCAGGATCCTATTTCTCACAGCTGCATTCCTTCTGATTTTTTTTGGAAAATTATTTCTTTAATCTAGACACCCTTCTCTAGAAACCTCATCTGCAGTTTCTTTTCTTTTTTCTTTTTCTTTTTCTTCGAGCAACCAGCAAAATACTATTTGGTAGAACAGTGGTAGGAATACAACCTGCTAATCAAAAGGATTCAAATGGATCTGCGCACTGCCAAGCTTTCTCCTTCCCACCCAGCAGAGGGGAAAAAAAGAAAAAGAAAAAAGAGATAGAGCAAAGGCACAGAGCTTCTCTCCTTCAGCTATCTCACAAATGCAAAACCTTCCACTCCAGTGACTCCTCATTAACTTACCAAATCTGACAGTCTAATTATTGTAGCTGCTTCACGCTTAGAATAAATAAATACTAAAGTGGGTGTTTAAAGAAATTGAGCAGTGAAATTCAGTCATCTAGACAGTCAATAGAGAGTTTATTTTAAATTTTTATATTCTTATGTATTTATATCATTTTAGGAAGGATAATGAGATAGTTGTCTTTCAGGCTAATTGAGTTCCTATGCTCATGGTTGCTTGCTGTCACAATCTCAAACTTAGCTTTAACTTTTGTGCCTCAGAAACCTGATCACCACATCCCCATTTACTTTCTTCTGATGATAACTGGGTGAAGTCAGAAGTGCATCTGAGGATGGGAAACAACTACATGAGACTTCCAGTCTGGATGTCTTTCACAGCAAACAAGTCAACTACATCTTTTCAGATTTGCATTTAAGAGCGTTAAAGGGAAAATGGAAGTTAAAGAAACATCAGATATAACTTGCAATTAGACAAAATACAGAAAAACATCTGCTAACCTCTGATGCAATAGTGTCTGTTTCCATGAACTGTATTATCAGCGCTCCCCCCAAGAGCAGTTCATCTCTCTGAACAATTAGACCTTTATAGAGATTCTTTGGCCTGAGATCAATGGGAGTCAGAGCATTTGATCCATGTCTGTAGGACTTTGTTTTCACAAGTCATGTGGGCCAAACTTTGCACCAGTTGTGCTTTTACAAGAGCAGGAGCTCGGGAGTGAGCAAAGGAAACTTGCCTTCTTTTCCCATCTTCCCCTTCACCCTGTGCTCCTAAACAGTGCCCAGCACTTGCCAGCACAATGCCTGCTCCAGGACAGCAAGCAGGGAAGAGCTTAAACAGGGCAATATGTCCAGAGTACCGTGCCCTTGGCAAGCATCTGCTGTGATGCTGCAACAGCTCTTTCCTAAGGTGATGGCTTCATGACAGAGTACAAAACTTTAATGTCCTGTCAATATGTAAGCAAGCAGATCTTCCACCACTGTGGAGATCAGAGCAGGTAAAGTGAGGAATAGTTTTCCTGAGGTAAGTGAAGATTTGCTTTATCATCTCACTTATAAGAATGATTCTGGTTTAGGAGTGGCAGCTGATTTCCTGCTCAATACCAGCTTTGGTTTATTCCTGTATTAAGACACATTATAAACCAGATTCATACACCTGGTAGGAACTTCACTTTCTAGGTGTGTGTATCTGATTTACAGTGAAGGATATCTGTTTGCTATATACAGAGGTGGCAAAGCACAGCAGTAAAAAATTAAGTGACTGTATAAACCTTTTAGCTATGTAGGAGAACCTAGGGCAATCAGCCAACCCAAACAATATGTCATGAAAGCTAGCTCTTCTTTCTAAGTCCCCTGTGACAACACCTACCAGCTAATCCCACCAGTAATGGGATTTTTTTTAAGGCTTGCAGCCTTAACCTCCTCATTGCCCACACTTGCTTTGCCTTAGCTCAGATGCAACAGGCATTAAAATGACAGTGGTCTGTCAACATCAAGCCTCCTCCTTCTTGTCAGCTGGCTGTTTTGGAGAAACCGTACAGTGTCATCACCACCTGACACACTGGTTTTGGGTTGCTGGGGGAGGTAACGGTCAGAGACCAACCATACCCAGAAGGAGCAACTACTTCCTAGTCAAAGCCAGGATCACATCCATGCAACACGCAATCCTCCTCATGGAGCACAGATTGGTGCAGCACCAGTGGTATGCCCAGGGTTGAATGTCTCCTATACTGTGAGAAAGATCTTTACATGGTTCAGTGGGGATTCAATTTGAGGTGCCAGCTCAGGCCTCCCTGGCCTATGGCTGGGTTGTTCAGCCAGAGCTCTTCTTGCAGTATTTTCTTGGGAGTGCACTGCTGATAACCCCAAATCCCGCTGCTTACCCTCCCTGCTCGCAAGCCTGCTGTAAAGCATTGGAGGGCAAAAGAAAGAAAAAACAAACCAAATCTATAACTAAGAATAATAAGCTGCAATTGTTACTGTGTCTGACCTGTCTGACAAGAGAGTGAGATGATACCTTCTCAGAAGGCCCTTTGCACTTCAGGACTGACACTGAGTTGAGAGCACAGCTTTCTTGATTCAACAATCTCATTTTTCCTCCAGGAGGGATTAATTGGACAGAAAACAGCCTGCTTTAGCAGGTGGCAAAGGGTTAGACTGAAGTTTTATCAGAGATGCTGCAGTACAGGGCTGCACTGAACGAAGATAATTGTCTCAGGATTGGCTTAGGCCAGAAAAAGGACAGCAAATGCTCTAGTTTTACAAAAGGTCATTACTGCCACCCCTTAGGCTACTAGCCACACTGAAAGGAAGCTGGAGAATCCCCTGCATCTCTCCTCTCTTGCTATATCCAGAGGTGCTGGTGGCACATGTAGAATTAAGGCCAACAAGATGATGAGCGAGGATTGAACCTGGGCCTTAGCATCCCCTTCTAGCACTAGAGGCACAGGAGTGAGCAGCTGTAGGACAGGCTCATCTGTGGGCCAACCCCACTCAAAGGACAGAGAGTCTTCTTTCTCTCTTTCTTTCTGTCTTAGAGCATGGGCTACTCTTTTTTTCTAGCATTTTGCATTCAGATGAGCATAGCAACACCAACCTGTTCCCCTCTGTAGAAGCTGACCATCAGGAAGCAAAGAGCCCTGTGCTCCCTCTCCACCTTCCCAGAGGCAGCAAACAGCCTCTAGCCATTGGCATTCCTCTTGGTAATCAGAAACACTATTTGAAGTGGTACTTATCTGTGAAATACTGATTTCTCCAATCATTTTTTCCCAGGAACTGACCTTTGAAAAACATCCTCTAGCTTCCGGCTTGTAGTAACAACTTATAAAAAGAACAGTTATGGATACAATTATTTCATAAAAATAGAGAATAATTTCTTATGGGAAGCCTTTATTTTTCCAAATGTTGTTTCCCCTCTTACTCTCTCACACACTTTGGGATCAACCCCTTCTACAGTTCACCTTTCATCTCCAGCTAAATCTTTGCCCTTTTGCTTTAACTTTCCCCTTCAGAGGATGGCAACTAACAGCCAACATCCTGCAGAACAAAGTAGGAACAGAACATATTTAAAATCTGTACTCTTAACATAGCAACAAGAATTTTAAAATGATACAGTTAAATTCCAAAATAGTGTTATGCCAAAGTGACACAAGAGAGCAAATGTCTTACATGATTATGGCAATAGGAATGGCTACATGGGGAATTATTCAAAATTGCCTAATTTTTACAGGCTTAATGAGTCACTCCTGAATATGGTCTTGCATGATCTTACTGTACTTGTTTCAGCCCTGTGCACTTTGATTCTGTTCCCAACACACTGGTTGCTATGATAACGCCATGCAGTTTCCTGTTCGCAAGGTACTTCTTGCTGCAATATGGGGGATAATAAATATGAGATGGTGCTTAAACTGAGGTGAAATGAATCTGTCCCCTCGCTGGCAGCATATCCGAGAGATTGGCACACTATGCCAATCTGTTTTTTCATTTCTTCTCTTTCTCCTCACTCTCTCCCTTTCTCTCACACTGTCTGTCTCTGTACCTGTTTTTTTCCACACTCTCTCTCTCTCTTGGCACTGACACTTTCATCTTCTCCCTTGGGGATTGGAGATGTCACTGCAGGAAGTGCTTGTCCGCCTCTCTGGCAGCAGCAGAGCCCTGTGGCTTTGACAAACCTCATTTAATTGGGAGGAAGCCAGGAGGGTTTGAAAGAACTGAAACATCCACGAAACTCCTTTTATCAGGCATAATTTAAACTCTGCATGGAAAAAACCCTATATGTATAAAGAAAAGTCAACTTCCCTCCTGCTGTGCGTGCTCCCCTCCTCCCCCCCCCCGGCACAGGCAGACTCCTGCGAGATTCCATCTTTTCATTTTTCTAAAAGTGTCAAAGTAGATTTGTGCTCTGTGGCTGGGTGAACAGAAAAGGAATGCAGATGTCTCTCACTCATGCACATACGCACACAGAGCACCTTCTGAAGGGCAGCGGTTTGGGGGTTTGGGAGAGATGCTAACTGGCTGCTCCTGCACTTGGGATGCATCGCAGGAGCAGAAATTTGGTTTTCCAATAGCTTGACAACACAGTTCATTGAAGGCTTTTTCTTAATTTCCCCTATCTTAAAAGACACCACCAAATTAACAAGGGTAGAGGGTGCCCAGGAGGCGACAGGGAATGCAAGGTCCCTTTGGCCTGTTGCCCAACAGGAGGGAGCTTTTCCTAGTGAGGAACCGAACTTGTAGTTTGAGAGACCCTGTATTTATTGTCAGCTGAGGGCAGGAGAGGCAGAGGTGTGTGTGCAGCTGGGTGCTTAAGAGAAGGGAGCAAGGGAAGAAGAAAATAAAGCAGAGAAAACTGAGGGAGAAGTGGTGCAACACGGTGTGAGGAACAGCTGTCTCAACATCAAAAGAGAGCAGGAGGAGTGGTCCAAGGGAATCAGTTGGGGCTAGCACATCATGCTGAGCAGCTGGGAATTCAGGACATCAGGAGGGACCAGCACGTGAATTGTACTGAATACACAGTGTGCACTAGCCAGAGGGAAAGCTCGAAGCCCCTGGGGTTACAGAATGGGGAAGAAACAACCTGTCAAAGTGTATACACCTCTGCTTTGCAAATGGACTGGAGTGGCAGCCCATCAAGGTCCCCTTCTAGTATTAACACTTGGTCAGGTGGAAGAAAACACGAAAATGAGCTGTCAAATATGTAGTGGGATGTGAACTTTGCAGTATATGGGAGCGGGAAAGGAGCGCAGGCAGAAAAGAGAGACACCCAGGTGAATGGCAGAGACTTTCAAAGTAGAGAAGAAACTCGTGATAAATAACGTGTGCAGTAGCTCTTTCTTGGTGAGATGAAATTGAGACTTAACTTACCAGCAGGAACCTGATAGAGCTGAGGAGGCAGAGGGCTGAAGAAGCCATGAAGAAGGGCATCTTGTGCAGAGATTCGGCCTCGAGGGAAGGCTGTAAGCATCCTGGAGGCCAAATTCTCTGCTGCTGGCACCCTGCTCAGCCTAGGAAAGCAGAAATAAAAATAGCACAGATGATGAGGACAAAGTCAGAAAGCTGGAACCAGAACATGACCCAGCCCTTCTCAGGGCTTGGGGCAGAGACAGTTGAGGGACACATGGGAATTGGATAAACCCACCCCAGCTATATAGCTTTTCAGGACATTTACTTTTCCATCTGAGTTTGATTTTGTTGGAGTTTATACATCCAGGATTTCAGTTCAAACTCATGTTTACAGAGGAATTTTGAAAATAAATTTCTATCTTGTAAAAAAGAAGGTTGTAAGTGAAAGGGGAAATGTTGGGTAGACTATATTTTACATGTTGTATCTGGAATATCAGAGGTGGGTATTACCAGTTTATAGTGACAATGGAAGTGCAGAAAATAACCTGACTGGCCCACTGAGAAGACCAGAGGTTGAACTTAAGAAAACTAAAGAAAATACCATTTCCTCTTTTCCTACTCTAATACCAATAGTGCAGCTGCTTTTAAAATGTGTTGGTGATTCACAAAGAAAAATCTGTTTCTCAGGATGAGTGCTTAAAATAGATGTAATACACATATGCTCCATGCCCAGTAAATACCAGTGGCAAGTGGCTGCTCTCTAGAGGAGTGCACAGCTGGGTGACAAGGAAGTGGAAGAGAAAAAACAAACCAACAAGGAAACAAATAAAAATAGTAATTTAGTTTTATGGCTTTTACTTTGTTTGTTTGTTGTGATCATGTTTCAGCTTCAGGAGGCCCATCGGAACATGGCCTATTGTGCTTTCTCCCATGGCCCCACAGTGCTTCCCTCCAAGTGACATCAGGGGCCGGAATCCCCCCGTGCCTGCACTCCCCCTCTCTACAAAAGACATTTGACATGCTGACATTTTTGTTCTGAGGAGATAAAATATAAAAGAAAAAAAAAGAAAAAAAAAACCACAAGGAGAAAAGGAGAGAGAGAAACCCTGAGAAACAAATTTATAAAAGATATCTGGCCTCACTGTGGTAGATAGCTGCTGAATCTTCACCTCCAGCAAAATGGTTCAAGCCCCTGCTTCCCTGGGGAGCAGGGATGGGACAGGGAGCCAAAGAAACCAGTCTGAGGCTGCTTGCTAGAGCTGCACCACAGGCTGCCCCTCCCATGGCAGGCTCTTACTGGAGACCTTCTGCCCCCTCAGTCCCTCTTTCCCTCTTGCTGCAGCCTCCCACACTGGGCAGCAACATGGTTCAGTGCTTCCCACCACGGCTCGGGCTTCCTGGTGGTGGCCAAGCTCTGCACAGAGCTCCCCTTTGATTTCTTAATTGGCCATGGAGAGTCATGGCTGAGAGCTCTGTATGAAGCAGCTCTTTCCTTCTCCAGAGCTAAGCATGCCAAGGCAGTTATTTGGCCATACCAGCACAAGGACTCTGTAACACCAAGCTGGACCTGGCCCACCTGCAGCCAGAGCTCTGCTGCAAAGGTGCTGGGCCAGCCCCTTGGTATGGAACTATAATGACAAGGGATTATGGCCAAAAAGCAGAAGTGCAATACAGCAGAGTTGCAAGGAATATACATATTTCTTTGTTCAGCCTGAGAGAGGATTTATTCTGTTCCAGGACCTGCGTTATCAGGGTTTGGAACATGTTGAGCTTTGTGTGGTTTGAACTTGAGTGTGTGAATGGCTGGTATTTCAGCAACCTGTGCATTGCTGAAAACTTCAACACATTTGTTCAGCCATTCAGAACAGAATCTGGAAAACTCAGCTCTGAAGGGCAGCACACTTCCCTCTGAGCAGGGCTGGATCCCAAGCAATCATCTGAACAGATAATAAACAGCCGCAATGAAAAATGTGGTTATGTCCTCAAAGGATATTTGATTCTTGACCTCTGCTTGAACACAATCCTGATGACAAATCCTGTCTCGCCTTTTCCTACATATGTATAGAACCTGTTGTGTGCCTCAAAATCAGTATTGGGAAGATTTGATTTTAATGACTCTCTGAGGTAGGTTAGGGCACTTTGTCTGATTAGAAATTTCTTTCACTGATACATGTACACATTTTGTATATATGTGTGTGTGTACATATATGTGCTTGAAAAACACTCCCTTCTCCTAGCACACTAGGGAGTGATTCAGCAGTGCTGTTGTGTCTGGTCAAGCCAAGTATGTAACCATGGTCTTAGTCTCATACCTTTTGGCCACTAAGAATGTGATTTTTCCCCTCCTAACTAATCACAAGATTATTTCATTGTCTTATGAAAATGCTGTCCTAGCATGTCTTCCTTACCACTGTTGAGCAACATTCCTACAGTCTGTTTTCAGAAATGAAAATTGGGACAGTGCAGTGTCTGTCTTCAGTCTGGGCAAGAGGTCCTGGGAAAGTATGACCTTCTGAATTGAACTGTGCCCCACAAAAAGCTGCACATAATATCATTGAATCACTACTTATCTCAGAATAATCACTACTCCTCTGAGAATAATAAACCCACTATGTGCCTACCTTTACTGCAATCTCTCAAAATCAGTTGCTTAACTGACGTTAGATCTGCTTGTTACTACAGAGCCACCCTGCTCTTCCTGAGCTTGCCAAAAGAGCTCATTTCAAGTTAAATGATTGCATAAAGAAACAAACAAACCCAGAGGCGATTTTGACATTACTGTTATTGGTAGCTTACCTGTCACAGACAACTCGGAGTCTCTGAGGTCTCCTGGAAGAAACCAGTTCTAGAAAGTGTAATATGCAATCACAAGATTAAATGAAAATCAAGCCAAAAACCATCCTTTGAGCCCTTACAAAAAACATGTGCTCAGAATTTCAAAGGGCCCTATAGAATCTGTCATCTTAGTATTTATAAATATACATTATTCCTATAGGACTTGAGTACCAGCATTGATTTTAATAAGGCTGTTCCAGCTCTGTAACCCTTTCCTTTCATATATCTGTGAGTATAGGCCTTGGGCCTCCTTCTATTACAGTGCAAGTCTTAGCTTTGACTTCAATAAAAGCAGTATCAGTCCCTACAGCCTTCACACAAAGGAAGCAGAAAGAGGTTTGCAGGCCTGAATCCCCCGCAATTGTTTTGGCTTTCCAAGGGGCCACTGAGCTTCACGTGTTGCCCTCTGGGTACGTGGGGCTTTTCTGCATGGATGCAGGAGAAAGACTGGGGATGGAGAAAAGGCACTTGAGTCCCAGTCTGTTCTTGCCCACTGCCAGTCCCTCACTAAGTTTGTTGTTTATCCAGTTAACCATTCTCGTGCAGACTTTGTACTGGATTATGTGATCTCTACCAGAATGGAACTCAACAGTTTTGTGAAGGCTGTGTTCTTGTTGATGTTTTACAAGGACATATTTCTAAACATTGTGGAAAATGTAGAGGAAGAGATTCCTCAAATATTTTATTATAAAACATGAATTTTCTTAGCCCTAGATATGAATGAATGGCTTAAGCCTGGAAAACTTCCCCTCAGAACTGATCAACAGAGACATTTTCTTGCATCTGTAATTTCTACCCACCTACATTTTCCTGAGCACCGTTTCTGACAGCAGAGAATTAATGGTGGCACTCGAGTCATGGGAAGGAGAGCAGGAAGGATGATGTCGACCCCTTTTCCAGCCCAGCCAGGACAAGTATTCCCCACAGCACTGAGACCAGCAGGAGGCAAGCACCACTGGTCTGTTGCCAGTAGACTCAGAGCTCAGTTGGGGTTTGTGCTGCACTGTCCATGAGCATCTGCCCTCCCTTTCTGCCTGGAAGCACCTGGCACATCATTCAGGGACAGGAGCTGCCCACCGCAGGCAAAGAAGGAGTTTCCTCTGGCTTTGGAGCCATGGGTGGCCATTTCCAGAGTGCCAGGCCCAGGGGTTGATCACTCAGTGTCTGACTTGATGCACAGACAGTTTGGAAAAGTGCAAATTACCAAACTTCCCACACTTGACCTTTCCAGCAGCAATCTTTCACCATTAAACCCGGCAAACAGATTGTTAACCTGTCTACCACGGGGTAAGGAATAGTTCACAATTGAACTGTTCTCCTACACCCAAATACCAAGGTAATTTCTAGAGCAATAAATGGCATTATAACTTGAGATGGGATTCATGACTGTTTAGGTGTCAGAGCACTGGAATTACTGCCAACACATGTTTAGCATCTTGAATACTCCCTTCCCAAATCAGTCACCAAGATTAACTGGCACAACATTCCTCTTGGATCACTAATAACGTTTTCACTGGATCATCTTTCCTTCATTTTGCCCCTTGAGTATAATAAAAGTGTGGAAATAAATTATCTATATTGAGTAGAGATGTAAAGTTTCCAGATAGAAGAAAAACAATTTAAAAAATGGTTTGGAAAGGCATGAGATTTTTCTTTATGAGGTAGAAATTCTTGCCTCTTCACAGAGCTGGCCAAAAACTTTCAGATGTTATAACTTTCTGCCAGAAAAATTTGATTTGTGAGATGAAAACATTCCATGACAATATATCAGTTTCACTTAATATTTAGTAAAAATGTCATGAGGACTTAAATATTGTGTTAAATATTGTGCTTTAACTCTACTGAAATATTTTATCATTAATATTCTTTAATGAGTTTAACATAAAAGTTAAAAAAGGTGTGTTTGGTTGGTAACAGCAGGGCAAAATGTTTCAATGATATCTAAACGAAATGTCACTTTGGTTTTGTGGAGTGCGTTTTCAGGATTAATATTCCAAAGAGGAAATAGGATTTTCTTTACATTACAGATAGAAATATCAGCTTGCTTACTGGGAACTGGGAGGAATACCTGAATTATAGGGTTTACTGTCTTGAGCAAGCCTCTTGACTTAAAGTTATCATTTATGTAACATGGAGATTAATAATTATCTGCAAAGGACAGTGTAAGAGCCAATGAGCCAAATATTCCTGTCCCTGTCCAAACAGATTTCTCAACAGAGAATTCTGCTAGAGTGAGGACTGCCAAACTTGCCACTTTGAGTATGCCGAGCTTTGCTTATAAATGGAAGATACAGGTAAGAAAACAGTGTGTCTCTGCTCAAGGATTTAATGCAGTTAGCTAATCCACTTTAAATCAGTTCAGATTAATCTCCTGACTGACCCCATATAGACGAACCTTTAGAAGATGCCAAGGCACCATTGTGTCGAGCAGGGTAAAATCAGAGCAGTAAATATTTTCCCTACTGTAAGATAAAGACCAATCTAAAAATGTAAGACAATGTAAACAGCTACTCCCTAAAGGTAAGAGATAAAGAATATTTGGATATCATTCCAAAAAGTGGATGAACTACTGATTTAATCGTCTCACAATGATGATCTAGACATAAAATGATGGGATTGTGTAGGACTGATTGGCTTTTTTCACAAAATGGATAGATCTGAAAGGGTAGTGCTTAGGTTTGTTATTTTCTATGCTAATGCAAGGCAGAGTGTGCTAATGAGGAAATACCTTCCTGTTTGAAAACCCAGGTGGAAGCGGCTAATGAACTGATAATGAGGCAAGCAAGCCAGAGGACAAAAGTTAAACTTTCCTAATTGACGAAGAAAAGAAAGAGGATGACAAGTGCTGCTGGATGAAGGCGCTGGGGCTGCAGACTCATAGAGAAAATTTCTCTCATTAGTGAAATCTCTGTGGCTGCAGGACAGAAGCAGAGCTCTGTCTCTGTGGCAGGCTGGAAACTGCAGGCTGTGCCCCGTGCCACACAGATAGGAAGTTTCCCTACACCCTGGCCAGCGTATATTGCCCATTAGTTACAGTGCTGCTCTTCCGAGATCAAAGCCACATGCAGTTTACTATGACAATGAAAAAATTACCTTTTTAGAATTCAGTTTTCAACCACCCCATTTGCTAAATGAAACAACAACATAAAAAGTGAGGTTAAAAAAACCGAAAAGCACTCGGAGTGCAAACTTCATCTGCATTCTCACAAATGTCATGGGAAGTTTGCGTTTCTGGGCTTGCTGCTTGTTGCCTCCATCTGCTGGTGACAATTTGGAAACGCAACAGACACTGAAAATCTACCTGGGAGCACAAGCTAACTCTGGAAAGCTTCTAAATCTCGTTCAGCATACCAAAGCCTGCAGATACGTGAAAAACTAGGCTTAATTTGAAAGTCATTGCTGCATCTGAAAAGGCCCTGTGTAAAACCTGCGTCTGCTACATGAGGTGATATTACCTGGCACAGGAAACTTCATCAGTCAGCTTGTGTGATAAATCAAGGAGTAAAGCCCACTCATAGCAAGTTCATCATGTTCTAGATAGATAAGCACTGTTCCCCACTCTTTGGAATCCAAATGCAGGGAAAAGGAAACAAATACTAACTTGGTACATTGGACACTCCAGTATTCCCAGTTTGGCTTTTGCATTAGCTTAATGTCACGGGCTGTGATTCCTAATCCTTTCCTGCCCTTGACCCCCGCTGTCTAGATTCAAACTTGTAACCATTAATGGGGCTGGATCAAAACACTGGCCTTCTGGTGTCACCAATGGTGTTTAGAGGGGATTTAAACTCACTGCTTTTCAGCGCAGTGAAATGAACACAGCAGTAGATTAATGCAAGGATTTGAGCTCACACAGCATGAGAGCTTTCAAAAATAGTGTTAACAGAGCTACAACTGCTTCTTTCAGGGGAAGCAAAATGAGGGGAACAGAACAAATGAACAAACACAGGGGAAAGCCTTGTCACTATGGGCAGGGCTTCTAAGCCCAGGGAGCCAGGGAGAGGGCCAGTGAGTGTGCTGAGATGTGGGGCAGCAGTTCTCCCAACCCTTTATGTTCTTCAGGAAATGGTTTTTAAACCGGGGGCGGGGGGGTGGGGGGTGGCAGAACCATGCTTTCAGGCCACATAACTGCGTGTAATTCCCTACCCCAAGTGTCCATCCTGAAGAGAGGAGGTGAGATCACAAGCTGTAAGGCTGGCCATGGACAAAATGCTCATCATCCCTCCTGTTCACCTGTGGGCAGGCACAGGTTGAGATTTTGGCAAATTGTTGGCAACGGCCATGAGGCTTTTTCTTAACTTTGTGCAAGAAGGTGGTCAAATTTGCGCGTGAGGTGGTCAAATATTCCTTTGCACATTTCATTCCTTGCCAGTTGCCCACAAAGGAAATAAAGGAGCTGCTTTTCCTTCAGCTGCCCTGTGTGTGCCTGGTTTACAGACCTCACAGCCCATGCAGTATCTTCTCTTCAGACTGCAGAAAGATGTGCTCAAGTCCACAGTAGTGACAGGAAAACATCTGAAGGTTTCCAGCTTTTATCTTAAAGATTCCTACTAACCCACCTGGCTCAGGAACCCTTCCAGTAACAACCTCAGTCTGGGACTGAGCCTACACTGCTGAATATAGGGGGAGTTTTGCCATCAACTTCAATGAGAATAGGATCACACCTCAGTGCTTTGTTTTGCCCGTGTTTGTTCCTTGCCTCGGGCAGGAACTTGTTTGTTTGTTTGCTGCCTGTGCTCAGCAGCTCACTAGGCCTAGCTAAAAGAATTCAAACCATGAGATTTGGGGAAGAGCTCCAAAGTTGTTTGCTTATCTGAACCAACCCAGGCACCCAGATTTGCACAAATGGTCTGGGAATAACCTCGGGAGAGAACGTTTTCTCAGCCAGATTCCACAGATTCCACTCAGGCTGAGCATATCCTAGGGGGGAAACAGCATTTGCGCTTCAGGGAAGAGAGGGGAAGTGCCCAGAAGCATGTAAATAGCAAATAGCTTTAAAAAAAGAGATGAATTTGCCTTCTTAACAGCAGTACCATCAAAAAGTGCCTTGATTTAGTTCCTGAGTAGGGCAAATAGTCCAGCCTTATATGACTAACCTTCTTCTGTTCAGACTGGTTTGTATAATCCAGGTGTGAGCCAAGGGCTTGGTTCCAGTATGTGGCTGGAACAGATCACAGCCCCTTAGGCAGGTTCTAAGGAGGGGAAAGGGATATTGGCTTTCCAGCTGGCACAGCTATTGCCCCAAACACTGGTGCAGCACCCCTCTCCCATGTGTTTGCTATCATGATGGGATGCTCCCACAGAAAGGTGTCCTCTGACTTCTGCATTTCTGCCTGGTCCAGCCACAAAAGGCACCAGCCTACGATCCCAGGATCATAGCACAGCACAGGTCAATCCTGACCCTCTAGAGTCTGTCCATTAGGGGAACTTTCTATCAATTCTGAAAGCAAGTCAGACCTGAAAACTGCTTATGATGACTAGACTTGACTTTGCTGGACCTATTGCCATGATGCCTAGGTGCCTGTGTTCTCCCTCCCGGCCCTGCCACTGGCACCCTCCACAGCAGCAGAGGACAGCACTGCTACTCAGACAAAAGAGAGCTGAGTAGGAGTCACAAATCAGTGACGCAGTTCTAGGCACTCACATTCTCTGTTGTCTGTACAAGTTTTTTTGCTAGCATAGCCTTAATGCTTGCACTTCTAGATTGTCGCTCTCTATAGCATCAGGATACCTAGTCATAAAGACTGACCTTGTGGCCTTGTGCAAGCAGATGACTGGCACAAAAGAAATTCCTTGTGATTAGTTTGTCCCACACATGAGCACTTCTTTCCTCACAGACTACTCTTCTTAACTTGTAGACTACCCTGCCAAGCCTTCTACAACTTAGAGAAGAAAATGCTTCCTCCAGCTGTCTGCTCTGTGCTTGCTTGCTATCCAAATTAAACTTGCTGTGGACAGCGACACATTCCCATTTCACGCTGGTTTGATTAATGTGTCTCAGCTAATTGTGTGAAGGATTCCAGTCCTTTCGACTGAGAGACCAGGTTATTGTTCAGCCAATCTCGGCTACCATGTGAAAATGGGGGCTGTTTAGTGTTCATGCAACAGAATCAAAGGAGGGGCATCTTGGACTGGGTCACACAGCAACACCCACTTCTTTGAAAAGATGTTACTATGCTCTACTAAACCTGTAAACCTCTTGCTCAAAGCACGTCTTCTCCCTCCTCCTCTCCCCCCTGATCTTTTTTTGCCCTTCCAGATAGACAGCCCCCCCCCCCTCCTCCTAGGGTACAAGTGAGAGAGAATGGCTAGATTGTAGATGGGTGAATTTCACATTCTAGGCTTTTTAATATTTCACTTTTATATTTCTTTTACAGAATGATCCTGCTGAGAGGCTGAGAATCAGTGCTCATCATTTCCCCCTCACTGACACTTGAATATATTTTCCCAGGAGAAAACATTAAACAAAAAGAGAAAGACAGAAAGGGGAGAGAGAGGGAGAGGGAGAGTGACAGAGTTAGCTTTTCAAAGCACACTTCTCAACCTGCCCACATCAAAATAAGAGACAACTGGCCCTTTGAAGTCCAGGACACATACTTCTCTACCAGCCCATGTGGAAATAAAAGAATTCAGCTTTATAAATCACACAGATTTCTCACCTTGCCCACATCAAAATCAGGGACAGAGACCTTTAAAGCTGAGGTTTAAAGGTCCCCAAACCAATCTCCATAAAAATAAGGAGAGTTCAGATAAACTTCGTCTCCAGGTGCCTGTCAGCTTTTCCAGTCTAAACCAGGAGAAGTGGAGACTAAATACACTGTGAGTACTTGCAGCTATGAAATCTTCCATTAGACTTACATATACCCAGCAATCAGTTGTTAGGCAACTTTGCCATGCATATACCTTTTCTTGTATACTAGGCCAACCCCACCATTATTGTAGGTCCTACAACACTACTGTCATTAAGTAGCTCAGGGGATTTAGTAACACAGAAGCACAGGATTTTTCATAATGAAAACTATTGACGCAAAAATTGAGTGGCTAGTGGCTCAGAGAAAAAGTTAGCCTTTTAAGTTAAATCATACCTGGGTTAAAGTTGGGGAGCTTGGAAAGTCCTGGCCAGGTGTCCTCAGTTGGGACTCCCAACGCCTGTGCAAAAGAAGAAAGAGAGTGAGAAAAGAAATAACCTCTTTCTGCCAGTACTTTGCCTTGGTGTCCAGTTGGAAGAATCAGTCTCAATGGAGGGTGATTGGCCTTTCCTGTAAACCAGCATGGAATTCACACTGCCCTAGCTGTTGCTGGATCTACCACTGTGCATAAAGGACATTGACATTTTAGCACTTGATTTTGTAGCAGAAAGGGTCCTGCTGAGATTGAATGCTGTTGCTGCTGGGAACATCAGTAAAGGCATATGCAGCTTCACTTCCAGGTGCCCCTCTTGCCTGTTTGCCAGCCCAGGGGTCTGTTGAGTGCTGAAGGTGTGTGCTTCTGTGCCAGAGCTGCACTGGGGACTTACTCTGCCCACTTGTGCTGGCAGCAGCTGATACGCTCAGCAGCAGCAGCAGCACAGGCTGTGAGCTGTGACATAAACCCATGCCTTCTGAGGTGAAAAAGAAAAGCTGCCAGACAGGTCTAGTGGCAGGTGCTAGAAAGCAATCCAGTGTCTCATCCTGAAGGATTCAGAGCTTCAGCAGTGGCTGCAGCCTTTATTAGGAACTGTGAGCTTTAGAAGTAGCTCCTCATTGAGCAAAGTCTGGGCCAGTAAAGCCTCGTCCAACCTCATTTTAGTTGCTGAAATGTCTGAGATCAAGCATATTTGGATTTCTGCAGTTGCAAATGTTCAGTGTTATTATTAGTACTCAATGCATGCAAAGTGCTCTGTGCCTATTGACATGGATGATTTGTGCTAAAGAGTGCTGCTCTTCCATTTAAGAACCACATATTTAAGAAAAGTTCACAGCATTGACATGGTACTATAAATCAGTACTGCTAGCTCCAAGCATTCAAAGTTTATCATCCAGACAACCCCCAGAATTATCAGATTTCCTTAAAAAACAATGAAAAACATGAAAAATTACAGGGTTTGTATTCACTTTTTCTTCTCCAGCATTAGATTTGTCTCACATTAGTTACACCTTGCATATGATAGACAATTTCTATTCCTTAAAATGTAAGCTAAGAAATATATGGGGAACTTGGCCTCACAAAAACTTATGGTAAGATTGCAAGAAAACAGCATCAGTAAAAAAAATACATTAAAGAGGGAAGAAATATAAAGCCTTGTTGCAATTGTTAAGCATCTGGTAACCGATTGCTTTTCTCACTAACAGCTGAGAAACAGCTTTGAGGACAACTACAGCTGCCTGGAGAAGATGGCCACAAGAAGGGACTGCATCTCACAGCTGGCACATATTAGCATGGTGGCCTCTGGAGGGATGTGGCTTGCTGTGGCCCATGTTTCCAAACTGCTTATGGACTTAGCCTGCCACAGCAAAGACCAAGGAGTAGGACCCTTGTCTCTGCTCACCTGCAAAATCAGTCTTGGGAGCTTTCAGGCTCCCCAAAGAGAAGATGTCTTGCAGTATTCAGCCATGTGAGGATGTCGGCTCACACCAAGCGTAATTTGGCAATATCTGGATGAGGATACGTTCTTGACTGGTGTGTGTATCATGTAAGTAGAGCAGGTCTGCCCAAAGCAAACTCTGTATGCATAGGAGAGAGTTGGAATCTGAACTTGAATCCAGAATTTGCTCTATTTTTGCTATTCTGTTAGCTTTCCAGGAAGCATTAATGTGAGTCCTCGTTTTTCAAGGTTTCTTGTGAGCCATGAGACATCAGTTCTAAAGGCATCAGAGGAAGATGGGGAAGTTCAGTACATCGGAAAATCATACTCCTGAGGGTCAGATCAGCACTTCCCTTCTTTTGGTGAAGAATTTAAAAAAATAGCTATTTTTGCATGCTTGTACTTTGATACATAATGTTTTCAGCAAATACTTAAATTTTGCTGCATGAAGCACTCAGAGCACCGATCACTGAATGCCATATGAATGCATATTTGTATTTCCTGAGCCTTTTCTTTACAAAAGATGCTTTTCCAACCCAAAAACTTGGATCTGGTTTTTTTTCAATGTAACAGGGCAAGTTATCTCTTCTCCTCTTCTTCTTTCCCCCCCTGGACCTTTAGTGAGATTCCTTGCCAAATCAGACAATGTGTTACATTTTTTTAACTGAAATTAATTATACTCTGACAATTGTTTTACCTGTTGAGCATCCACCCTAAATCTAGCTGTTAACTCTTCGGCCATGCCATCAGACAAGCAAAACAGCTTCTCTATGCTTCACTCTGTAGAGAAAGTCTTGGTACACCTCAGTTCAGTCCCCTTGGGAAGAGGCACAGTTTCAGCCAAAAACGTTTTTACAATATCTGTATTTCAACAACTAGTTTAAGTTGGTGTAAATTGTCCTCTCCCTCTGCCCTCTAACTGCTTGCTTCTCCTGTGACAACTTAGCTGAAGGAATCAACCTAGGCCATTTTGCTTAATTTTATTGGGAAGTTTTATTTTATGTTTTATGTAGAGAACCCTTGTAGTCATTTATTTGGCACTTGTCACATGTTCAGCTCAGCCACAGAAGCACACTGGTGGCACTCTGCAGCCTAATCCAGCCCACATGAAGTTCTTCTCAGCAGAATGTTTATCAGTAAGATGGAGCTTTTGCATGCAAAACCTATGCCTGAGCTCTTAAAATTTGAATGATGGATCTTAAGTTTGTCAGGTTTGCTCACTCTTCATTCCCTCAGTGAACTGGAGAAGCTGCAGTTCACATTCACTCGTGCCATACTTCCATAACTAGCACCACAGCCTTCCCTTCCCATTTGGCCGTGCTCCTGTGCCACTGTTTGTGCAGCCAGATGATGTGCTGAGTAAAGGAGCTGTTCTCATTCAGAGTAAGGCAGGGAAAAAACAGTCACAGGTTCCCCAGTTCACGTAGCCCCGCAAGTGAGAGGTGACACAGGAGCAGCAATGAGCCGCCAGGGACAGAGATGAGGGATGGAGACTGCTTAAGGGAGCACTTGCCTCTAGGAGGTTTGTGAAGAATTGTTGGTGAAATGGAAGTCAGTCAGTCCTGATGATTCAACAGGACAAACACATTTCACAGAATGGGGATTTTCCAGCCGTATATCTATATGGTGTCTGAACCAACAGTACTACATGGAGATAAGCATTCTAGGTGATACAGATTCATACACACAAATGCAGATGGTCTCCAAACTAGTGCAGGGTGCCTCCATATTTAGTACATGAAAAGAACTGACGATTAGAAAACAGTGGGAGTCCCTGTTCTGAACCTCACACTCAGCAAAATATCTCAAGTTAGACATCGAAAGCCTCTAAGGAGCTTTGAAATCTTGGCCTAATACAGACCTTCATTCCAGGCTGTATAATAACGTAAAACCTCCTGTGAAAAGCACTAATTATTTCATAGTTCTTAAAGCTTCCTCATGATTTTTAAATAAGGGGGTTTTTTGCCTTCTATAGCACAAATCCTGTTAATCACGGTATTAGTTATAATGCCAGAGAAATTATGATAGTGCTATAACCTTCTAATGCAAAACCACAGGAAATGTATCCAGAGATTTGAGAGACATAAGTGTAAGGGTACCCTTCATTCACACTGAGAAACTGGGCCCTGCCCTGGCTTTGAACCCTGTTAATTGGCCAAGTATGGATTTTTTTTCCTCAATAATTCTTTCTATTTCTCCACTTTCTATGAAAGAGAAAGACAGTATTATTTAAATGGACTGAACTCAAGTCTAAGAACTGGATGCACTTCTCTGACTTTTATCACATTCTAGCTAGAGCAGAGAGGAAAACCCTACTACATAAAAAGTATTTCTGGATGAAGGAATTAAGATGGGAAAATCTGACTTTATGAAAAAGTTTTTTTCTGTACTTTCTGTACTTTCTCCTTTGAAAACCCATGCCTGTAAAACACTCTATGCAGAAGAGTACATCTCTGGGAGGAGATGTGAAAGGACAGATACCTACAGCAAAAGCCAATATGAATCCATAGGTTGAATCAGTAACAGAGTCAGCGAGAGTGGTCAGGAACATACAGAATCCATCAGTGCTGCAATTGCCTCAATTCTACCAAGCTGTACTAAGGGTGTGGCTCTGTGTTTGTTTCCCCAGCAGAAAAAACAGCATAAGAGGCTCCTGAATATGTCTGTTTGCAGTCACTGCTGTCTTTATGAAGTAATTTCACAGTTTCCATCATGCCAAAGCAGTCTCTAGAGCTGCACCATAAACTGGATGATACAAAATATTCCAAATTAAAATGACGAAGGATATCTGACAAACCTTGGGGTCTTGCCATTTTCAAGGTAGTTTGAGAGCAGTATTAGAGCTCCTTTGTGAGAATACGGTGTGCTGCATCCTAAGTAAAGGATTTAACAAGTAGCAACAGAATTTGCAGTACCTGCACACCTTTTATGCCTTCTTCAATTTGATGTCACTTTAATTTGCTTTAAATTTTTGATGAGATGACAAACATCAAAGGGAAGTAATTTGATTTACTCCTGCGTCTGTAAGAAAGCTGCCAAATATAAAATGGGTTACAAAGTCTGCTATGAACTTGGTAGTTTAGACCAAATTATTTCTGTTATTCACAGGACCTATGCTTAGGACTTCAAAATTCAGAAGGCCATTAAGTAGACTGGAGCAACAGATTCTTTTTCTCTCCTATTTCAGGGTATATTTTACTCACCATCCAGATCTTCTCCAGCTGTTCATGAGTACCAGAAGTTCCTGCAAATACTGGCTGACCCTGGATCATTTCAACAAATATACAGCCTGCACTCCTGCAAGAAACCCAAGGTATTAACTCACATACATGACATATATAATATGATGGTTGAGATGGGTGGGGAGAGAGGCAGAGAGGTAATTGTTTGAATGGAAATTTAGAAATTCTGATTTCTAGACATTCTAGAAATGTCTAGACATTCTGAAATACAGAAATCCTGATATAAGCCGTAAATTCTACATATATATTGCAGCTCATCAGCGTAAAGTACCAATCTGACATGTCAGCATTGTATACCCACCTCATGTCATCTAGTGTGTGTGAAGCAAGGCAGGATGTGAGGTTTCTCTATATATAGGTAAATAAATAGAGGCTTCACTGAAGACTGATATACCTCTACAGTATGATGGTAGGCAGGATCTAACATTTTAAAAATGCCTACTGATTGTGGAAAGTCAGGAAGATGTCCTTTGGGAAGGGCCATCTTGTACATCCCTGATCTTGCAGCACGTTCTAAGCACGTGCTTGTATTCCCTGTTGCAAGTTGCAAGTTGCGCCTCATCCTAGTCTTCCAGATTGAATCACTTGAATTGAAGAGCTCACAAGCCAAAAGGGATGGGAACAGATAAGTCACATTCACATCCCTCCAGGATTTTAGAAAAAAATAAAGCAGTTGAAGTTCCATACAAGTCTGTTCCCATCTCCTTTTTCTCATCAGCACCACCCACTAAAAAAACAACTCACCTTTCACCAGCAAGACAAGACAGGTGATACCCTTGGAAAAGAAACCCATTAAGCACCATCTTTTATTCCAGTACCAAACAATTTGTTTCAGTCTCTGTTAAGTAATCCTGTTACAAATCATCTAAAAAAATGGGTGTGGCAGAAGCCTGTGGTTGCTCCCCATGAGAAAAGGGTGCTGTGTTGGAGCACTAACACTAGGAAAGATAAACAGGGAACTACTACACACTACATTGGCTTGAAGGATCTAGTAGATGCAGAAAGACCCAAAAGCACTAACCACGAGTGCAATTTTTCCTTCAGAAGCAACTAGCTCTTCCTTGGAAAACTGAAGTCAAGATATCATAGCATAGAGAACCTGGTGATAACAGCAAGTTTAAAGTATTCTTATTTTTATGTCATCCCCTGCTCTGCACTTCTGCCAAAGCAAACCAGTCAGCTGAAAAAAATCCAAAACAACCAAAAGCTGCAAAAATGCTAAATTTTACTAAGGTGCATTAGACCTCATGGCAATAATGATGAGATAGTTGTGATCAAGGTAGACTTACCTATTTGCAGCTATTCCCATCACTTTTTAGTCATTTTCCTCAAAACTTTTTCTAGATTTTCTGTCTTTTCACTAAGACCCTTCGCTAAGCCCCATCACAATTTTTCAGGTTTCAGTGTTCATCTTCTTTGGTTATATCATATTGGAGTCCTTTAAACTCAAATGTTGAAACCCCAGCTTTGTCTTACAGGCTCTGAAAGTATTATTTTCACTTGCTGAGCAATAACTAGTAATCTCTTCTGGTCATCTGTACTCATGTGTTACCTCTTGCACCTTGTTTTTGCCATATTGTAGTTGTTTTTCCCACCTGGCTATGGTCAGTTGAAACCTCGATATGTAACTCATCTGCAGTGTTCATTTTGGACATCCTTGCACATGAGGTGATGCCAAGCCTGTTTGCAGATCCATATTTAATGCTGTTTTCACAAACATCTCTCCTTCACTCTCCCTTACCTTCCTGTATCCTCACATGGGCAAGTTTAGTGAGATGAGCCTCTTGCTTGTCTAATATGCTCTGTGTACAGAGTCCAGGCAACATGAAATTTAACCCACAGCTTTCGCAACACAGATTTTTTTGTGTGTTTCATAGCACTACCACATCACTAGACATTAGTTTGGAGCCCACAGATAGATTCTACTGAGACCAGTGTCATACCAACCCTCTGTTTTCACAGCTGATGTACATGCCCAAATGGCTCACCCGATTTTGCAACCATCTGCTGATTCCACTGCACAAGTTTAACTGTGTATGGTCAAAGCAATTCAGGTGACAGTACAGTGATTTGTACTGAGAAGAGAATCCGCTCTATGTGTTTTTGGAACAAGCGATCCTGATGTTCACTCACAGTTCGTGTTCTGATATCACAGCTTTATCTAGAAAGGGCTGTTAGACTGGCAACAGCAGGAACTTTTTTTTCCTAGATTCAGATAGGATTTGCTAAGAATTGCTCACGAGTAAAGAGTTCAGAAATTCAAATCTAATGGAACAGGTTTTTTCACTAACAGGCAAGCTGTCAGTTTGAGGAGAGGAACAACTTGGGGGTTGTTACAAATGTAGCTTCTGGTAGAGCTCTCTTTTGTAATCCTGGTTTATTCCCATTGTCTCTGGAACCCTTTAAATCTCAGTGTCTCTAATAAAGACAAAACTAGCAGAGCAACCACAACTGCTGGAAAGGAAGGGCTTTTGTTTCCTGTAGCAAGACTCAGCTGACCAACTGCCTTTAATGCCTGCTTGATATTGATTCATCAGTGAAAATTATGACTGTTTCTATCTCTGTTTCCAAATGAAATGTTTTTCTTTACAAAAAAAGGCCAGAAGTAGCTAGAATGACTGACGTAGGAGTCCCTCCCTCTTTTTCCAGGTATTTTTGTCTACCTGATAAAGCAGGACTTTGGAAACTAGTAATAGCCATAACGTTAAATTTGCAGTAGAGGCTTGACTTTCCTTCTGAGACACAGATTTACAGTTACAGCTCTGACAGCATTATGAGGAACCTGATAATGACAATGATTCAAAAGTATTTACTTTTAAATATTTCTAAATATTTAGACTTGGTGTTTTTTTGCTTTTCACCTTTTCCTTCTTATCCCTCTGATATTAATTTCTAAGGTCCTCTTAGCCCTCCCAGTCTGTGAGTTTCTTAGAGGATCTCAGTCCCATAAAGGTGCCTTGGGAAGGTGTAGGGCAGAGGGAGAGGTCTTTTGGGAAGAAGCCTGGACATGATGTTTTAGCATGTGCCAGATATGGAATCAAAACAGTGACCGCTAATGTAACAGGAAAGGTTACAGAAATATTCAGGGAGGATAAGCAGAGCTGGTCAGGCAGCACAGTTGTATCTATCTGAAATCCCTGAGGTAGGTTTGAACACTGTACTTAGTCCTCAGCCTGCAGTGATTTATCACACAGTGAAGAGACGTTTTCATCAGGATTAAGATCTAAGATATCTTCTGTGGCATCCCAGAGTGGGGGTTTTTTTAGCATTAGAAGATGGCAATTTTCTACTTAACCAGAAATACATCCTTTCTCTTGTTCCTCATCAAGCGTAGAGTCTGTACAGTGGACCCCTTAGGCTGTATATTCCAGTTTGGCATGGTGGGGCAATGTGAACCAGGCTGAGGAGAAGGCTGTAGTGGGCCTGGCAGGTCCATGTTAAATGACTGAACATTAACTCCTATTCTACATGAACCTAGCTGGGAAAATCCCTGTGATTTTTTTTTCTCTCTTGTTTTAAAATGGAAGATTACACAAGGAAAGCCTCACTGAAAAGAAGACATGTCTTAAAGCACTCATGATGTTAGCAGCCACTAGCGTGGCACGTGCATAAAGCACTTGGTGCTTTTTAAAGAAAAGTCCCTCTGATATACAGTGTAATCTCCCTGAAATCCTTTAATTGAATCTTCTGAAGTCCTGAAGAGATAGTGAGGGAGAAAGAGAGAGAGAAAAGATGCAGAGAGATTAAAGCAGCTTTTCTAGTTAGTCCAAGAGTGACTGAGTCTCCTTCTATATCTCTTTCTTCATCTATTCAAGGCCTCATTCACTTCCTATGTGCCTCCCACTGACAGTATTGCTGCTCAAGCACACTATGCATGAATTGCCATAATGTTTTATTTTGTTATAATTGGTTTCTTTAAACCAAGGCTTTGACACCCACTGTCTCATGCCATTACCAAGGGCATTCTGACCTGCCTTCATGTAAATTGCAGCAACCAAAAGACATAGGTTTTTTTTCCTCTTTCTCCCCAATAGACAAGTAACATCTGTGTGAATTCACATTATTTCCTAATAGACAAAAATTGAACTTAAATGCAGTGTACATCAAGATAATAAATGACTCTTGTTAGAGGAAGTTACTGAATAGGGCTCACTGAAGTACTCTCTATTCTCTCAGCGTGACATCTTTCTTTAGGGCAAACACTTTGAATGTTGTTATTATAAGGAGGCGTTATAACAAAGGTGCCTATAGTGTGAATGTAGTCCAGTGGGATGCAGAGCACTGTGCTGTTAAAGCTGGTCAGAGAGTTGGATGGGATCTTTGTATACCACTCCTCTGTTGCTATTCATTACACTAGAGCAGAGTTATGCAGTGGGGATATTGGTTTTGCACAAGGAGAAATGCCACACTTTCTGTGTGTAGACAGCTTTGGACAGGGTTAACTTTCAGGGGAAAAGAACAACAGGCTTATGCCTAATATAAGCCCTCCAATCTTCTATGCAGGCATCTTCTTCAAACTCGGCAGACATTTCTGAGAGACTGTCTGAAGGGAAAGATGGCAGGTAGTGTGGGAGAGAAGACAGGATACTTTAGACTGGCTTAGCAGCTGGAAGCCATTAGAATTTAGCAAGGTTTTCCTCCTTGGAGAAATCTTTAAGCAATTAAATTAGCAGCAGGCCTAGGGAAGTAAACAATCTAAAAACTCCTGTTTCCCTGGACTACCCTCCAGACTTAGGACATTGGAGTGTCTGATAAGATGCAGAGCTCTGGAGGAAGATACAGTCTGGGAAGACTTGGAGCTTTGGTGTTTGTAAACTTAGCTGGCCCTCTTCTTGCACGTTCTTCAGCCTGCTGCACTCCCACCCTTTCCCAGCTTTTAACTCTGCAGAGCAGTTAAGAAAAGTCCTGGTGGGACAGATACGGGCAGAAGATTAAGTGGTCTGAAGAAAGGCTGAAACAGCAATACCATCTACAGAAATAAAATTGTTCAGAATAAGGAAGATTTCCTGAAACTTCATGAGCTGCATGTTGTCCATGAGTAAGTCAGGACTGTGTTGGAAGTGGGCTCAGCCTGGTGCAGAAGTGAGCCAGAAGGCAGATGAACCCCAGGGCCCAGCTACACATCCAAGGCTGCCCAAAATGCCCAACAGGGCCCCTGTGAAGCCCTCATGTTCTCCTGCTTTCCACCTGCTCCCAAAGACTTCTCTCCCTTCAGCTCTGCTAATATGTGACTTGTCTGCTTCCTGTGATTCCCAACCACATCAAGATTTTGGGGCAGAGCCCGTAGGGTAACAGGGCTCTAACAGACACAGCCCTTCTCCTGTGTGAAATGCAGACTGCATCTGAGACATATTCTTTGAGAAGAAGGACAAAGTATCAAAGAGATAATGAAAAGCTCAGACGTGTTCCTATCTCCAGATCCACTGAGTAACCCTTTAATACATTTTGTTACCAAGGCCAAAGTAATTGACGGTGCAGTTGTGGATCCCTTATTTCTTCACAAAGCCGTTGCTATAGCGAGTTACTACTGACTCAGCTGACTACATAGATACAAATGCATTAAGCAGAGGTGTTCTGTTGCAAGACCTGAAAATACTTCACAAATGAGATGTACATCTCTCATAAATATTGTCAGATGAGGTTTATATCAGCCCTTAGCTGAGATGTAGTGACATCATTCCCAAAAACTTTTATGAACCCAGCAGTACAAAACTTCCCACGTAATTCCTCTACTTACAACTGTACCTACTGTAACTTTGGTTGACTTAATTCAGATAAAGATAATTTTTCCCCAGGGAGCCCAGATGCTTTGAAATTGGTCGGTACCAGATATCTATATCAGAAGAATAATCTGTAGCTCCAAGCAGCACATCAGGAGGACGGTACCAGAGTGTCACCACTTCAGAGGAGTATGTCTGTCTGGGGATGGACTGGGCACGAGCAAGGCCTGCAAAAAAAAAACCCAAACAAAAAACTGCTGTGTTAGGACAGTGCTTCTCCCTGTACAGTGCATAGATGACAATGACTGGAAACAGAATATTATTTTCTCTTGGATCTTTAAACATAAATAATCCCAATGAAGCTTGCAAGCAATTGATGAAGAAAGTGTGTCTGGAATACACCTCTGGGGCAGATCAGATCAAATCAAGCAATATGCTGTGTATTGTAGACCTTTATAATCTGTTACTGAAGCAGCCAACCCAAACCAATGCCAAGAAAGCCTTTAGGTTCAGGACATTGCTGTGGACTGTACATGTTATATTATCATCCGAACAGAGAGGGATTGTTTCTCTGTTCCCTTGAGCCAGTCTTATGTGGCAGTAATTGCTCTGACTTAAATAAGGTTAATCTCTGTACCTCTCAGTGTAAGTACAAGAAAGGCTGGACTGACCACAGAAATGGTTTCCTGAAGTTCAGTAAAAGGTTATGCTTCTATGCCTTAACTGGCTGTGGATACAGATCTATAAGCATGTTAAACTTTGGTATGAGCAGATATATTAGCAGTATCCAAACTGTGACTCACCAAAGTCGGCTAATTTGAGCTCACCGAGGCAGCTGATGAGCAAGTTCTGGGGTTTCAGATCACGGTGAAGAATGTGTTGGTGGTGGATGTAAGCCAGGCCGCGCAAAAGCTGGAACATGAAGAGCTAGAAAAAGCCAATAAAAAACTGAAATGCTTTTGTGTGACTTTGCAGTGAAACATTAACTCCAAACTTTAGGAGAACCCTGGAACAAAGCAGAGAAAAGCAGGTAAAAATCAAACCAGTAAAAATCCTCAAAATGAGTAGAGCTGGCTGAGGAGGAGAAAATTCTGGTGGGTTATCACTGCCCTACAGCTTTCTGAGGTTTCCAGGATGGAATATTTGGCCAGGAGGGCCAGCCATTGCTACCCAGGGAATGGACCCTGCAGTTTTACAGTCTCTAAATGCACATTTTGGAAATTCAGCTTCTCTTTTGAAATGGACTGTTGATTGCAGAAGCAAGATCAGCTTGCAAAAACACAGACCCAGTTTTCAGAACAGCAGCTATGCTGATTTCAGTGTTCAAGACAAAGACACACAGCCAAACAAAATGAAGGCCTAAGGAGCTGAAGTTTTGACCCTTTGAGCCAGTTGGCACCAGCTGAGGAAGTTCTGTGGCCGCTATACACACAGCCAGTGGAGCAGGGAACTAACTGACCTCTCAATGGGAATTGTTGGCTTTAAGCTGACAGAAAACATGAGGACCTGATTTAAACAGATATAGCGAATAAGATATGATGAATGAAGCAAGCAAGCAAGAAAGCAGAAAAAGAAGCAAGAAAGAAAGTCAAGAAATAAATATCTAACTACTGTGATCATGGCAGTGTAAATAAGCCTGGAGTAAAATAAGTTAGTCTGAAACAAGGTATGAAGTTGGACAATGGATAGAAACAAAACACCGCAAAAGTAATTAGACTCCACCAGAGAAAAAATACTTTTCACTAGAAGTTTAATCTGAAGAGGAGGAAAAACAGTGACACCCATAGGTCATTTTTGTACCAGAAAAGTGTCCCTGTAACATTCTGCACACTTGCATCATATTCCATAGGAATCACTCAGAGAAAAAACAAACCACATTTGCCAGCAAAAACAAAGCAAGCTAGATGACCCTCCTAAAGGAGCAGTAAATAATTTTGCAGTTCACTTCCTGCTGACAATGAGGATTCCGGACAGAAAAGCAGAGCAGCTGGCTAGTGTTTACTCACAGAAATGCCAGTGAGCACATATTACAGCCATGTGCTCCATGTGCTTTACGAGCCCGTCTGGTAGCAGAACCCTTGAGATCTGTGCCAAAACTACACTGCATCTTGGACGTATCTGAGCTTTAAGGATGTTTAAAATCTGAGGTCCCAAGAAATTTCATTAGAATTGGTGTTGCTTAACAACTATGTGGAAAAAGATGTGAACAAGGTGGCAACATTTGAAGATGACAGAAGTATTTAGATTAGTTGTGATAGGAAGTGACAATGAGGAACCTCAGAGAGATCTGACAAAGCCAGATGAATAGGCAGTTTGATAAGATACAAAGTTATTGTTGACAGCTGTAAGATAAATTAACTGAAGCTGCTCAGAAAAAGGACCCAGGCATTCACTGAGGACGTCTGCACTGAAACCTTAAGCCAGTGTGCAGTAACAATCCTGAAAGGTAATTAAATGTGAAGATGCATAAAAAGAAGAGTAGGAGACTATTATAACATCAATCTATAAAGTAATGGTACGTCTTTGGCTGTGCTCAGATCCAGTCAACCAATCTCAAAAGCTATGGTAGAAACAAAAGGGATTTAAATGACTGAAAATATGAGGATAGTTCCAGATGAGGAGAGAGTAAGATTTGAGAGTTTTTAATTAGAGAGATGAATAATACGTTGTAATGACAAATTTGCATAGAGACAGATTTCCTTGCCACAAGATGTCATTGTTCACAAAAGCTGAATGCCAGCTTGCAGGCTCAGAAAGTGGGAAGAGGGGCTAACTGAAAAAAAGGCTTGGAGATTGAGAGGGGGATTCTTACATCTTCATCAAAAGCAGCTTTTCTCCAATGTTTTTGTCATATATGTAACAAATATATATTAGTAACCAATTCACAGGGACCATTCATAGTGGAAAATAACACTTCCTCATGCTTTAAGGGATACTATTTTTCTAAGTAACTCACCATAACATTGCTTGAATGGAGTCCTCCAGGATGCTGGTCCATGTACTGTGCTAGATCCGTGTGCTAAATAAAAGAGGAGAATTTGAGGCAAAGCTACCTGTGTAAAATGCTGCTATCAACAATGCCTCTTCTGTAAATGGAAAAAATATGCAACCACTACAAAGATGTTTCTTTCACCTTGGTGAACATCTGATCTGATGCAGCACACAAGGATGTGCTTAAGAGATGGGTCAAGTGAGGGACCTGGTTGACCTTATCTCACCCCAGCAGTTTATGACCTGAAGCTGCCAGTTAACAGAATTCATATTTGCCCCAGAACGGAACATAAAGCTAAAATAAGAAGACATAGCTTCTGTATTTTCTTTATAATTTGGATGACATCTATCAGCAAAAGCAACAAAAGTAGCACAACTCATGTGAAGAATTTTATTGGCATCCTGCGCTCCCCATGAGAGCAACCTACAGCTTGGTCATGGTGAGCCACTGGGGTCAGTGCCAAATCTGACCCCAGCTGGGATGTGAGCTCATATTATTATTTCCTATCCTTGCTGTGGCTCAAGAACAGTACTTTTATTGTGTTGGCAAGGCAGAAATGAAGGTAAATAGTATCTGCCACCCCAGTGGACACAAGACATGGAATCATTTTTGCATACAGCTGTCGCACATACAGAGAGAAAATAGTAAGGCTGTGTAGCTGGAAAGCAGGAGATCGAGAAGGAAATCAATCATTGCACTAAAGGATTACAACTCCTTTCTTTGTAGATGTCTCATAAGGCAGTAAATGCATTATGCAGCTGCTTCCCAGTACTTCCCAGTACTAGCTCCACAGGAAGCTAGAAAAACATCAACTCACCATGTACTCAAAGACAAATGTTAGTGTCTCCTTGGTCTGAATAATGTCATGAAGCAGTACAATGTTGGCATGTTTCAAACACTTGAGAAGAGAAGCTAGGAAAAACACAAGAGGAAGATCAACTTAACCACTGCTGCTGGAAGTGGAAGGAGATAGTGCACAGGACAAGGCAATGAAAATAAAAAACTGGGGAGTAATAGTCCAGACTTGGCAGCTACTGAATCTGAAGGAGGATGGAATAGGTCCTTAGAGAAGCAAGCATCAGTGCTCCAGGCTTGGCAGGAACCCGTCCTTCTCTCAGAGGTGGGATCTTGCCTCTGTCAGAAATAGCAGTTCACAGTTCCCAGCTGTCAGCTTATAAACTGAGGAGAAGTAATTTCTTCAAGGTGAATGATGAGAGGCAGGAGCTGAGAGCTCCCAGGACCAGAATGCAGCACCCCCCAGCCTGTCACTGAGCTTCTCATCCTTCTCCCATCCACCACTTGGCATGTGCCCTCAACAGGGAGAGAACTTTGAGAAAAGCTGAGTTGCTACCAGTCTCCAGCTTCACAATAACAGGGTGTAAAAATCTGCCAAAAGAAATCACTGTAGATATAAGCTGAACTCTGAATTTAGTTCTGTGCATATTGGTTATTGTCTTTCATTTAAAACTCTAAGAACAGAGATGATGAAGTTTCTGAGTGAATAGTAATTTTTTCATATTGATACAACTTTGGCACACTTTTTCTTTCAGCCTAACAATCTAAAAGCATTATTGCAACTGCGTTGTCTCTGGTCCTTAGGTCCTGATATTCCCTTGCCAAGCCTCAGCACATCCAGGGTATGGTTGTGGAGGGGGCAGCACATGGAAGAGCCTTTGCCACAGAGCACTGACTTATGCTAAGACAAAAGCTCCAGCCTTCTGAGCTGTTCAGACGTTCGTTAGGTTTGTCATGATAGAGCAGGCCCCGGACAGCACACTCAGGAAAGCAGCTCAGCAGAAAGTCTCAAAAAGAGTCTTTATGGGGCAAGAGCTTCATCATTTGCTACCTTAGGTGTGAGACAATAGTTGTAGTAGCTCTGTACAGAGGAGGGATGTGGGGAAGAGGTGTAGTCAGGATTGCTTTGCTTGTAGATCCCTAGCACTGTTGAAGAATTTGACTCAGCTGTTCACAGACAGCAAACACAAACTGCACAGACAGAAACCTCAAAGCTCAACAAAAACAGGTGTTACTGACTCCAGATTTTAATTCAGATTCTGACATGGCAGAATAGCTTCAGAAATGTTCCAGACTTACCTTTTCCTGCTGATTAAAATCAAGTTACTTTACTGTAAGACCACACAGTCCTACAGATTTCATTCAGATAAGACCTGGGCATACAATCTTTTTCCTGCTGAATTAGCTGAAGCACACAATACAGAGCGTGGGCCAGCCGTGGGAGGCAGAATGAGTTTTGGTCACAATTAAAAGCTGCTTTTTTGTTTTTCTAACGATCTGGAAAAGATTTTTAAAGACTTTCATGCTGGCAAAGCAAATTTATACTGGATTAGCACTTTGCCTTTTGTGACCATAGCATTTTCACCTGGTTCTAAAAGCCCTACTGCCAGAGATAAACTGTATGACACAGCTGTGGCCCAAGCCTATGTCTTCTGAAACTACTGAGCAATAAAGGATGCCTGATTCAGCACAACTACTGAAAAGAGCACAGATTGTAAAATGAGTCTTGCACAAAGCTTGGTGATTCTGCAGCTAAACTGCCTCTACTACTTATGCTAGTCCATTTAGCTACCCCCAGTATGTTTCCAATGCACACCAGCACAAACCTTAAACATGCTCCACACTGCACCTAACTGCCTATGAGCCCTGTCAAGATATTCTGGATAGAGCCCATCGGCTACAGAAAAGGGCTGCTAACTTGGCTCTGTGATACCTCAAAAATCCCATAAGACCAGAGGAGCAGTACAGAGAGTCCACAGTAATATAGAGAATTCAGCGCCTGATTCAGGCCTCTGGGAACTGCTCCTCACTTGGTTGCTTCTACAACCCCCTGCTGGGGTGTCAGGTGCTACTGCCAGAACTGAGCTTTAAACGCATTTTGCCTCTGTGGGGCTCCCTGGGGCGAAGTGTCTCTTTGTCAGGGGAGAGAATTCCTCCAGGGTAGCAGGGAATGCGCCGCGTTAATAAATCTTGTGCTTTGTTTTTGCTACTGACTTACATTGTAAATTTGAGGTGTCAGATGCTGCAAAGCTCAGCAGTACACAAAAGACCTATTTAAAGTAGACCCTTCTTAGGATCACTCTTGTTTTCTCCCATAATGAATGAAGTTAAGACTCTCAGCCTGTCCAGTAGAGCATGTTAAAGGGGTGCTGATCTTTAGCGCACCATTAGTTCGATGTAGATAAGGCTTTAAAGGCTTATTTTACTGGTGGGCTACAAATGTGAAGGCAGAGCAAAGCACCACAGCAAATGAGTATATGGGAAACTGTAACACAAGCTGTTTTGTAAATAGGTGTCTTTAGGTGTCTCTCTGCTTTCACCCAGAATTGGACTAAGGATTTTGTAACCCTTCTTGTCTTAATTACACTATCATAAACCTGGAGTGGATTTAGTGACCTCTGTTGTTATTCCGAATTGACTTGTATAAGAGTCCTGTGCTGCTCTGTGAAAGTTGGCACATCTGGTCCCTGACTTTCCATCCCCATGGTGACAAGATCAACCCTAGTTTTGAACTGCAGTAAGAAGTAAAAAACAAAACATGTGTGACCTCTTACATTGATAGCTCTCACTAATACCAGACAACAGGCTGGCGCAGAAGTTGCATATTTCTGTGTAAGGAAGAATCCAGATTATGATCCTCCCAGGATTGTACAGCAGATGAAAATAGAAGCCTTAATAAACCAGGCAGTTTGTGAACTTGGTCTGTAGAGACATGTAAATACTTTCAGCCAAAATCAAGCACTTAAGCAAAAGCATTCCTTTCTCAAAGAAATTGAGAAAGTTGCAGACATTTTGCCCAGTGCTCTACAAAGTCAACCGATAGAAAGAATTTCTTACTGGACTGAAATCATAGATATTATTAAACACCAGTTTTATTGAAAGTATTTCTCTTCAGGCTGGGATCAGTGATGCTGTAGGTATCAGCCAGGAAAGCGGCACAGTTGTGATAACAGCAAGCAGAGATTGTGGTGCAAAGGGCACTTCCAGTCCACAACTGTCCAATGCGAAAGCAGAAAAAACTTTGTAGTTTCTAGTGGGAGTGAAGCAGGTGGCAGGCAGGAGGTGTAAGAGGGCCCTTATGCTCCTAGAAAGGACATACTCTGGCTGCAGCCAGCACTTTCCTTATCACAAGCATGGGTGCATCTGTCACAAAGGCATACACCAGAGGTTCCTCCTCTGTCCATCACATGCCTACCCAACCCAGCCCAAAGATCTCCTCCATGAGGGGATAAGAGAACTAAGAGTTTTGGGAGAAAGACAGCTTGTACATTGAGTAAGCAAGAAAGGACCGAGGAAGATATCACATGGAGCTTTTTCAGGTTAAACCAAATGCTCTTCAAGGACATTGTTCCTCAATGTCTTACCTTCACGAAGAGCTGTAAAGGGCACTCCCTCCTCTGCCTCCAGCCTGATCACTTTCAATGCCACCAACTGGCCATTGATCCTGTCAAGTCACAGTAGAAGGCCACATGAAACACCTCAGTGCTTGGCATGACAACATTAACAGTCTCCTGGAGTGCTCCACACTTACCCAAGCAAAATTTCTAGGGCTGAGTCACCCACCCTGACCAAATTCAGAAAGGAATTACAAACCTCCTCCACCTTGTGTTGATGAGCAGTGAGCCGGGAGCCAGCCTGCCTGGCCAGAGCAGTGACTGGGTATTGCTGGAGCTTGGCTTCGAGCAGTGTTCCCATTCTGCCCTCGCATAGCTTTCCTGCCCCTGCCTGATGGCATCATGACCTCACCCCCAATTTTCCCATCATGCAGACATCCCTCACTTCAAGAGAAACCTTTGTTCCCTCCCTGGTTCAGCCACACATGCTCCTGCAGACCAAAGTGTCTTTGTGGAGCTTCCATGACTGTAGCAGAGGAGTTCCCTGAAAAATTGGGATAGGGCTTTGCGAATATCCTGGTTAAAGGCAAAACTGGACTTTTGATTTGCCTTTAACTTCCATAACAGATGTTTTCAGCAATAATGGGAAGGCAATAATGCTCACCTGCTGATCCCCTTGTACACAGTTGCACAGGATCCTTCACACAGCTTCTCTAGATGTACGTAGGATGTGGCAGCTCCAAACAAGATGCCTTGTCTCTGCTTCATGAACAAATTGGCATATGTTTTAGATTGCTGGATAGAACAAGAAGCTACTAGCAGATCATTCAATTAAATACTGATTCATGGCTGGAATAATCATAGAATGGTATCTCCTATCTGGCTCTGTGGATTCTGCACACTCACCCATTTGAACCTCTCAACATCCTTCTCCTGGAAAGGACCAGTGTAACTCCAAGGCCTCTGTGTCCTGTACCTCCATCTCTGGAGGGTGTGGAGCTGCAGGGGCTGCAGTGAGGGTAGACAAAGGGATGCTCTGGTTACATTTGACAGCTGGCATAATATGTTACTGGCAAACCACCATTTTATTGATGTGATTCTTTTATTTCTCCCTGACTAAACCGGCTTTGACCACTTCACATAATTTTTCTCTCTGTCTCCACCAGTCATAGATCTCAGTACTGTTTCTCAGCTCTGTCTGTAGGGGCAGCAATTGTCTGTGTGTTCCTGTGTTGGTAATTGGTAGCACTCATTCAGAACACACAAAGATAAACCTGCCTTAACTGCAGAGAATGCTTCTATCAGTATCATTCTAAATGTGTTATTCCTCCTTACCCTTGATTTATTTGTCTCTAGATAGCAAGCTGTTAGGATAGAGACTAAAAACCAAGTGCAGGAGTGAAACTTCAGGAAGTTTACACTTATGCATTCTTCTCCCTCTTGACCCCCCACCCCCTTCCTTGTCCCTGTATTATTTATGTAGCCTGTTAATTTGGTCCATACAGCAAAACAGTGCCATACACTATACAACTATTAAAAAGGCAGTAATGAGTGGCAGGCAGGCTGCAAGCTCTTCCTGAGCAGCCATGTTGAATGGGTGTCTGCATTATAATTTCACTCATACAACACAGGATTTGTAATCTCTTTGTAATCTATGGCATGCTGCCTCCTCCAGAACTGTAGGTTGTTGGCTCTCTCCCTGTTTTACAATCCCTCATTGGCAGAGAGCTCGCCGAGTGCAATCTGCTCTCCCTGTTCATCACACGAAAGGCATTTATTGCCATCTCAGGTACTGATTCCTCTTTCACGAACCTGAAACTGCAAAGTTTGATGCTGTCTGATTGGAAGTAAATGTGATTGTTTGCACTCCCACAAGCAGAAGAACCCAGGCTTAACCCAGTGCAGACATATCACAGCATGATATTAAATACCTCTGCTGTAGTCACTGCTTCCATGTGCTGAAGGCCTTGCGTACATTGGGAGCCCCTTCTTTCTGAACAGCAGCTGCAGCATCCTGGTCTGACAGTGCTCACACACAGCAAGTCTCCCATGTTGTCCTGTTTCAATTAAAATGTATCTCCTTTTTCCTCCTTTGCTCCTCCTCATCCCTTTGTGTCTGTAATAACAGTTCATATGACTTGCATGAGGTCTCTGCCTCAAGCAGTCTTGTGATTTCTGCAGTTTTTCTTTGAAGGTCCAAATTCACCATGCAAAATTCACCATTGATTTCAGGTCTTTTGGCACATGCCTTCCAAAAACAGCCAACATTTTTTCACACCTGAAGATGGAGAGTTAAGCAATAAACTCAAACTTTCTGCTTGTACACATTTCTTTCAGTTAAGTAACTCTCAGTGTAATATGTTGGATAATGAAGCGACAGGTTTCACACAGGAACAGACCCTGACTTCCCTCCATGCCTATAGCAGTTGCTATTCTCCAAGGTGAGCTCTCTGAGCAGTGTGGCTGAGTACAGCAGAGGCTGTACTTTGACTGTCCTTACTTTGGCACTTATGTCAGAGCACGGGGACCTGTCTGTCCCCATTGTCTAAGGGATGCAGTGAGTTATAGCTGATAGACAATAGTCTTGTCCATGTGTCAAAATAGCCAAAGCAAACCAATTAATCCAGCCCAAAAGAGATTTCATCAATTATGTACTGAGCAAGGAACTCACAGTGGACTTACCCTGGATGTGGACAGACAAAAGTCCTCTTCTTTCAGTCCCCCATGAGTGGGACTCACTAGGCAGCTTCCTAGGGCCAACACCAAACCCATACAGAGAAAACGCTGCCAAGGGATGAGGGAACAGGCATCACACTGTGGTACTTTTAGGCTGACCCCTTAGGTCTTTCAGTTTTCATTTGAATGCATCATGTGAAATCTTCCCTTTGCTTCACTGTTTTGATGTCTAAGAATAGCACTCTTTCCTTGAGCAAAAGTGGTTTTTTAAAGCAAAAATGTCCTGGGAAGGCAGGAGCAATTTCTGTGTCATGTTGCAACCAAACCATGCAGCCTTTGCATGGCAAGAAGGAACTAACACATCTGGAAGGCTTCATTTCTTTCACACAATTTTCTTTTGCACTCTCCAGTTAGTCAGAATTTGCTAAACAGCTATCATAATGGACTTTTGTCTTCTCTTTATTTTCCACATATTCTTTGAGTCTTCAGAATACAGTAGGAATTTGGATGTACTGTCCAGGCATGAGAAATGTTGTCTAGAGGCAACATACTCAGAAATAAATGGGTTATGCAAGCATCTTTTGTACATCTGTACAAAGTCTCTTATTCTATTTTTTTATTTTTATGACCAAATAATACTTGCATTTTAAAAGAATGAAAATATAAATGTACAAAAAATATACAATATAGAATATACCTATTATTTAATATGAAGATTATCAATTTTAATCTTGGGTAGATTTTTTGTCAGGGAGTAGAGAGAAATACTGTTACGAAGTCATCCAAATTTGCCAGTTAGCAAGAGTTGATAAATGAAGAAAGGGTGGTAATAGCTGGTGGTTTTGGTTATTGAAAAAATATGGAGTAATCACTCCAGTTAGCGGAGGAAACACTCTTAATAGAAATGTTCAATAGCTATGCTTAGAAAATGTAAGAATTTATAAAGGAGAGCCTATGTCTGTGTTTGGAACCATGATTTTTAAATGAAAACTTTAGGCAATGTAAGAAATAGTCTACCAAGAGCCGACATAACATTAAAAGTACATTTTACAAAAGCTGTTCAAGTAGAAACACATGTATACAGTGTGCATGTACACATATAGCTGTGTATATCCATATCTATATCGTGTATGTATCATGTAGGTGTATGTATACACATATATATACATATATATACACATAGGTATATAGTATGTGCGTATATATATATTCCACACACATAGGTATATATATAAATACAGTATGTATATATCCATATAGGTGTGTGTATCTATAGTGTATATACCCGTACAGATGTATTTATGTGTATGTATTTGAAATGGACTCTGTGACATTTATTAATGTACAAAAACATACACGGATGTGTGTGACTTGTACGAACTCGTGTACAACCTGCACGCACATCTACCTGTGCTCACACACCCGTTCACAGCAGGCTTGTGCCGAGGGGAGGCTCGAAATCGGCCGCTCGGGAAGCTGTGGCGCTCCCCGTTAGAGCCGTACCTGACCCGGGGGGGTTC